>CM067298.1:69162764-69736591 GCA_034231615.1 Meghimatium bilineatum | reverse complement strand
ATTGAAATAAATTCATTCAGTACTTTCACTATTTCAGTCAGTCAGTCTTCATTATGGCTGTGAAGTTTTGTGGTACAAGGCTACTACGGTGGTTAGTGATAATGTCTCCTGCAGTACTGTTCCGATGGCACACTTGTAGGTGGTCGTGCAAGAAATGCCTGCGCCAGTCTAGCCTTACTTGGAAATCTTTGCTTATTGGCATGCCACCATGAAACTGGATCTGACTGTCGAGTGTGAAGTGGCTCTGATAGGTACTGTGTCACCTCAGTGTTAATGTTGTTGCCTTCGGCACTTGCAGAACTATCTGTCGTGGGATTTTCCTCGACAATTGTGTCAATATAGCTCCATAGGCTGGACTCGTACTGTGTGGCAGTGCTCACAGAAGTCAAAACACTAGTACTGCTACTAGTAGCTGATGGATCATGTGCACTGACTGTATTTGCTGAATGCATAATGGAGTTAGCTGCTAACATCAGATGGGCTCGTGCATCATTTCTGCTACGTTGGGAGAAGAAGCACAGCTTGAATCTTGGATCCAGTAGTGTGGCACAGGTATAAATACTGTTAAACTCAATATCCGCAAATCTGCTGCTAACAGCTTCAAACAGGGCTGCTTTCATAGCTTTGATCCCAGCATCACTACCTTCTTTCTGGAGGAAAGCCATGAGTGTTTTCACTAATGGGATCACAACTGATATTGGTGCGTGAGCTGCACTTATTTCCCGTGTGAGTTCTTCAAATGGTGCCAAAGTACCTACCACATTCTCCGTTACTGCCTACTGCTGTGCCGTTAGCCCAGTTACCGAATCAATATCAACACAGTACAGACTGATTACGTTTCACCAATACGTTTCAAACATCATAAGAAAACGATGGAAATACCTTGGTCACGTTTTACGACTAGATATAAACAAAATAAACCAACAAGCCCTTATGTGGTCACCTGAGGGTAAAAGAAAAAGAGGAAGACCTAAAACAACCATTAAAACACCATTCTTAAAGAAGGGGAATTAATAGGTTGTAAGACCATCCAGGAACTAAAGCTGCAGGAAGGGGACCGCATCATATGGAGAACCAAAACCTTTGCCCTATGTGTCGCTTGCGGCACGAAAGGAACAAACTAACAGACTGATGCTGCTCTGTTGTTCTAACAGACGTCGTAGCATATACAACGTTGAGTTCCATCGTGTTGTCACGTCCTGGATAAGCTGATGTTGTGGCAGGTTTAATTCCTTTTGAAGTTCATGCAAACGACTGGTTGCTGAAAAAGAGTGTTTGAAATGTCCTATAAATTATCTTCCAGTACCGATGATGTCAGCAACATACTTTAGACTCAAAAGACCATCACGCACACACAGCTGCAGTGTGTGTGCAAAACATTCAACACTTGAATAGCTGCCATCACGAAAGCATTTGGCAATGTTAAATGCATTGTCTCTCACAACAAAATGGCACTTCTCACGTGCAATTGACCACTCATCCAGTATCATTTCAAAATGTGCAAGCAAGTTTGTGGCCGTATGATGTTCATCACATGCAATACAATGGAAGACTACACTGCCGTGAACGAATGAGTCTGTTAACCAATGGCCAGTTATGCCCATGAATTACTGAGTGGTGTGTTCAGCTGTCCACGTATCTGTTGTGAATGATATGTAATCAGTGTCAGATATCATTGCTGCAATTTTTACCTTCAGACGTTTACAGATGTCAGGAATGACATTTTCAGCAATGTACTTTCTTGAAGGCAATTCATACCTTTTTTTTCATTGTATGCATCAGCTCTCTGAAGCCTGGTCGTTCAACTACTTGAAAAAGCTCCGTATCTATGGCTATCATTCGGGCTACGGCAGCATGAATGCGTTTAGCATTGGGATTGTGATGTCCCAAATTTTGACCCGTCCCATGCCTGCATAATTGACTGCTGGTTACTCCTGCTAGCTTTGTGCAAACACGATCCCAGATTCATCATAGATGTGGTCGCCAATACAATTGCCTGCAGTGATGCTTTCTGTTCCGTAATTTCGTCATAGCTTTTCCTGTGCATCGATCGTAAATGTGTCTGCATTGATGATGTTGAGAAATTTTTGGGGCGATCTGATCGTCCATCTGATAACTGTTCGTCACACAACTTACATATTACCTTCGCTGAATCAACGTCTTTAACCTTAAAGTAATCCCAAACGACGCTGTATGACTTAGATTTTGATCCCATTTTATTTTATCGGCAGGACCAAAGAAATTTACGAAAATTCGAAATATTCAAGTCCCACGAACTCAGTAAGTAATGGTACCATTAATATTCAAAATGAATTTTGTCTGCTTCTTAAAATGCTTATTTACATCAGCGAGAAAAAGTAACCTGGAAGTGCTACTGTGCTTGACCTCATGAAACATGTACAGAAAATTCACCTGATTAGGCAACACAAATCCGGCAAAATTGGACCGGAGCCGGATTTGTAAAAATGGCTATATATATGTAAAAGTATATATATATACTTCTTCTTCTTCAGCGTTCATTCTCAAGCTCCCGCTGAATCTCACTTGTAGTAGGACCATGGTTCTACTAGATTCCATGGTCCTACTAGATTTCCAGCAGGATGTAGTCCAGAGAACGGAAATTAGTTGTGTCGACGTTTTATTTGCGCCAATGGTCCGACGCATCCATCTTCGGTAGGTCAGAATACAAGTGCCGGTACCTATAGCCATCGTAAACGTGTATGCTTGCAACGGCAAGATAGACAAAACGACGCGGAAAAACTTGCTAGAGCAAGACGAAAACCACATTTGTTTATATTTTTTATGGGGGTGGGGGAAAGACTTAAATTCCATAGGAAGACAGTGGGGGAAACGACATTACCAACAAGCAGGAGGAAGACCTCGAGGACGCGTGTGCCTCAATGATTGTGCCTCACAGTAACTAAAACTGTTAGCCGATCTGGAAACACTGACAGTGGCATAGACCTGTAGATCTATTTTGTGCAAGTTCTTCCCATGTATCTTGGTCTATTTCAAACGCTTTCAATGAGGTCTTAAACGAGTCCTTGTGGCGCTTCTTTTGGCCACCTTGAGATAGTTTACCCTTCTCCGGCACACCATAGAGAATTATCTTTGGCAGGCGATTGTAATTACAACATAGAAAAAGCATGGAGGAAAAAACATCAGGCCGTCAAGGCGTGGGAGAAAGCGCGCAACTCTGACTACGCACCATCCAATAACGTAATGGAATTGAAGCAGACCGTAGATGACACTATGTTACTCTTCAAGACATGTGCTTAGCAAGCCAAAGAGAACAGGTGGAATGTATTCTGCAAGCAAATCACTTCAGACAAATCTCTTAAGCCGTTCTGGCGTTTTCAGCGGAGCATTAACGGAAATGTTCAAATATTCGGTATACCTGATTCTCAATAAACTGATCTGACATGACATAAAGCAGACGAAGATAAGGGAAAGGACTTCCTTGAGCATTACGCTCAACAGACGGGCCCAAGCAATCTTGATGTTAAGCGGAGGATTATCATCACGTTAACTGGTCTATGTACGGAGTCTAAGTGGAATGAGAGCATACACATCACTGCAGAGACCGTACAGATCACTCCTAAATGGTCGCGGAACACTTTCACAGGCCCTAATGGTATTCGTTATGAGGACTTCCCAATCTTTGAGGAGATTGACATAAACGACCTGGTTGATGATTTTAACGGAAGCATCAAGAACGATACTATCAAAGCACCAATGAAGAATGGCTTCACAGTTACCTATTGCCACTAAAGAAACCCAATAAAAACCACGCCCAGATCAACGGCTAACGAATCATAACAATTCAGAACACCACGGGCGAACTGATTGAGAAGATTGTAGCACAGCACCTCGCTCGAGACATGGAAAAGAGCCGCATTCTTCCCGGCACGCTAGGAGGCTACAGACATCAGAAAGAAACATAGCGCAATACCGCTGTTTTCGCGAACTGTATTCGAGGGCAGACCATGAAGGTCTGGAAACGTATGCTGCTGCGATCGACTTGGAGGATGCATATAACATAGTGCCGTTCGAGTACCACATCAACATGCTCTTGCTCTTTAATGTTGACCCTGTCGTCGTCAGATGGGTATCAGTGGTGCTGCTCTCAAGTGCGGTTGTTGGAAATCTAAACCCATATCAATACGCCCAGGCCTTCCACAGTGATCTCCCCTCTCACCCGTATTATTCAATGTATACATCGTGACAATCACACATCATCAGCTCGACGGAAAAGGTAGAACATTGTCTTTTGCGGGTGATATTCTGATATACTGACAGGTAAGAGATATAACATCTGTCGTATCACTTCAGAATGAGCTAGATCGTATCACCTCCTGGTGAGATGATTCATGGGCACTGATCAACCAAGAGAAGGCTGCGGTGACATGGTTCTCTCTTAACAATTACATCGTAATGTCTGCGACACCGACGGTGGAGATGAGAAGGTACGATGTAATCAGGACCTCATCCTTACAATACTTGGGCGTGCGATTTGATCGTAGTCTGTGTTTCCGGGAACACGTGGATCATATCGCATAGGACTTTCTGCTCTGAGAGTGAGGACAGCGGCTGCCACTAAACAATCATAGCACGTAATCTTTTATGAGGCTCTTGTCCTCACTGTCATTGAATATGCAGGCGCCACTATGACCGCCAGCCACACGCAGATTGAGAGGCTGGAGAGAATTCAAAATGAAGCGATGCGGATCATCCTCGGTTGCACAAGGGACACACCCAGTACGGCTATGAGATTTCTCCTTGATTTTCCGAGCATATCTCATATAATTGATATGTAGCGTGTCCGTGCATACATCAGAGTGAGTTCTGACATAGACCACCCACTACATAGTGAGCTTCCTCGTGTGAAGGGACGCAGGCTCAAAAAATGCAATTTGTGGATGGGTCGTACCGAGGATACCATTAAACAAATTATGTAGTCTCAGAACTCCTGGCGAGGAATGGATACCTATTCCTATAGTCTTCTTCTTCTTCTGCGGTCGTTCTCAAACTCCTACAGATTAGCAGGATGTAGTCAGGAGAACGGAATTCGTTGTGTCATGGTTTACAGCATTGATGCGATATCTTCGCCTTTCTGCCTGACACATCCGACTTCAGCATGGCTTTGGGTCACTGACCCTATATGGGATGGGACAGCCAACTCCATCCCATAACCTCCGTAGTCGCCTTTTACGACATGAGTGGAAGGTAAACGGTGTTGCTATTCTTTGCTCCCCTTTCGGGCCCCGCACACACGGGCGATTTCTATAGTCTTTCAAGAGGCGGTCAAGACCGTGATTACACTCAATAGAGACTACGGGGGACAAAGCTTCGTGAGCGTGGATGCTGAGGTCAAACCGCTCATCGGCGAGATATACCCATGACACAGATGTTGTGATTCACATGGAATCCGGTCATCCGTCACCACAGATGCGCATGGACCTTTACTGCCATATCAAAAGGAAGAACAGTACACGAAGCAGCCAATGGTAGGGAGTGCCACACTGGATACATCATCACAAAAAGCTCCCCAAACAATTCTATCATCAGCCAATTGAAAAAGTGTAGAAACGCACAGTCAATTCCTTGATGTTATAAATCCATGTTTTTCTCCTGCCTTCTCTCCTCCTTCCACCCTCGACTGTTCCTTGCAAAATAATATTATAAAGCGGGTTTGGGTGTCGTTACATGTCTAAAACAATGAAGTTTGCACAGTTTCACCAATGCCAAACTTGGTACTTGATAACCTGCAATTTAATTTAATTACTGCCGGACAAACATTTTTGTCTTGAATTCTATACAGCTAACTCGCAACAAACGTATGTAGTACTTGTTTTTAAAAGCCCGAATCTTTTCTTTCTGCGCCTGCATTTAGTGTCCATCTTTCATTTTCCTTATAAAAGTATACAAAGCACTAGTAATCTGAATAGATTGATCTTTATTATAATTATAAACTTACATTTTCAAATTATATTCAACCTTACCATATAAACAACTAACTCGGCAGTAAAAATGCTATCGGTACTTTATCATTCACAATATATGCATGCTCTTGGGACGGACAGTCATTCCATAATTTGTCGTGTGTGGCTAATCCATTGCGTGAACTTACACTGGCTTATTGATCTGATCATTGGCAGAATTGATCAATTGCGTATACATTGATTTACCAGCCAATGAAACGTTGGCCCAGCAAAAAGGACCAATGAAAACCACGGCAAAAGTCAAATTCGTCATCACTTTAGAATGATGAATCTCAATTAGCCAGCAAGACTGAATAAATGACCAAAGATAATTTGAAGTTGTTTATATTTTGTCAAAGATCAAAACAAATATTTCTACACTTGAGATTAGCTTTGTTATTAATTTTACTACCAGGCGAAAGTGCGCGATGACAGTTATAAATTCAGAACTCGGTATTTTCCAGGGTAGTCTAATACGTGAGTCAATATCATTGATCGTTTAACAAAAGGCGACAAAAAATAGACGAGATGACCATTTTGGTGATAAACGGTAGAATTTATGTTCTCGTGGGCAGGAAATAATCTTGAGGTTCATAATAAAAACCAAAATAAAATAAACAAAGAAAAAAGTGGAGATAAGGCGTATCCCCAGAAAAAACAATCTGTAGAGTGTAGTGCCGTTGTAGTCCCAAAGAAAGTAGTGTGAAGTGCTTTCTTTTTGCGTATATGCATGTATACGCCGTATACCAACCTTTTTATTTGTTTCCTACTTTGGTGCTGATGTGGTTGAACCTACAGAAACTTACATGCATGTCCACAAAAAAAATCTTTATGTAATGTGAAGATGAGAGACCAGGGTTGTAACTGGTAACAAAGTATTGGTAGGAATTTGTAGGAATATACTGTAAATAATTTGTCTTTTAACTTCCATCTCGATCTTGGGATGAAGAATTAGAGGTGACAATTGGTATATTACTGCATTTTCCTTTTGACAGCTCGTCTCTATCTCTCTATCAATGCTTCCATTTACTGAGGTAATGTCATTCGCAAAAACATAAACAAATACCACTATTCTAATCGACGATCAACAACTTAAACATGTGAAAGAATTCATTTATCTTGGAAGCATTATATCATCGAATGAAAAAAAACACCAAAGAAATCGAACATAGATGCAACATCGTATATCAGATCTTGGGGCAAATGTCTCCTATTTTCAAAAACAAATATGCGAGCATGAACACTATAACTGCACTGTATAAAACGATCATCATATCATCACTATGCTACCAATGTCAAACGTGGACACTAACAAGAGAATCAAAAAGAAAACTTGTTACAACAGAAATGACTTTTTTTACGTATAATCCTTGGAGTAACAATAAGATACACAATCAGGAACGAAAACACCAGAGGACGGACATACAGAATGACAATCCTGGATTACATCAGAAGACAACATATTAAGTGGTTTTCTCATCTTTCCAGACTACCATCAGATAGTGCCCCTCAAAAAGTATTACTATACAGACACGATGAATACAAAACCTTGCAAATGATGGATTACAATGGATCAAAGGGCATGAGCCCATGGACCGCTGGATCAGCAACCATGGACTACAGAAACACAAGAGTCAACGAATACAAACATATATGAAACACACAAAAAAAACCATCTCAAGAGAACTCTTCTACCCCTGACGCGCAAGGCAAAAGGGGGTATAAAGCGAAAAAAAGAAAAGTTACATTTCATATATATATATATATATATGCCAGTCTTTACTGACATAGGTTTAAACAAGAATATTATGGCTCTATACACTAGTCATGTTTCCAAAGCCTATTCAATTTAGTAGCAATATATATTAATTTCACAAATTTGGCACTTCACTCTCAGATACAAGGTTGAAAATATTTAAGCAACTGGAATTAATGAAATTACATGAATGAAAAACGATAAAAATGATAAATAGCACACCCGACTCATTGTGAATGAAATGGTTATTTGTTGTTATAACATTAGTGTACCGCTTCAAGTCCATAGATGATGTCTCTTCCAAAAGGTGTCAAAAATATGAGGACGTATTGCTTCTATTGCTAGATGATTATATACTCTCCGAAGTCTCCACAGTTGGTGGAAATTTCTACTAGTACTACATTTAATAATTTATCCAAGTTCCAAAATCGCTTTTAGAAATATAATAAATCGCGGTGTTATTCTCTAGCAATGCATTCGTGAAGCAGCTTTATCAAATCACACGCATTAAACCTTCTACCTATAGATGCTGGTCAGTCCATTTCCCTTTACCTCGCAGTCATGTATGTCAATAAATATATGTATTAGCCACGAAATTGAAATTAACTACAAACACCATAATTCATATAGATACCGTTCACATTGGATATTTCAAAGCATGGACTGAAGGTCTGACACAGGAACCGTTGTGTAAATAAAGTCTCATTGTCATTTTAGGACAACTTTAACAATCTCAAATTCTATATAGCTAACTTATATTTTCTTCTAGACATGTGCAAAACGTATCAACAATTAATTAACCACTAATTGACTCATCATCATCAGGTGCCATGCCGGTTGGCGTTGGCGGTAATGGCTCTCCACAGCTCTCTGTCTCCAGTTATGTATCAAAATCGTTGTTGTTTTCCTGCTGTGTCAGGTTGGCAAACTATCTACTATTTTCTGACGTTGTCGCTCTCTGTCTCTGTTGCCTTCAATCTTGCCTGTTTTGACTGTGTTCTCCAAACTGTGGTCTCATTACGTGGCCAAAAAAAGAAGATTGTCTTTTTCTTATATTATTGATTAAGGTCCGTTTCGCATATGACTCTTTCAACACCTCTACATTAGTTTTTCTGGCAGTCCATGGTATTCTCAGCATTCTTCTGTAGAACCACATCTCTGTTGCCTCTAATTTCCCACTTTCCGGTTTGTTTATTGTCCAAGACTCGCATCCATATGTTAGTATAGGAGTTATATAGCACTGCAGAACTCTCTTTCTCACCTCTGATCGAATAACGTTATTTTTTTTAAAAACCTAGACAAAAACCCAGATTATTAGAAAATAACCAAGATCCTCAGGTCTGATAGAAAAAATCCCAGGTGTGATAACACTGGAAGCACGTAATTGTCGGTGTGTGGGTGAGTACATATGCATCGCATTTGTACCTGTGTAAATGCGCATACCCGTGTAACTATATAAATAGCATTACGGCCAAAATGTCGTAGAATAATATCTGCGTTTTTTATGCTTGCCTATAAGCCAAGTTTCTGAGAGGATTTTGGTTTCGAGTACAATTCTGCCCATGGATATGCTACACTGGAGTAGCATCGCAAATTTGTAATATTTTTAATTGTTCTAAAGCCAACTGTATTATCGGAACGTGGAATGAATGTACGCTGTATGCGTACGATAACGTCAAGATCTCATGAACTCATAGATACAGTTGGGATGTCCTAGGTCTAGTTGAAATGAGATGGGCGGGGATATGCAAAACTTCTACGGATGATGTGCAAAAGATACGGTTTAGGGAGGGGGGGGGATGATAATATAGCCTACATCAGCATGTAGTTGTTTTATAGTTTATAATAGAGTGAACTCAATGCGTGTAATGAGAGTCATTAGGTGTACATGTATATCATTAGTCATATAAGTGGTATAATTATAGCATTAACACTGCGAATTGCTGTTCAACTCAAGAATATGTCCATCATACTTCATCTTCTGCGTTCGTTCTCAAACTCCTGCAGATTAGCAGGATGTAGTCCGGAGAACGGAATGCGTTGTGTCATTGTTTACAGCAATGATGCGATATCTTTCAACCGGACACATCCGACTTCAGCATGGCTTTGGGTCACTTACCCTATATGGGATGGAACAGCCAACTCCATCCCATAACCTCCTTAGTCGCCTTTTACGACATGCGTGGAAGGTAAGCAGTGTTGCTTTTCTTTACTCCCCTTTCGGGCCCCGGCAACACAAGGGCGGTCCATCATACTGATTACGAGGAGGAAGTAACTGGTATTTTTTGTGCACAACTAGAGGATGGAATAAAGCAAATAAGAAAGAAAAAAAGGTATTTTATAGTACATGGTGATTTGAATGCAAAGATAGGGCAGGACGCATATTACAAATGGACTGTCGCAGTGGGTAAATTCGGCACATGACTAACAAATGATCGCGATTTACGATTGTTGGATTTTTCCAGTAGATAGGCCTACAAGCTCATTATCATGAGTGCTGTCTCCGCAACGAATGTTGGCTGCAACGGATCTCTAACATCCCCTGTCTCTTGTCTTGGTGTGCACTCTGCTAGACTGTAACCTGTTCCTCGTTTGATGTTACTCTCTCGCTTATGTCTCTGTCTACCTCTTGCTCGCTTTCCTTTGACTTTACCCTCAAGTAAGGTCTTCAATAAAGTGTCATGTCTTTTAATGTGTTCAAAATATTTTATTTGCCTGTTCTTTATTTCTCTTAATTCTGTCTTCTAATTGTTTATTTAGTGTCCACGTTTCTGAGCCATACATTAAAATAGAATAGATGTAGCATTTTATAATTCTCATTTTTAATTTGTTTGTGATTTGTTTAGATGTTAATATTTTCCTCATATCATTGAAAGTACCTTTAGTCATTCCCATTCTCCTTTTAACTTCTGTTTCACATCTGCCATAATTTGTGACTATGTGTCCAAGAAATTGATGTTTTTCTTGTTGTATTTTATCCATGTATGTTTATGTTTAGCTCTTGTTCTTCTGTGTCTTTGCTGATTATCTTGTTTTTTGTTTTTTTTTAATATTTATATCCAGTCCATACTCATTACTTGATTTATTGACTTGATCTATCAGGCTTTGTAGTTCATGTTCACTTTCTGCTACAAGAACAGTGTCATCTGCATATCTAAGGTTGTTTATTATTTTCTCATTTATCTTGAGTCCTGGCATTTCTTCTATATTTTTAAAGATATTCTCTGTGTAGATATTAAATAGCATACAAGCTAACTTTTGCTAAGGCATTGTTTCCTCATAAAGTATCCAGACGAACAATATGGAATGCACCAACGTGGGAGATTTCATACTTGTAACCAGAAGATTCAAATCTAGTATAAAACAGGTTAAGCCAGGAGGGAGTCTCCTATGAAGCTGATATTGGTAGTGACCACGACATGGTACTAATGATCCCTAAGATTATGCTAAAAAAGAATCACTATCGTGACACATGTTCTCGTCTGAGATTTGATTTAGAAAAGCTAAAAAAACGTTAAGGCAACTGGGGGAAAGGGGGGGGGGGGGCTGGGTCGCAGCTCTCAATCTTCTTGAAGAGGATGCCAACATATTAACAGACAATATAAATAATGCACGTCTAGATACAGCAACAACAATTGTAGGTTTTTAAAAAAATAGCACTTAATGTTTGGGAAACCGACGACATCATGATGCTATGTGATGCTAGAAGAGAACAAAATCCTGTCGCAGCGAGGCAGTATAGCAATTAAATAAAGTTATGAGAAAGAAGATAAAACACGCCAAAGAGAACTGGATTTTTTAACAATGTGACTCCACCAATAAGGATATAAGACAAGGTAACCACAAAATAGCGTTTGCTGTTATGAAAAGGTTAAATAAAAACACATCGACCAAGAACAACAATCACTGAAAATAACAACGGAGTGTTCAAGGAATCAAGTGACATGCCGAGTAGCGTAAGCGATCATGCAACTCTTTGTCTCTTGTGTTATTCCAGTTGTTGACTTCTTTTTGTGCCACAGTGACAACCCATCCAGAATTTTCTCTTTCTCTCTTTGTCTCTTCTCTCCTTGATCTTTCCGGTGGTTAGAACATGCCCAAGTTTTATTTTTCTCAGCACATGAGACAAGGATAGGCTCAATATAACAGCCGAACTCGTGTATACATTAATACAACGAAATATTGCAGATTTATATAAATGTTAAATTGCCACAGGCGGCTCCGGAATTAAAAGCAGTGCAGGATTTATGTATAAATCATATACAAGCTATAGCGTAGGGCCCCCACTTTCCTGAGCAATTGTCATATATACTTAAATATATTGCAACATTATTTGTTCCTATGTCGCACGTCCGGAAAGCTTCGGGTATTATCAAGTCTAAATCCGGCCCTGATTCAAATGCATTTTGTTTAACAACAGAAAATTTGGAAATATAGAAATTTTGAGAGGATGTGTCAACGGCCTAGGATCATTGAAAGAAAATAAATCATCAGGAGTTCCTAATATTCCACCGGAACTCCTGAATCATGCATGCAGGAGTGGTGTTCATCACTGTTATGAGAGGTTGGTTGGTTGGTTGCTGATCCAGCGGTCCATGGGCTCATGCCCTTTGACCTAATGCCATTAGATGGCATTATATTGCTGGGAAGTCTGTGGATTTTCGGCCTACCATGGGACAGAGCCAGAGAATAGCTATCACACCTCCAGGAAAATGAGAGCAATCTGCTAGAAAATATGGACTAGAAAAACATGGCATAGAAAATGGAAACAATCGTTAGCCTATCTATCTGTACGCTGTGCCCTTGTTTACCTTGCGGCGTCAGGGGAGGAAAAGTTCTCTGGAGATGGCCTTATTATGTGATATTTGTAAGCTTGATTTTGTGGCTTCTTTGATTTTTGTGATCCATCTTTTACATGGTCTGCCTCTGGCTTTTTAGCCGTGATGTCTATGCGTCATGGCCATTTGTGGCATACTATCTGTTGGTAGCCTGGAAGAGTATGAAAACCACTTGATCTGTTGTCTTTTGATGTGTCCCAATACTGGTATTTGTTATCTTTCTGATGTTATCGTTTCTAATTCTATCTCTTAATGACACTCTGGAGTATTCTCCGTAGAAATATCATTTCTGCTGTCATTATTTTTATTGTGTCTTGTGATGTCATTGTCAGGTTTGGTACTGGTAGCACAGTGATGGAATACTAATAGTCTTGTATAATGCAACTTTAGTGTCTATGTTTACATTTTTTATCTTGAAAATACGTGTCATCTGTGATAGGATCTGGTATGTTTAGTTGCATCTATTTTGTATCTCTTCTGTTTCCCCCTTCACTCGATATAATGCTTCCTAAATAAGTGAACTCATTACCTATATTAATGTGTTTATTATCGATGGAGATAGTGATATTTCTTTCTTTCTTTGCTATATGACTGCTAATGCAATATTTCGGTATTTTCCATATTAATCTTCATGTAGAATTTTTGACATGTTGTGTGGAGTCTGGTCATATGTTCTTGCAATTGTTCTTCTGATGTCACTATTAGTACTTAATCGTCTGCAAAGAGTAATTCGTTCAATTTGTCTTTTATGTTATCTTCTTCGTTGGCACATGTTTTTACACTAACAATCATTAGTGATACTGTGTAATCCAGTGTTTCTCTATTTCTTTGCCCCACCCACCTAAGTCTTTCTAAAATTCTGATGCACCCCTATGTAACATATACATATTTTTGTTATATTAAAAAATTGAAGTATTCTCTAAAATGAAGGGAATAATTTCTCCCACGCTCCTTTGAGCAATCAAATCCACCCCCCGTGGGGCGTGGATCCCACGTTGGCAAACACTGGTCTAATCATACATTTTAACAAGGTGATGCTAAGGACCATTCTTAACCGAATACAAGCTATATAAGAGGAATTGTTAGCAGAGGATATGGCAGTTTTCCAAAAAATACAACAACAACAACAACAAAAAAACAGAACTACTACAGAACATATTATTAACCTCAAAATATTGATATAAATGCACTTACAAAATCAATATGCTTTGTATGATTCATTGATTTCACAAAATTTCGTGTGTGGGGCAACAAGACCTGTGGCAGATACTGAGTCAACATATATTTCTCACACACTCTCCTCGTCCGCTTGAGGGTCTCCCAATCCATCGCAAGGTGCTGTCTGTGCATTTTGACTCTTCGTCGATTTGTATGTTACCCAAGGAAGTAGGTAAAAGCAGTCGGCCCCCCTTAAGTACTGAACTCAATTCTCTTTGTATGAGCCGTGTTGAACAACAGCCGAAAGTTGAGTTGGGCTTAGTTTGTAGTGCCGTTAGAGACTTGTGCCGCCCATCTACGTAGCCTGCAGTATCCAGAGTTCGAGTCTCAGCACTGCTTCTGTCAGACATTTGAACAATGCACTTACCGACATTTGTTAGGTGCTTGTCCTGTGTGCAATGGGGAGCTGTGTTAAAATCTTCTTTCCATACCCAGGAGTGCACGTTCAAGTTGGCTTATCCTACTTTTAATCTTACTTTGAATGGGGTCAATTGCGATTGAACATGTGTTCTTCTGTGTGTTCTCGAGCATGAACAGCACTGCAGCCAATCGGTCTCGTGCTGAACTATTGTTGCTTCGTTGCCATTTAATTTATTCACAAACTACACTATCCTCTAGCGTCTGTTACTTTTTCCAGATTGCGCGTATACTCATAAGATCACTGTATGTTAGGGACATTGACATTGGTCGCCCCTCCAATGTTTCTGCTTTTAAGCTGACAGAGACGGAATGCGCAGATGACTTGCATCACTTTGTACCGACAGGGATGTTGGATGTAACGGGGTAGAAGTTTCGGAGATATTTCCTGTCTCTCTGCAGGCAATTCTCATTCAATCTACAACGTTCACGGACACGAGCCTAAAATGTTAGCCAGGAATACAGAAAGAACAGTTGTATTTCTGTTTCCAGGGTGCACCACGAGGAGGTACTTTAAGGATCTTGTTTATCTGCTAACCCTGGGTCACACGAGAGCAATGCGAGAACCGTTGCACCCCAAAACACATGTATAGATCTGCTTTGAATGCTCTACATTTTTCGATAGTGGTTCTCATATTTAGTAAATGATCTTTTGTACCTCTACTTGACCGAAATCCTGCTTGTATCTCGATCACTTCGGTTTCTAAATTTTGCTGTTTTCTTTTCATAACTATTCTTAGTAAGATCTTGCTCGCTTTGCTAATTAATGCTACTGTTCTATAGTTAGTACATAATTTAAAATCTCCCTTTTTGGGTAGGGGGATATATATTGATTTTTTCCATTCTTTGGGTCATGTTCCGCAGTTCCAAATTTTGAAGTATAACGTATGATTATATTTCTGCCTCCAGCTAATTGATCCTCCAGGTTTGATCCTCCTCCAGCTAATATAATTTCTGTGGTAATACCATCATTTCCTGGAGCTTTTATGTTTCTTCAGATTTTTTATTGATTGTTTAATTTCATATATCGTTGGGTCTGTTTCTTTTGCTGTTTCGTTTATATTTGCTTCTGTGATATTTTGTGTACTTATGTAGATTTCTTGACAGTATTCTTTCCATCATTGTATTATCTCTTTCCCATTTTTTAGAATTGTCCCTGTTTTATTTTTAATTACTTCCTCTGAGTAGAATACTCCTTCAATAGGCAATTGCACTAAGCTGAGAGCTGAAATCTCCTGGGTATGAAAGAAAGCTAGGAGAAACCTTCCCACTGCACAAAAGAAGTAAATGCTAATCACTCGCAATTCCTGAAGTTGGAGAAGAAGAATATCTTTAATTACTTTCAGTGCTGGCTTGAAGCTATTTCGTTTTAATACTTTCGTTAATTCATACATTATTCGTGTTTCCTTGTTATTTGTAATCTTCTACTTCCCTGCATGTCTTGATTATGTATGGTTCTTTGTCGTACCTAATTTGTTGTTTTATTAGCTTTGATATTTTGCTGTATTCATCGTTGTTGTTTTTGTTGAATTTTATTTTCTTTCTTTTAATGATGTTTTCCATAATTTCTTTTGATATACATTCTTGATGTTTCCTTACCTTTTTAGGTATGATTTTTTTGGTGCTATTTGAATGAAAATTACGCCAAAGACGGATGTGTTAAGCCATTGGCGCAAATAAAACGGCGACACAACGTATTTCCATTCTCTGGACTACATCCTGCTGGAAATCTAGAATGGATCATGGTCCTGCTACAAGAGAGATCCAGCAGGAGATTGAGAATGAACGCTGAGGAAGAAGAATGAAACTGAACCGGTTATTTTTATTTTCCAGTTCGTCTGGGGTTGTTACTTCCTCTGTGTTTCGGGGTATGAAAGAAAGCTCTGAAATCTCCCCATTGCACATAGGAAGTAAGAAGGGGTTCTCAAACAAACAAACAAACTTCCTCTGTATTTAAGAGTATTTTAAATTTATTTTCGACCTAAATAATCATCAGGATTGTTTGATATATCGAATCTCAATATTCTGCTGTATTTGTTGCAATTTTTTTCCATTTTTTAGCATAAATTTAGCTGTAAGCAATTCGTGATCTGTATCACAGTCTGATCCTGGTAGTGTTTTATTCGATGTTACGCAAGATTTCCATCTCTGTTGTATTATTATATAATCTATTTGGTTTATCATGTGTTCATCCGGTGATCTTCACGTATGCAATCTTCTTGGATGTTGTTCGAAAAATGTATTCATGATTGACAAGATGTTTTTCATGCAGAAACCGTCTAGGCGTTCTCCCCTTCTCATTCCTGATTCCCAATTCATGTCTTCGTATATGTTATATTCTTGTGGAGCTCTCGCTTTGCCAACATTGGCATTAAAATCCCCTATAACTATTTTTATGTTTTCATTTTGTTTATTTCGTTTAGTATTATTTGGTTTCGTCGTAGAAATAATCTATCTCCTGCTCATCCACGTCCACACTATATGTAATTACGTTTGGTCTTCCTCGTCTTATACTTCCTGGCATACTAGAATCAGTATTTTGGTACTTTATGTCGCTGTGTGAAAATACTATAGCCTCCTTATGATGGTATTTAGAATCCACCCTTCATTTAGTTTCAGTAATTTCAGTGTTCTTCTTCTTGTCTGTCCTTGATATTCGTAGAACATCTTTCAGTAGCTCTCAAATGAATTTATTATTTTGAAGTTTTAAAGTCCACGTCTATGTGCTGCCACCGGAAAAACACATGATCTTAAAAGGGTTGCTTTAAAAGTGTCGTTATTACCACAACTTTCTCATTTGTGTTAAATTTGAGTGTTGCATGCAATTGCGAATCTTCTAATATGACTAACAATTTCCGGAACTGTTTATATATTTGCTCCCAGATATTCAAATTTGTTTATACATTCTAGTTTAATGTTGTCTAAGTTTAATTGATCTTTGTTTTGTCTGTTAACTGTTGTTTTCTGTGCGTTTAGATATAGTTAATATCTTGTTTTAATATAATTACACTACACTAATATATGTTCAAGTATTATGAAGATGTATTCGATACCGAAAACGTCTGTTTTAACGAATGTGCTGTGCTGTGTCACGTGTGTGTGTGTGTGTGTGTGTAAAGGTCAAAGGTCACATTTGAGTGAACGAAAGTCAATACTTAACCCCAAACTATAGGCTTAAACGATAATTAATAGCGGTACATAACTTCATCAGCTGTTACATTGTTACGCCACGCAATCTTATCAATCATAGTGCCCTATCGCAAATGAACAGAGAATGCTACAACACCATAGCGTTTTCATACAAAAAGAGCACGGAGGCTTCAGAATGAACATACGTTGTGCGTGATTCTGAATCGAAATCTAACGTCGCAAAATGCTTGAAGCTGAAGTGAGAGAAACCCAACAACTTGATTTTGATAGTGGAGGAAGCACACTTAAAGAATTTTTAACAGTAGATGTACATTTGACTAATACCAGTCAGCGCATGTACGAAATTTGGATTTTTTCAATATTTGGAGCTGTATTAATAGGCTTGAGTGGGATTTTCCCACTTCTAGTGATTCCACTCGAATCAGGTCCAGCTTTAAAACAGGGAGGTAAGTATTTTCTAATATCTTAATCACGTTCTAAAACACATTTATCGTCTATGATCTATTAGCCCGTAGGCCCTAGTTATTATTTATTATATAATCAATACATTACTCGGCTACCCATTACTCTTGACTTTATTAACTTTAATAAGAACAAAAGTGCGAGCAATATATATTGTGGAATATTTAATTTATCTTTTCATAATTTCATAGTGTGAAAGTGTTCCTTACTTTCAATAATCTAGTTGATCATAATTAATAATAAAGAAAATTATTTAGGCCCCTACTCCTGTTACCAGTTTATTTTTATAGTAGACTTGCATTTTACACATCAATTTGTAAAGCAAAATAGTAGAGAAATATTAAATTCAGTAGGTCTAAGAAATATTCTGCAAAGTAAGTTTATTGTGAAATTATCTAGGAGAAATAAATTAAATGAATGTGCAGTAAAACAGATCCATATTGTAATTTAATACAAGCAACAACAAAAAGGCTCAAATTCAGTTTTACACAATAACATTGAATAATATAGTATATACAGATACACATAAATGATGTTTCTACCAGCCGGTCATATCAAGTAACAGAGATGCAGAAGAAAGAAAAAAATAGTAGTATAGGAGCAGATGAGGTAATAAAGGAGTAGCAAAAATAAGATAATACATTGGAAATGTGAAATGTTACATTTCAGGAAAATATAGTAACCTGCTACAGGGATAATTTGAAAATTAAATAAATGGATAAAACTACGGTTTAAATCTTCTGTGCTTATAATAGCACACAATGTTTACATTTTTAAGTAGCAGACATCATGATTTCTGTGTAACACCAATGAAATTATTGGATGCCGTGATGTCACATCTCCTGACACAAATGACATCAAGTACACTTATAATTATAATTTTGATAGCTAATTTATTTTTTCATTTATAACTGATCCTAACCCTTACCCCCATCCCTAATGTAAATACTAATAAGAAATTAATATTCCTTTTCAATTAATATACCTTAATTTTAAATACAAATTCTACTAATCATGCTGCAAAGGTTAGGTAATACCTCGAAACTAGAACAAAGATCATAGTGAAGACTTATACCGTAGTTGCACCAAAATATTTTATTTTAATCGGATCCTAATAAACTAAATAATATGTTTTTCATAGTATCCTTCAATCATCAATCATGCAAGTAGAAGAAAAGACAAAAAAAGATTTCAGGCTTCAAAGAGTAAAGAAGAATGAGAGTCCCAGAGAATGTGCTCACATTTATGAATACATTGGCTGCTTAAATACATGCTGTGGCATAATTAATTTGTTTCAATATCTCCCCAATGGTACATGAAACTGGGCTTTAGTTTTCTTAATTTATGATGAATTTTAATAAATGATGGTCCATTGTGAATACAAATGAAAGCACTATTCTAGTCAGTCAAAAGAATTGTATACTTTGACTGTTATTCGGAGTATCAGAACATTTAATCAACATATGCAAGGGAATTTATGCTAATAGCCAATGTGCAGTAAGAACAAATGCAGGTGTGCCCAATTAAGTTCCAAATTCAATCAGGAGTTCGCCAGGGGTGTGTCCTATCCCCTCTACTTTTTATAACATATATCGACCACATCTGTAAACTAACAAGTACCAACAAAGAAGATAACATAAAAGACAAATTGAATGAACTACTCTTTGCAGACGACCAAGTACTAATAGGGACATCAGAAAAACAATTGCAAGACCATATGAACAAACTCCACACAACATATAAAAAATTCAACATAAAGATCAATATTGAAAAGACCAAAATAATGGCAATAGCAAAGAAAGAAAGAAATATCACTATCTCCATTGATGATAAACACCTTAAACAGGTAAATGAGTTCACTTACTTAGGAAGCATTATTTCGAGTGAAGGGAAAACACCAAAGCATTCAACTGTGTCAATCACCATCAATTATGGGAAATAATGAACGATATGGGTTTCCCAAAACACATTACACGACTAATAGCAGAGCTGTATAAAGATCAAGAAGCAGCGGTAAAAGTTGAAGGTGCAAGATTGGAGTGGTTCAATGTACAGAAAGGAGTAAGACAAGGCTGTACCTTGTCTCCATACTTGTTCAACATCTATGCGGAAAATATAATGAGAAACGTGAGACAAGAATCAATGAAACCTTATTTCAGACCTATAAATATAGGAGGGCTGCAGATACTAGAAATTAGATATGCAGACGACACAGTGCTATTAACAACAAACGAACACGACCTACTGAACATAATTAAGTCAACCCAAAAGTTTAGCGAACAGCAAAACTTGTTCTTAAATATGAAAAAGACAAAAATAATGGTAACTGACAAAACTAAATCAAGACCCAAAATTAATATTGAGAACTGCAATTTGGAAGAAGTGACACATTTTGATTATTTAGGAACTAATATAAACAATGCGGGGGACTGCACAGTTGAGATCAAGAGA
This sequence comes from Meghimatium bilineatum, assembly GCA_034231615.1. Classification (NCBI taxonomy): domain Eukaryota; kingdom Metazoa; phylum Mollusca; class Gastropoda; order Stylommatophora; family Philomycidae; genus Meghimatium; species Meghimatium bilineatum. The sequence continues at coordinate 69,716,318 of CM067298.1, read as the reverse complement.
AGAACAGCAATGGCGCTGGCAAAATTAAAACAGATAAAGAAACTATGGCAAGGTACTAACATAAGAACCAAATTGTTTTTACTACGAACATGTGTATTTCCTGTGGCGACATATGGATGTGAAGCATGGACACTAAATAAAACAGTGGCCAAGAGAATAACATCATTTAAATTAAAGTGTTATAGAAGAGTTTTGAGAATACCATGGACAGCGAAGAAAACAAACCAGGAGGTGTTACGAACAATTAACGTCCAGGAAGGCTGGCTTCTGAACACTATATTAAAGAAAAAGCTATTTTTTTTCAGTCATATTAAGAGACACGACGGCATGGAGAGAGTGTTAATGGAGGGGATGATAGAAGGCAACAGGGGCAAAGGCTGACCAAGACGCCGTTGGACAAAAGACATTCAAGAATGCCTGCGCATGTCACTGGAAGATGCAGGGCAACTTGCTCAAGACCGCGGAGAATTCAAGAAATCCATAGGAAAGACTACGTTCTGGAAAGAATATGTCACTTGATGATGAAGGGAAAACCAGTAAAGAGATACAAAAATGATGTGACAAACATACCAGATCCTAGAACAGATGACACGTATTTTCAAGAACAAAAATGTAAACATAGACACTAAAGTTGCATTATACGAGACTATTATTATTCCATCACTATGCTACCTGGACAGTGACAGCACAAACAAAATAAAAATAGTGACAACAAGAATGATATATCTACGAAGAATACTCGGAGTGTCATTAAGAGATAGAATTAGAAATGATAACATCAGACAAATATCCAGAACAATACCAGTATTGGAACACATCAAAAGACAACAGATCAAGTGGTTTTCACGCGCTTCCAGACTACAGATAGCATGCCACAAATGGCCATGACACATAGACATAACGGTTATAAAGCCAGAGGCAGACCATGTAAAAGATGGATCGCAGAAATCAAAGAAGCCACAGGAACAAGCTTACAAACAGCGCACAAGAAGGCCATCTCCAGAGAACTCTTCCACCCCTGGCACCGCAAGGCAAATAAGGTACTCAGCGTATAGACTGTTATTCATATTTTGAAAAAAAAAAAAAAATTCAAAACAAACTTTAAAAAAGTTACAAATGGGGCCTAGAAGAGTGCCCTAGAGGATCATAACATCAACTTACCAGTATATGCAAAATAAAAATTCCTAAGGAATTATATGCTTTATTTTGATGATTCTCTGATGATTTATCCAATCTTGAATAAATTAAGCCAAAGATCATATAAATTCACAAATGTTTATGATGCCAATAACATAAGCAAATATAACTACAGCGTTTCACAAACAATTTTCATAAGCTTTAACAAATTAACAATTTCCAATTTGTGAAGTTTTTTTATACTATCTAATTTTATTAGGCTACATTTGATGGATAGTTATTTGTATGATATCAGTATGAATCGAAGTTCTTGCATATTTACAACCCTTTCATGACTTCGCGAACTTCACTATTATCAAAATTGATGCCAACATTGTTTTCAATGTCTGGAAATATCAGATAACTATTTTAATGAATGTATAGCCTATTTAGTATTTATTTGAGATATAAATTATCTTCCGTAACATTATAACTGGCCATCATGGTACCCAGGCATAGTGGTTAAGCCGTTCGCTTTGTGCTTAAGAGGTTATGGTTAGAATCCCACCAGCCACGTCTTTTATAAAGTGGATTTTTCGGAGATCCATGGGGATTATCGCTTGAAGCTACAGAGTTACATGGTATGGGTGATACTCTCAGCAGATGGCATGCCGCTTCATTGAGAGGAACAGAGTACATATGGGATAACTCGAGAACAGCAAAGTCAATCCTCTACATCTTTTTAACCTTACAAACATCTTTTACTTCAAAGAAAACTTAAAAAGCACATTAATTTTATAGTTAATCTATTGATGTCTACAACACACTATATTGTCAAACAGACTGTTCAGGTCATTACTATTCTTGATTAGAAACTGGCCTCACAGCATGTGGGACATTCCCATAAGTGCTCCAGCAGCCATTTGACTAAATGGTGTTTCGAGTCTAATGCTGCAGAAACAGACGTTGACATCAGGGCACAATCTGGCCCTTGCAACAGGTTTCTTTGTTGTTCCGCCCACCCACGCCGTGCCCATAACTAGTTCAAGCACAATGTTGTCCTGTGCCCAGTCCTATTCGTGACACACTGAATGCTAAATTCTCCCATGGTGGAGCACATGACCGTGTGGTTAGAACGCTGTTCTCAGACCCTTGAGGCCCCGGGTTCAATCCACGGTTGGAACAGGGTTTTTACGTTCGGAGGTACAATCAAAATCCTTCCTGTACATGTCGCGGCGTCTACTTATGGCAAGGCTTCCTTTATTTCCACAGCCCATAGAAAGCCTCCCTGCACTCCTTCACAGGAAAGTATGCAGTAATGAATATCTTTACTATAAGGCATAATTGTGCATATCTTTATGCATAATCTTACTGCATAATCTATAGTAGTGTCTACATTCAACATGCTTTTGCCAAGTAATTGCAGATTGTTTCCCTTATCCATTCTTAGTTCACAGACAATATGTGCATTTGAAGCAAACATATCTGCTCTCTCATTTTCACGAGCATGTCCTGGGCAGTACACGTTGGTGACGATGGTTGGAACAGGCTAAGAGTTAGTTCATCAACTCATAAAGTTGATACAGACACTGACCATTTTGAAGCATGATAATCAGACACTGCACGCGATAGTAAAATGAGTCTCGGAGAGTCATTGGAGAGCAGTAACAGTCTCAATCTCAATTCCTTACTGAAAGTATTTGTCCTGTAGTATGCTTTGTTATGTCTTCTAGTAAAATTTTAGGACTAGTATTATAGTATTAGATATTGGGTGGGTAGACAACAGGGATATAGATACAGATATAGATCAAGATACAGGTGAGAGTTCTGTTAGAGGTCATCTGGAAATAAGGTCTGTCTATTGTCTGTCCTTGTTAAATGATGGTTTAACATTTATGTTTAGCGTAGGGGCGGGAGCTTAAATTGTTGTTCCAAGGCCAGTTGTGTTGCTTTGGTAGCATTAGTCCATGTTTTTTTCAAGACTTACTTGATGTTTTCTATCCACCATCTTCGTGGTCTACATTTGGCCTTATGCCCGGATATTCTTTTGTTATATGCTCTTATTGGTATTTGGTTTAGGTTCATTCTCATAAGGTGACCGACCATTTTACTTGTTGTCTTTCAATATGTTCAATACCTGATATTATACCAACTCTTTTCCTAATTTCTTATTTTATCTAGTTTAGTAACCATTGCAGCTTTTCTCAGACACTTCATTTCACATGTAACGATTTTCTTCTGTTGCGAGGCTGTTAAAGATAATGTTTGACATTGGTAGCAGAGTGTTGGAATAAAAATTGTATATTATGTATAAAATGTATATTATCTTTTTTGATTTCCATCTTGATCTTTGGGTGAAGAAATTGTGGAAGTTGGTAGTTAACTGTTTGCTTTCTGGTACTACGTTTCTTTTTCTCTGTCTAATCTTCAATTTTCTGGGAATATGGTAGGTAAAGACAGCAAGGAAGGGAACTGGCCACCCCACCTAATAGTTGCTACAGCTTAGTACAGGAATAATTATCTTCAACTCCAACAGTAGGTTGCTGCCATGATCTACCTTTACCCTTAGTGACTATTTAGTAAGTTAAAAAATTAATCTCTAAAACAGAGAGCTTTGCACGACTGTTTCAAATTGTTTCCTGATGTAATAAATATTGTATTTTCCTTGTCAGTGTTAGTCACAGTCAGAGTCATTTGTTCATCTAGAAATGAAAGTTTAGAACATAGAATGAGAGGAAACCAAGTTTCTTGCCATCATAATAAATCAGACCAAAAGTGATACTGTCACACTAGGAACTATGCCATAATGCGAGTAACACACATGCACACACACATACAGACACACAAAACATCATTTTTTTTTAAATGTCACCAAAAGTGGAAGTGAAAATGACCCTTTTTTATGTAGATGTATCTACGACTCTGGGTAAATGTTCCAGTTTTCATGGTGCTCAACTTACCCAAAAATTATCATCATTCTTTGCCACTCCTGATCACATATTGTATCACGAAGTTTGTACATTAACTGTTGTAATATCTTTATTTATATCGATAGATTCTGTTATCAGCTGCTTTTCTTTCTTTAAGGAGTGTTTATGCTTTTTTCTGTTTCATGTCTACTTGGTCTTTTCTTTTGAAATTGTAATTCTCTGCTTGGTTCGCCTGTAGTTTTGACATTTGTAATAGTTATTTAGATATCTCCCTGGCATAATGGTTAAATTGCCTGCCTTGTGCTCTAGATATCGCAGGTTCAACATCTTGTTTACAAAGTGAACTTTTTCAGAGATCACAGGGACATGATTGCTGGAAACTACAAAGTTACACGTTATGAGTGGTACTGTCGGCAGGTGGCATGGTGCTTCTTTGATCATCTTTGAGATACAGAGTACATGTGGATAGCCGAGTACAATGATGTCAATCCTCTTTACCTTTTGTACTTGTTTTTAATAGTCTCAGAAATGTACTTTTTATCTGTTAATATCTTATTTGGTATTGTTAACACTTTGCTTTCCATGTCTTTTGTTCATATTTGCTTGTTAGGTTCCTTGTGGTGTTGTCCCTCATCTTTCCTTTTCTTGTAGTTTTTTTCTGCCTCTCTTGCCAACTCACCTATCTTCTTCTTCGGTGTTCATTCTCAAACTTCTGCAGATTAGCGGGATGTAGTCTGGAGAACGGAATGCGCTGTGTCATGGTTTACAGCATTGCTGCAATATCTGCGCCTTTCGGCCAAACAATCTGATTTCAGCATGGCTTTTGAGTCACTTTGAGTCTATATGGGATGTAACAGCCACACTACCTCTGAAGACGGATGTGTTGGGCTATTGACACAAATAAAACAGCAACACAACGCATTTCCATTCTCTGGACTACATTTAACTGGAAATCTTTTAGGACCATTGTCCTGTTACAAGAGAAATCCAGCGGGAGTTTGAGAATGAACACTGAAGAAGAATTAGAAGAACAACCACCTCCACTCCACTCATGTTTCATTCTATATATTCTTTTTCTATTACCAATGGTTTTCTAAAATGAGATCATTATCTAAATCTTGAAGTATTTGATGTTTCATATTATAACTGAAAATTTGTCTTTCGTTTCCTAGCTTCTACGTTCCTTAATATTGAACTGGTGTCTAACTTTGGATTGTTAAGTATCTTAAGTTTAATCTTAACTTTACTTAGCAGAAGGTGGTGATTTCATGCTACATCTGTTCAGCTGGATAATTGAACATTCTTTAGTGATGTTAGGAAATTCCTATTGACACATATGATTCAACTCAATAACGTTTATGTCATTACACTCAGTAGAGAGTGCAGGTAACACAGCCCTGTGAGCGTGGATACTCAAGTCAAGGCACTAATCTGCGAGAATACCGATGACACAGATGTGATTTACACGGAAGGGTCGGTCATCCGTGACCACCAAATCAAAAGGAAGAACAGTACATGAAACCAGTGGTGCCTTTGCCGCAACAACAAGCAGCCTAGCAATGGAAGTATTCACCATAACGCAGGCACTTAACTGGCTGGAATCACAAGCCCATTCCCATGCATGTATACTAAGTAACTCACTGAATATGATTCAGAAAGTCAAAACAGGTGATGTACTTAGGGCATGGGTGGAGTCATTAGAGAGAGCTAAAATGCGGGCATCACTATGAAAACTCACACTTATCTTTGTCCCTGGACAGGGAAACGAACGGCCGACCAATTAGTTACCCTCGCCGCCACAACAGATGATCAGCCTATGGATCGAGCAGACATACTCATTGCTCTTCGTGAGTCCTCATAATCAGAGGATTTTGAGATGAATGACCATATGTCAATATCGAGAATGCGAGAATTGAAAATGTGGATGAGCGTGGCTCATAGAGAACCCCTGACAAAGATTTCAAAAAGAGCAGTGAACAAACATAGAACCGGAACCATCAGCCGTTATACCCTGATAGATTTACTGCAGCAGAGATCTGAGCACCTACGTACGTGTCTGGTGTGTGAAGAGGATAATAAACAGACCTAATACCTAATTATTAAAATGGTTTTCTGTTTTATGGTCTGGTATAAATGGTCAAGTAATTGTGTGTATTCTCATATTTTGAAATATACTTCCTCATATCACATTTCTTCATTCTCATTCATTTTCCCCAGACCATGTTTTTCCCATGACCTTTTCAAAGAAAAAATTATCTTCTCATATCTTTGCTTTAAGGTCTCCCATTAAAAGCACACTCCCTCCCATCTTGGATATTAAACTTTGCAATTTTCTGCAAAATTTGTTCTTTTTTTTTGGCTTCCAGTTTCTTATTTGTTTCTTATTTTAGTACACTCTGCTAGACTGTATCCTGTCCTTCTCATAATGTTTCCATCTCAGTTGTATCTCTGCCTACCTCTTGCTCTCCACCACTTGACTCAACTTTCAAGAAAAGTCTTCAACAAGTTGTCATGTTTGCTATTGTCTATTGAGAGATTTAATTGTCTATCAAAGGCCAAATGTTTCGCCTTGTCTGTGTTGAATCCATATTTGTTAAGGGTTGTCATGATGTTATCTATCCATCTTTTTTCCAGATCTTCTTATGGTATATGTTCTTGTCGGTAGTTGGTGATGGTTCATTCTCATAAAGTGTCAAAACCATTATATTTGCTTCTCGATGTATTCTGTGCATGGTCTTATATATAAGATTCTTCTCCTGATTTCATCATTTCTCATTTTGTCTAGCTTGATTACTGTCTTTTTTCAGGCATTTCATCTCACATGTTTTTAAGTTTTCTCTGCTGGGCTACTGTCAGCGCCCATGTCTGGCATTGATATATCAGAATGTGTGTATAAAAATACTGTTTATCCTCTGTCTCTTGACCTTCATCTTTGGGTTGAGCAGTAATGGTGATAGCTAGTATTCCATGGTATTCCATACATGGTTCAGTATTTATTACAGTATTTATTGCATTAGGAAAATATGCGTTCTTGTATCTTGTCTCAATTTCTCCATCTAATTTTCTGTTGTCTGTGAATACACTTCCCAAGTATTTAAATTCAGAGGTTTATTTCATTTTAATTGTGTTTATTGTTATGTTCACTGGATATGGTGGCTTACTGATTTTCATTACATCTGTTTTCTATTAATGTCTAAAGTATTTAATTTGGTTTATTTTCTTTAATAGTTTATTTTTCATGTGAAGTGTTGTCAAACCTCTTTGTTTTCTTCTCTTTTCATGAAGTTCTTCTATATATAATCACATCTGAGTTTTTAGCTTTTTGTGCACTATCCATATTTCTGGACCCTATGTAGAGTATAATAGATGTAGAGTTTTATAATTCTCATTTTTAGTATGCTTATTATTTGTTTTGATGTTAATAGTTGCCTCATGTCATTGAAATTACTTTTAGCCATTCCTATTCTCCTTTTAACTTCTGTTTCATATCTACCATCATTTATAATTATGTGCAAGATGCAGGTAAATTTTTAGAACATTTCTTCCCATTTCTATCAGAGATGTTTGTGCTTCATTGGAAGGAACAGTGACAATTCCTTTGATTTTGTGTTATTCTTCTTGCCATGAGGAGCGTACCATTTCTCCTATTTTTATTTTCTTCTTTTCTGTTTCTGTCTATCATGTCTCTGAGATGCCTAAAATGTATATTTTATAATTTTTCATGTCTACTTATACATGGACTATTATCCCAGGCTCCAGCAATGTTCTGACATTCTAGCAACCAAGTCTGAAATTTTATTTGGAAAGAAAAAAAGAAAGGTATACAACTCTTGCTACTTTTGTCTTTTCAGGAAATATTGCCATGTTCTTGGAGGACATCTTGTTATTGCTTAATGCTGATTCAAGTTTTTAAAATATTTTTTGTTTTCTCTGTGGTTTGTTGAATCTTTTACTTTGCCAATCCAACACCCAACCTCCTTAGCCACTTCCTCCCATGACATGCGTGGAAGTGTAACTATTCTTTGCTTTTCTTTCGGGTTCATCAACAGACAGTCACTGATTTACATAGTCCATCATTTCTTTAATCAATTTCTAAAAAAATTTTAAACTAATTTCTTAAAATTTTTATAAAATCTACAGGTTTTTAGCTTGTTTACATTATTTTTTTCTCTGTTACATTTATTCAACATTTTTAGAAGTAATAGAACTTATTACACTGCTTGTTTTCATCACATTAGTTGAATTGCTCTTTCCATTTTTCTGTCTTAGAATATAATATTACAATTGTTATTCCCAGTAGTTTCTATTTGAGTCATCTTCAGCAGCACTAATGAAATTGTATTACTCTGGCTCTCTTGTTACTATGCTCTTCACTGAATGATCTTTATTATTCTCTTTCAGTCCTTTTTCCCCGGTTATTTCTACTTATCATTTCAGTGATTATCTCTGATGTCTAGTTGCATTGTTTGTTTTCTGGTTCTCTGCATATTGTATTGTGTTTGCCTTACTGGTTTTAAAATGTGCAGCAAAGAAACCATTGTAACTATATGGTTTTTGTATGGAACTTCAGGTATATTTGTTTTAAAGTCAAATAATTTTAATATTATTAGCTCTGTATTGTGTGATGAACATTCTCATGCTGGAGTAAGTTATTAATTTCATGGAATTAAGAAAGGAATATTCTAACATTTTAATTTTGGTGACATGATAATATAAGCTGTAACCTACATTATATGTTATATAAATAACCAAATGGTCAGAGGGTGTCCGACAAAGTGGATGGTGCCGCAGTAACCTAATGAACAAATAGTAACGCAAAATGAGGTAAACAGGTTACTAAAACACTTACCTAGCCTATTAATAAAAATATATTTAAAAAAAACATACAATAAAACTAAACAGGACAATTCTCAACGTATCGGCTCAAATTGAACCTTTTTCAAGAGACAAACAACAGAAAACGACAAAATAAAAAAAAAATAGATGTCTATATTTCATCCGGGGGCTTGATGAAATATAGACATCTATTTTTTTTTTATTTTGTCGTTTTCTGTTGTTTGTCTCTTGAAAAAGGTTCAATTTGAGCCGATACGTTGAGAATTGTCCTGTTTAGTTTTATTGTATGTTTTTTTTAAATATATTTTTATTAATAGGCTAGGTAAGTGTTTTAGTAACCTGTTTACCTCATTTTGCGTTACTATTATATGTTATGATCCTTATGTAACCAAACTGGTCTATGTTCATTGTTGAAAGAGAAGTCTTTTCATCTAAGAGTCCTAAATTTGTTAAAATAAATTAAAATAAAACTTAGACATCGAAAGGACATTGAAAATAGTTAAATAATTTTTCAGCCATAAAATGCTCATTTATTTATGTTCCAGCTAACAATTTAAAGAAAATATAATATTTTGTTTTGAAATATTGCCTTTGGTTAATGTTTAGATTAAGAGAAGTGACAGGAGTTTCTCTAGCTTTCATTATTACTTGCTGATTTAATTTTTTTTTTTTTAAAGATGGATCCAAGTGAAAATGAACATTCAATAAAGAAGGAAATAATTTGAGAGGTGGCAAGTTGTGTCATAACATCCCGCTCATTGATCTAACTTTTTTTTAAAGCTAGTTTTTTTTACAGCTTATTACCCATCCGTAATTTGTCACGTTGGAACACTGTCAAATTATATTGCTAATCAAACATTTAACCTTTCACAAGATATAGTTCACTAAGGGGAGGGATTAATCTTCATAATCACACTACCACATATAAAAGCAATTGGAAATTGTATTGAGTATTAACAATATGTTTAGTGTTTGAATATATTGTATGGCATAAATAAGGACTAGATTAAATCAAACAGTTCCCATAACCTGATGACACTCAGCAATTATGTTGCCAATAAATTGTCATTGTAAGAATAAAAGAATATTATGCAAACTGTGTGAAAAAATATAGAAAAAATCCAGCTGCTGGTATATGATCCACAACCTTTCTAGAACTAGACAATTGACTTAACTCGTTAAGCAACTTAACCTGTGGATCACAACGTCCTTTTTTAAAAATTTTATCTGTTGTAAGTTATTTTTAAGAAATATATATGTTTAAAAATGATGTGTACAATTCATTATTTTGTAATAATGTGTGTAGTTCATTTTCGTTCTTTCATAAATGTCAGGATTTGGTGTACCTTTTATTATTACTTGCTTGTGTTCATATCAGACGATATCAAAGGAAACTGAATAAACCATTGACAACAGAGTAATTCTGTAGTACCACACTCTCTTGCATACTTGATTGCCCATTGTCTATCCCCAGGTGAATGATGGTTGATAGTATCCATGCTTGCCATTATGAGTAGGGGTGGAAGTTTCAGCTGTCGTTCCAAGGTCAAATGTGTCACCATAGTTGTATTAAGTCCATACTTGTTCATGGTTATCTTGACGTTTTATATCCAACGTTTTCTTGATCTACCTTTGGTTTTATGTCCGGATGTTCTTTTGTTATATCATCTTAAAAGAAGATTTATTTCTTCCTTGATTTTATTTTCGATACTTTCTCTTCCGTGTTTCAATTTTTTTTCTTTAATAGTTCTTCTTTTTTTCTTCTTCTTTCTGTCCTCATGTACCTTTCGGTGTTGAGGGGAGAGTGAGTGTACGGTCTTTTGCCCTTCTATTTGCCTCCTCTGCTGTTATATTTCCGAGTGTCTCTAATACACTATCTATCCACCTTTTACGAGGGCGTCCAATAGGTCTCCTGTTTTCGTATCGTTTGTTTAGTGTTTTTTGGATAATACTTTGCTCTTTCTGTCTGGTTATGTGGCCCTACCATTTAACTTGTTGTTTCTGTATGTATTCTATTGTTTGTTTGATCTATTGTATTTATTATATTGTTCTTTAATAGTTAAAAAGAGAATAGGAATGGCTAAAGTACTTCCAATGACTTTAGGAAAATATTAATAAACAGATTAAAAACAAGCTAAAAATGAGAATTATAAAATGCTACATCTATTCTATATTAATGTATGGCTCAGAAACTTCTTTTTCCCCTTTCTTTTCGCTTTATACGGCTTTGTGCCTTGCAGCGTCAGGGGTAGAAGAGTTGTCTGGAGATGGCTCTTTTGTGTGCTTCATTTATGTTTGTTTTTGTTGACTTCTTCATTTCTGTAACCCATCATTTGCATGGTCTACCCCTGGCTTTGGAACCATCATGCCTGTATAGTAATTCTTTTTGAGGGACACTGTCTGATGGTAGTCTGGAAGCATTTGAATATCACTTAATATTTTCTGATGTAATCCAGGATTGGTATTGTGTTTGTTAGTCTTCTGATGTTTCCGCTCAGATTTTATCTCATATTGTTACTCTGAGGATTCTACGTAGACAAGTAATTTCTGTTGCAACAAGTTTTCTTTTGACTTCTGTTGTTAATGTCCACGTTTGACATTTGTATCATAGTTATGCTATGATGATCGACTTATATAGTAAAGTTTTGGTGTTCATGTTCACATATTTGTTTTTAAAATAGGTGACATCTGTCATAAGATCTGTTATGCTATGTTGCATCTATGTTGGATTTCATATGGTTTTTTTTTCCATTTGATGAAATGATGCTTCCAATAAAAAGCTTAGAAACATGGACAATAAACAAACAATTAGAAAACAGAATGGATGCCTTTGAGATGTTGATTTATAGAAGAATAGGGAGAAGAATTGTGAACATGGAAAGAGAATAAAACAACTAAGGAGGCTCTAAAACACTTAATATAAAGACAAAATTATTAAAGGAAATAAATATTAAGCAAATAAAACATTTCGGACACATTAAAAGACATGACACCTTGTTGAAGACCTTGTTTGAGGGTAAAGTCGAAGGTAGGTGAGCAAGACGTAGGCAGACATACAAGTGGGAGAGTATTATCACAAGATGGACATGTTAAAGTCTAACAGAGTAAACCACCAAAACAAGAGGCATGGAATGTTGGAAGTCTGTTGCAGCTAACCGTCATTGCGGAGACAACACTTGATGATGATGATGATATCATTTTATTCGTATTTGGTTTTGGGTTCATTCTCATAAGGTGACCTAACCATTTTACTTGCTGTCCTTTTATATGTTCAATAATAATCATCATCAGGTGCTGTGCATGCTGGCGTAGGCGATCATGGATCTCCACAGGTCTCTATCATTAGTACTATGTTGTAGACTCGTTGTTGATTCTGTGCCATGCCAGGTTGTTAAACTTTCCAATATTATCTCACGTTGTCGCTCTGTGTCTCTCTTGCCTTCAATCTCGTCTATTGTAACTATGTTCTCCAAACCTCCCTGTCTCACAACGTGGCCAAAAAATTATGATTGTCTTTTCCCTTATATTATTGATTAAGCTCTGTCTCGCATTTTACTCTTGCGACACCTCCACATTAGTTTTACCGACAGTCCATAGAATTCTCAATATTCTTCTAAAGAACATCTCTTCTGCCTCTAATATCCCACTATCATTGATATGTTAAATGCATGATATTAAACCAACTCTTTTTCTAATTTCTTCATTTCTTATTTTATCTAGTTTAGTAACCATTGCAGCTTTTCTTAGACACCTCACTTCACATGTAACGATTATCTTCTGCTGCGAGGCTTTTGAAGACCATACTTGGACATTGGTAGCAAAGTGTTGGTATAAAAATTGTAGATTGGTGTTTTTGTTTCCATCTTAATGGGTGCGGAAGTAATGGTGAACGTTGGTAAGTCACCGTGTTTATTAACACATCTTTTTCTATTTCTCTGTCGTCTTCCATTTTCGCAAAAAAGCTGCCTAGATAGAATTCTTTGGTTTGTTTCACTTTGGTGTTCTATTGTTATACCGATTGGTATTGCAGAGTTGCTAAATTTTCATAACTTCTGTTTTTTTTTTGGTTTTTTTTTAAATATTAATTTTTATGCTGTACTTCTTTACATGTTAATAGGAATGCATTAATGTGATCTTGTAAATTTTCCTCATCTTCGTATATTAGACTGATCGTATGCAAATAGTAGTCCGTTTATTTGCAATGTTTTTCTTTCTAATGTGAGCTTCTTTTACTATTCTTTCAATGTATTCGTTGAACAAGATGTGAGAGTACGCAGCCTTGTCTTACTCCCGATCTTGTTTCAAAAGGTTCAGTAATTTCACATGTTGTTCCTACTAAGCTTTGGCATTTTTGGTATAACACTTTTATATTATCTAACAGATGTCCTCTGATGTTATAATGTTCAAAGGATTCCCAGAGAATGTCTCTATCTTCTCTGTCGAATGCTTTTTCCTGGTCTACAAATGCTGTGTTGAGATCTTGATTGTATTCGGTTTGCTTTTTCACTTAATTGTCTGTGTGAATAGTGCGTCTGTACAGTTTGCCCATCTTCTGAAGCCAAATTGAGCGGGACAGCTGTGGTTCTGCGATGTATCGTATGTCTGTTATATTATTTTTGTGTATATTTTACATGTATGACTTAATAAGAAGATGCCTCTATATGATTCACATTCGCAATTACTAACTTTGTGTTTCCACAATGGTACATACTGATTTTTGTCAGTCCTCTGGTACTTTTCTGTCCAGGCTATTTTGAATAATCTGGTCTCCTGTGTTTCTACACGCTTTTATTGCTTCGCCGGGTATACCGTAGACATCTGGTGATTTATTACTTGGGTTATGTTTTAAGGCCTAGTCTATTTCTTGATTTAGTATATATGGTCCTGTCCTTATGATGTGACATAAGGACAGAATCACATCATAAGGACAGTTGGAGAGGAGATGGGCACCACTAGCTAAACCTTTTGCCCACTGAAATACTACAATAGATAATCACACACAGAGAATAAAGAACAAAGCTCTTAAACTTATCGAAAACTGTGTTATCGGCACATGGAATGTGCGCACGCTATACGCCTGCGGAAAGGTCAGCGAACTTACACACGAATTAAACAAGTATACATGGGACATAATGGGCATTGCAGAGGTAAGGTGGACGGGATTTGGTGAAAAAACGGATGACGGTCACACAATATGGTATAGCGGAGATGAAACAAAACACCAACATGCAGTGGGGTTTATTGTAAACAAAGAGAAAGTTAAATCTATCATTAGTTGTACCCCTATAAACAGCAGATTTATAACAATACGTGTAGCAGCTAAACCCAAAAACATCACGATAATTCAAGTTTATGCCCCAACTGCCGCTTATGACGAAGAGAAAATAGACGCATTTTACGAAAAACTAGAAGACACAATAAAGGATATCCCAAAAAATATATATTAATAGTACTAGGCGACTGTAACGCAAAAGTGGGACCTGACGCTTATGATCAATGGGCCGGTACAGTAGGGAAATTTGGAACAGAACGAATGAACGAGGACTAAGACTATTGAATTTTGCCAATAAATTTAAACTTACTCGTGCAAGTACACTATTCCCACACAAGCTTTCCATAAGAACAACGTGGCATGCTCCAATAGCAGACATACATAATCAAATTGATTTCATTCTTACACCGAAAAAATTCAAGTCCAGCATAAACAAAGCACAAACAAATACTTTTCCAGGAGCAGACGTCGGTAGCGACCATGATATGGTTCTATTGACGATCAAAATTAAGCTTAAAAAGAATCATACGCAAAACGAATGCACACGATTAAGATTTAATTTAGAAAAATTAAAAGATCCAGAAATAGCAGAGATATTTGAGGCAACAGTAGGAGGAACATTTGCAGCTCTAAACCTTGTAAATAAAGATGTTAACTCTCTCACAGAAACCATGAAAGAAAATGTATTAGAAGCAGCAACAGAAATACTAAGGACAAGTAGAATAACACACAAACCTTGGGTAACAGGTGACATCCTGAAATTGTGCGACGAACGGAGGGAAAAAAAAAGATTAAGAAAAAGGTCCCTGAATTGTCAGGGCAATATAGCAAAATAAACAAAAACATCAGAAGGAAAATGAAACGAGCACAAGAAGTGTGGCTAGAGGAACAATGCGAAACCATCAATGAAGGTGTTAAACGCGGAAACAGTAAGGTAGCATACGACACTCTAAGAAAGATAATACAGCCAAAAAGACCAAAGATATCTACAATACAAGACAAACATGGAAAATTACTAAATGAAACAATAGATATAGTGAAAAGATGGACAGAGTATTGCAATGAGCTGTATAACTGCAAGTGTAATCTTGACTAAACGATATTAGAGAATTCTGAATTAAACAGAGAAATAGGAAATACAAAATTTCTAGTAGATGAAATAAAAGAGGCCATACGAACATTGAAAGGAGGGAAGTCACCTGGTGTAGACAACATTCCAGCAGAACTGTTGAAATACGGGAGCATTAATGTGGTAAATATTATGACCAAAATATGCCGAAATATATGGAGAACAAAACAATGGCCCACTGATTGGACTCAATCACTAATAATACCTATTCCCAAAAAAGGAAATTTGAAAGTGTGTACGAATTACAGAACAATTAGCCTTATAACACACCCCAGTAAAGTGATGCTCAAAATACTACTTAACAGAATAAAACACAAGTCGGAAGAAATAATTGCAGAAGAACAAGCTGGCTTCAGAGCAAACAGAAGCACTGTTGAACAAATGTTTAACATCCGAACACTAATCGAGAAACATATTCAATACCAACAACTTCATTGACTTTACAAAGGCCTTTGACCGTGTTTGGCATGATGGTCTGTTGCACATACTGAGGCAATTTAATTTTGACACCACAATTATAGACATTATTGAAGCTCTGTAAAAAAATGCAAATCTTGTCTTGTCAAACAATACAATTGGAGAGTTCTTCAAAACAAATGTGGGAGTTCAACAGGGATGCATAATGTCCCCAGTACTTTTCAACATATACTTAGAGCACATCATACAAGAGACATTACATGATTACAACACGTCTATATCGATCGGAGGTCGCCCTATTACCAACTTGCGTTTCGCTCATGATATTGATCTTATTGCTGTGTCCGAACAATCATTGCAAGAATTAACAGCAAAGTTGGAAAAAGTTACCAGCAAGTACGGAATGGAAATCAATACAGATAAGAGCAAACTCTTGGCAAACAGCAGAAAACCAGACTAATATCGTGATGAATGGACATACGTTTGAGGTGGTAAATACCTTCAAATACCTCGGATCCAGTATATGCAGCGATGGTAAATGCAAAGCAGAACTAAAAATAAGGCTGGAGATGGCTTTAGCGTCCTTGTCAATGCTAACTGTGATTTGGAAAAGCAACATCAGTGTTGGAGTGAAAATCAAACTGTATAAATCGTTGGTGCTTTCTGTTGTGTTGTGTGGATGTGAGAGTTGGAAAATCACTGCGGACATTGAAAGAAGATTACAGGCTTTCGAGTACAAATGCTACAGACGAATTCTACGAATTTCCTATAGGGAACATAAGACCAATGTGTACGTAAGAAAAAAAGTAGAGATGTGTGCAGGTGTCCAGGAAAGATATTGCTTTCAATAGTGAAACGACGAAAACTAGCAAAGTTCGGACATGTATGTAGGCACGATTCCTTTGTCAAAAACAATACTGCAGGGAACTGTTGAGGGTGGAAGAAGCAGAGGAGGACAAATAAAGGCATGGACAGACAACATCAAGGAATGGACATGACAAGATATTTCCACACTCATCAGCATCGCTGAGGATAGAATTCGCTGGAGGACTCTGTGTGCTGAGGCATCCAATGTGGTACCCCCACGACCGTGAACGGTTATGGGTTTATTGATTGATTGATTTATGGTTCTGTGGTTTCTATGACTTTTAGATCATTGGTGGGTCTTGGGTTGTATAATTCCTGGAAGTATTCTTTCCATCTTGCATTCCTATTTATGCTGTTCACTACGGGTTTGTCATTGTTATCATTGATGATTGCTATGTGATTATAGCTCTCTTCTCTCACTTGCATTGATTTAATACGTTTGAAAAATTATCTTGGTTTGTTTTACATATATCAGTTAAATGTTCTCTATACCTTTTCCATGAATTAACTTTTGCTTCTTTGATTACATTCTTGACATGTTTACTTGCTAGTCGATATTGTAGATAGTCTTCATGATGTTTGGATTTCAATCATTTCAGGAAACATTGTTTTTTCTACTGTACATCTTTGCGTATCTCCACACTGCACCATGTTTTCTTGCGACGTCTCGTGCCGCATATATTTTCATATATATCCATCACGAGCCCTGCATAGAGATAATAGGCGTAATACTATTGTAAATATATAAATATATCTAGGTAAAGTGAAGTCAATCCATAGTATTTGTTAATGCCGTAGGTGTGTGAGATGTTAGCGATTTCACATTTCAGTGGCTTTGCTATATGAGGGCGGTAGCATTATCTCCCTCAAATATACTACCTATACTTTTTAGTACACTATCAAAACATGCCACTGTTGATGAAATATCTTTTAGAAGCATTGAAGCGTGTAACCGTTGAAGAACTAGTATCTCTTAAGGCAAGCAACATTTTCGGCAGACTGTATGCAAGTGTGTGGCATAGAAATGGCATTAGTTACAAAGCTGAAAGTTTACAGATCAGTAGTACTTTCAGTGCTATTATACGATATGGAAACACGGACTGTGTATAAATGTCATGCGAGGAAGCTCAATCACTTTCACACAACTTATCTCAGAAAAGGTATGAGCATCAGATGACACGACAAGATCGCCGATGCCACTGAAATTCTGGTATCCCCAGTATTGACACTGTTTTGACGCAGACACAGATTCGTTGGACAAGTCATGTATTACGTATGTCAAATATTGTCTGCTAAAGCTACTTTATGGTGATATGCAGAAGGTTATAAGTTCACAAGGTGGCCAAAAGAAGGTTACAAGGACTCGTTAAAGGCCTCAACAAAAGCCTTTAAAATAGACTAATACACATGACACGATACTGCACGAAATAGCGCTACAGTTTAAAAAAGGTGCATCATTTTGTGAAAAGAGGGGAAATGCAGCAGCTCAACAGCGGAGAGTAGTTATAAAGACAAGTAGACTTGCAACCATCTACAGTGCCCATCACATGCCAGAATTGTCCAATTACATTTGCGGCCGGATTACAGCTTGTTAGTCATCAACGAACTCATATAGTCAATTATTCAATTCTAACTGAATTTCAGATGTGGATGTAACAAATGTTCATCATCTCTTGTGATGGATAAACAATCGGACCACGGAAGAGTTCCTTCATTTCTTTTTTCCTGTGGTGAAAGAATTGATCAGTTTTTAGAAATTGTAATCAGAGAGATATTCTTAAATCTTGGCTGAGACTATGAAGTTGGTACACTTTTGTATGTTCATTATTCCGAGGACATAGTGGAAACGTTGGAAATAAATGGTGTGGTGACAATTATGCCTTTATGATAAACAAAAATACATTGCAGCTCCAAGTTGGGCTCATTGAATTTTGAGAAAAGGTCAGCTAGGTAACCAACGTCATGCTTGACCAAGTTGTTGACCAATATGAGAATTCACTGATTGCAAGAACTAAATCGTACTTTTTTAAAAAAGGGAGAAAAGATCCTGCACACACTCACCTTTTGAAAGCCACATTACTTTCGCGTACGTCAATAATCTTACATTGTTTTCATCATTATCAAGACAAAGCTGACGCAAAAGACGTAAGTTCATTGAGTTTCTATTATGTTAATGCCATATTAATTTTAAACTATATTTAGAAGGTTGCAGACGCAGGTAATATTCTTTGACAAACAATGTTGTCAATGAATTGTCATAATATTAGGCACACATTGTTTTAGATATCCAAATACCATCTTCGTTATGCGTTAAAGTAGAGTAAAACATATTTTGCAGTGTCTTCTGCTGCGCGTTTTACATTTTTCACTAAATCTCAGAAAATACGTTAAAATTGTGTTACATTTATTAGAGTGAGCCTAATTAAAATAATCACTCAATCTCGATGCCTTATTAGTCTTATTTGAAACGACTTTTCACACATCAAGCACAATGACAATTGTTTATTATGATTATAAGTAATACTTTAATATTTAAGATATTCTGTACTGTATTGACGATGTGACCGTATTGCACCCTACTCTAAGCATGTAGGCACAGTTCACAATATAGAGAACGCTTCACAAGCAGGGGGCTTCACAGTAAGAAGTGAGAACCCTTCACAGATAGCGAGAATTAGACGCCGTGAAATGCAACACATTGCATGGTCAGCCCGTGTAAATGTTGTCACTACAGACGATGCTGACACGCACATCAAAACGTGTTTATCTAAGAAACGCGTCACACTCAGATCAAATTTAAACATGTGTTTACCTAAGAACGTGTCAAATATAAACAGATGGGATCATACCAGGTAGAAGCATTCTGATTGGTCTGATGTTGTTATGAGGCATCGTGTGCTATTGTATGACCAGATGGATTAATCCTGATTGGTCAGAGGTTTCCCTCTGGGGAAATGAAAGCTTGTGATTGGTTTCGCGAAGTTCAGAATAACTTGGGGGTTGAGAAAACTGTAGCGGGATTCGATGATCGACTGCCGAGCTGGCCAGTCGGGTTTCCATACTGAGGAAACTGTTCCTAAACTGCATAGACAGTGGATGTGGTAGAAACCAAACGGACAGTTAGGGCTGTCTAGAACTAGTATTGGAACAAAGTGAGATTTAGAGTAGAATAATGAGATGTTTTATTATTCTCATTAAGTTTATACCTTAATATGTTCATTTATTGGAGTTTTAGAGTCGTTTCTTTAATGCTTTGACATTGCACATTTTATATTCATTATTTGATGTCCGTCTCTGAGATAGCAAATATTCCGGAATTTGATGTTCATATTAAAAGTCGTTCTTATATTGAAACAAGGAGTGTATTTGTGATTATTTGATGTCAAGAAGAGCTCCACGGATTCAGACCTGGCCATAGCACCAGAGGTTCCAGATAGTGTTGTGACCATCCTTCATTTACTATCACACTAAAGTGACGACACCAGCATCGTCACTTGTTACTCGGTCAAACTCTATTGTGACTACAACGCATCATCTGCTTTCTGTCACAACGACACTTCTTGTTGGAAGTTGCTTCTTTCAATGGTCGAGATTAGAAATTATGCAAACAACGGTAAAATACATGAAAATCCCAAACAAGACCATCAGGTCGGTTTTTTAAAAAGTACTCACATATTATAAAATATTTTTCTAAAACAAAAATACACGTTAAAAGCAAGAAGTCTTTATCCAAAGATAAAGTGTTATCTTAATAAAAAATATTCTCTGGGGATGCCTTATGCAAGCATGACTGGTACTTTCCGGACCCTGTACTATTACGTCGAGGACACCCAGCGTGACATTTAACGTCTCCACTTCACCCGCCACAGACGATTCATCTCCCCGGACGAGTATCACTCCCTTAGGAAATTCACAATCGTGACGACATTGTCATCCAACCAGCGGCTAAGGGGGCGCTATTGTCGTCTGGCTTAAGGACATCTATCTACAAGAGGGTCTGGGGCCGTTCAATCCCTTGTTCTGAAAGACCAATACAGGCAAGAAAGACCATATTGTAGGCCACAACGGTGCAGTCACTACCATGATCAAGAACTTTATAGCTGACAACCTCCTCCCCACTACAGCAAACGCTCTGTCGCACTGAAAGTAGGTTGGTTAAGCATGCATTGTATATGCTACCAAAATCACAAGCCCTTCAATCCTATTGTCTCTTCCTGTTTCTGCTTTACGGAACTTATCTCCGACTTCATGGATAGTGTTTTTAACTCTATAGTGAAACAGTTCCCTACATTCATAAAACACACTAATCATGATTTTTTTTTATCTTTCGCTGTTCCCTGCTCACACTTATCCTCTCTTCCTATTTGATGTCTGCCTCCTTTACACCCCTGTACCACACTCAGATAGTCTAAAGGCCCTGAAATTCTTTCCTGACAAACATCCTCATCCCTTTGTCTATCTCTACTGCCATCGGTCTTGCGTAGCCTGTACTCTCAACTGCTTCGAGCGTGATGGCATACTTGTTATTTTGGGTCGCAATTTAGCATGCCTACACAGCAAGCGTGCTTTTCTTGATAAATGATGAGGTATTTGAAAGCTCTTCAGTGTCCACATTCAGCTTTCTATGGCAATATGTTTCTGTGGTTCATGCCTTATGAGTAAAACCCTTATGGGTTTTTTTTTGTCACTTCTTTGACCAAATCAGTGGTGTCGCCGTGGGCACCAAGATGGGACCCAGATATACCTGCTTTTTTATGGAACAAATTAAGCATAAATTATGCGAAATCACATGATGGGGCCCTTCCCATGTGTGTTTATAGGTATATCGATGATGAGATTGTATCACATACATGACTGATGTGTCACTCTTTATATGCTTCATCGACAACTTTCACTTGGCCATCAAGTTCGCATCCGTGATTTCTATCTCCAATGTAAACTTCCTTGACATATCTGTCACCATTCACCACTCCTGTATTTGCACATCGGCTCACTCACTACAAACCGACAGATGCCCATAACATTTTCATCTACACATCCTCTCACGCGTCTGCCTGTCGCGATTCCCTGCCATTTTCTCGACGTTTCCGCCTGCATCGTCTGTGTAATGCGAAGGACTTTCTCGAGAAAACCTATTGGACAATGGGTTCCTTGCACTGTCCCCTATATAATGAAGGTCTGCCACGTTTCAACTGTGCAGCATCTTCTGCCAGGACACCCTCCAGAACACTCGGAGGTATTCTTCCGCGGTCAGGGTCAAATTTGTTCTCACCTTTCACCCCAATATCTCTGTAGTCCGTCATTTCCTATTGCGACACCTACTTCTTCAGTCTGACTGAATGTTTGAACCACTCCCCCTCCCCGATTGTTTACAAATGTGACAAGAACCTCTGCGATATACTGGTCTGGAGTAATCTCAAACCTAACGTTCCTATTCAGTCTGCACCAGCAGCTGCAAACGTAGTAGATTCTATACCTGTGCCTATGTCACCCTCATCCTGTCTGTCACATTCCGAAAGCCACTTTCACCGTTGAAGAGGGTTTCAGATAAGTGACCACAACGTCATCTATGCTATCAACTTCAAGCCTTGCGCCATGAAGAGGTGTCAGGAAGGAGGCTCGCAGACCGATTCTGTAACTATTTTTGATCGGCATAGAAAAGCCAGATGGTTGCTGACCACTTCAATGACATGGGCCATCGGTGTGCCCATGAAATTATTGTGACGGCCATTAAGTTGTGCTTCCCAGCTGACCGGACCCCACACACACTTGAAATCCGTTGTAATATATATATATATATTACAGTAGAACTCCGAGATTATCCGAATTAATTGGGGATCGGCCGATTCGGATAATTGCATATAGCTCAGGAATGAAGCAAAACAGTCAGTGTACATACATACATTGAAATGAGCGGAATTTTATTGATAAGAGTACAGTAATATATAAACAACTATGTATTGCAAATAAACTACAGAACTGTAAAAATTATGCAAAATTGCATAAATGGCACATATGTACAGTAATACATTGTACAGTGTATGTACATACGTAAATTAAGTGAATATGTTCTTTTCAATTAAATATGTTCACTTTTAGCCTTTTTCATCACTTTTCTCTTTTCTAGATGAACATCCATCTTCTGTTTGAATGCACTCACAAAGCTTACAATTTTTCACTGTTAGTTTTAATATCAGAGATCATAGCCGCTCCCACGACAAAACTCTCTGTCAGTTGCTTTCCAGGCACACCTTTATTAACTAATTAATAATTTCCACTTTATCACTAAGTGACAAAACAACACGCTTTCGTCTTATACTCATTTTATTTAACCCATCAATGAAAAAACTAACATTGAATAACGAAACAGTAAACACAGTTCAAAATGATTCTTCTTGATTAGAAACTGGCATCACAGCACGTGGTGCATTCCCATAAGTGCTCCGTCCTCTGTTCCAGCAGCCATTCGACTCGATGGTGTTTCGAATCCAATGCCGCCGAAACAGACGTCGACATCAGGGCACAACTCTGGCCCTTGCGATAGGTTTCTTTGTTGTTCCGCCCACCCACGCCGTGCCCGTAACTAGTTCAAGCACAACGTCGGCCTTTCGGAAAAACATGGTAACTGTTATCGAAGGTTACGACTACGGTATTGTATAGATGACATACAATGAAGCTTCAATACGAAGATAACCTCAATATAAAGGCATGTCATCTACTAAGGTTTTCTGTTGCATGGTTGGTTTGTATAGTGAGCCATTGGTGAGACCCACAGATGCAACCGCATACGCAGTTCAACCTGAATAGTGTCGAAATCAAACGGACAAAATATTGGCCATCTGCACAACAGAAGAAGGCAATGACTTATTGTTTCGCTGCTATTAATAACTCCGGTTACGTACATGTACATACCAGCGTCTGCTAACGTTTTAAAATTATTTCACCCAAATTCAATTTGGATAATTGGGAGGAAATTCGGTTAATCGGGATTCGGAGTTCTTCTGTAATATATATATATTTATGTATATATATACCGTATTGTTTGATCTCTGACCTTCTAGTATTTACTATTCCGGGTTAGATCCGTATTCAGCTCTGCCATGTGAACATGAACGTCGACAGTGTCGTTCTTACTCGTTGTATTATGTTGTGAATGTGTTATTGATAGTCCTTTTCTGTCGTAACGTGGATTTGTATATGGTATTATGTGTGTTTTTAGTGATTAGGAAAACATCATACTCTGTTTCAAGATTCGACTGTTGGATATCAGTTATGCTGCATTGATACATATTATCGATCTTTATCGAAAGACAACAATCCCTGTGTTTTGAGTCGTATATTACAGCACGTTTCACTAGCTTTACCTTCAAACAAATGTAATTATCTGATTAGCCGTCTAACATATGAATGCCATTTTTTGCACATGATGTTATAATGTAAACCACGTTAGTAATACACTTTATAACACTATTCACTAGCTTTGCCGAAATTCAAATTGATGTGGTTAATTTGAAATGCCATATACCTTATGAATTACATTAAAAAAATTAATTAAAATGCAACCAGTGATTTCAACTTTGGTTTATTTGCGATATATATTAAAAGTCTACTTGTATAAACATACATTCCAGAAACACATTTAAAATAATGTTTTCAGTCAATTATAAGTCCTCATTTACACGTGATTACTTTATCATTTCATTGATACGATTTAAGTGTGAAATTGCACTGTTTTGTAATCTTGAGCACAAGACAGACGGTGTTTACTGTTGTATGTCTGGTGTGTCACATGTCCGGTGATAAAATAGCATACAGTTAAATACTGATGAAATATAAGCCGGTAAGCATGCATACAATATTGATGAAGACGCAGACACGCTGGACAGGACTGCTGTTACTGAGTATACTTCAATACTTGTGCGATATGTTCGTTGTTGTAATAGTCCTTCTCTCGATTGTCAGTTCTCAGTTACTTGTGTATATAGGTCTTGACGGATTACGTTTTTTTGTGGGTAGGGGGATGTGGTTGGTCAAGTATGGAAAACATGTTTACTTTAGTTGCAAGGAGATTAGGTGCCGCTATAACGGACCTGGTTCAATTCTCGTCAGCTGTAAGAATTATTTTCGTTTTTCCCTCATGCTTCCTACTTGAATTTATTTGTATAATTTAAAATATGTTTAACATATTGTCGTCATCTCTAATATAGTCATAGATTATTGGAAGAAATGTGAGAACCAAATGTTACTACAGGAAGATAAATATTGGAAGAGTGGTGGTTTGTCCTTCATTCAGCCGAGATTGGTTATCAATTTCTTAGACATCTGATTATTACTGATGAAGTTTAATTTCTTTAAAGATGACCTTACCGTTATTGGCAAGCACATTAGAGAAGCGACGTTCCATTATAATATTTATGAGCAGCAAAGTGGTGATACATATAGAAATAATTAGATCAATGAAGGTCCATTATGGTAGCGCATTTAATGTTAATGACAAACAATGTTACGAGTATATCGAATACAGATCATTTAAGAAGTCATCTTAAAGAGGTATTCATATGCAAATATGGCGTACACATTTTTGTAATACTATACTAGACTCGTATATGCTTAATCAACTCATATAATATGTGTCTGAAGTGGTAACATTTCTTTTCTTGATGTACAGTAATTAGTCTACCGACATAGATCAAATGATTTCATTCGTTTATAAAATCTGGACATGATGGACACATACAAAGCATATATTTATTGGGTAATTTTTATTTTAAGAAACAAATTTCAAACGTGTTCACGAAAAAGTAAACGAACTATACCATTAACATGATTTGTTATACTTACAGGCTCAATCAATTGTTCTAAATACTGGATATGACTTGGATGAAGTGAGCTTCTTCGTCTTAGTCGGTTCATTGTGGTTGTTCTTAGTGAAGGAATTGAAAATATTATATTTTGTCAATATTGTATACGTTAATGTACAAGGGAAATAGACAGGAAGAATTTGTGTAATGGTGGATGGAAATACCATAAGAGAAGTGCAATCATTATATGAGTACTTATTAATCAAAAGACAATATCTTCTATCGCTCTGACTTGCATTGCACTATTTTTCCTCCCGGCGATTTCGTAGTCATTCCTTTTTTGTTATGCATTTGGGTTACTACCGCAGGCTGTAGTTTGCAAAGGAGGATAATACTTTCATGCAAAGCAGCAGTTATTTGTCCTGACAAGTCTCTTACCAGAGTAGTAATTCTGTACTATCAAGTTTTATCATGACCACGTTTGATGTTTTCCATAAGCTATACGTATTGTCTGTGAAATCTTACTCTTCTCTAACAACGTTTTCATGATCTCCTTGACTTCAGTTGTTGCCTTTAATTTTTTGATATCATATAGTGCAGGAGCTCTAAACATCGTTCTAACGTGATGGCATGTGGTGCTCCCGCCATAGGTGCTAAAGAATGCTTGTGAGCATTACAAAAGTGCATTTAAAAAAATGGTAGCGTATTCTATTCAGGACGTAGCCATCAACCCAGCATTTTTTTTACTGTAGTAATTTTCTAGGCAATATAAATACGTTCAGTAGTTTGCCATTGCTTTCTGAACCGTCCGGATGCACAATTGTCTGTGTCGAGAAACGAACTCCGTACCTTGGCCGTCACAGACGCGCTCTGTGCCACAGATCCGGACAAAATTACATGCTTTACAAAATTACAACTAACAAGCAATTGCTTTCTTTACACTTTGGTGGTGGGGAGGGGGGGGGGTTAATTTCTTAATTACAATTTTAGTACTTTTTAGTCTTCTTCTCGTTCGCAGCTTAACGTCTGCAGAGGAAGTACGGTTTTCTTGGTAAATGCTACTGTATATGTTTTACGGTCTGTGCTTCCTGCCTACATTGACACAGAAGTGGTGGAACAAGTCGCAGTCTATCTAAGTAGATGTTTAGTCTGTTTTGAAAACAAAAAAGTTCTAACAACACTTCGTATGAAGAAAGAATTATTAAAAGAAATAAAGATGAAACAAATAAAATATTTTGGACATCTTAAAAGATGACACCTAAGTGGGAGAGTAACATCACTAGATGAAAAGGTTACAGTCTAGCAGAGTGTACGATCAAGACAAGAAACAAGGGGTGTTGGAGGTCTGTTGCAGCCAACCTTCGTTTCGGAGACTGAATTTTATGATGATGATAAGTCTGTTGTGTCCTGTCCTAATGGGGAGGATGATAATATTCTCAGCTCTGTGAAGGTAATGGTAGCTGTCTTGAGGCCTGTCGACTTTCATAGTAGCTCTTTTCCTATTAGGTGATGTCTTGGTCTTATTGTTCCTGTGTTGCTGCATCTTGTGTCAATGCTAGGGATACAAGATATGTCAAGAACTGTATGAAGATTGGTATTTGTCTGATCATTGGTACCCGGAATCTGTAATGCCGTCTGATGTTCATAACTTTTCTGAGATAAGCGGTGTGAAAGTGATTCAGTTTCGTCACAAGTCGTCAATACACAGTCCATATTTCACCAGCATATAACGCAATTGGAAGTACCACAGCTCTGGAAACCTTTAGCTTACTCTGCATGTTAATGCCATTTCTATGCCACACATTTGCGTATATTTTGGGAGTACGTTGGCAGGATCGTGTACCAGATACGGAAATTTTTCAGAATTCCTGTAAGCAAAACATCTATGCAATGCTGACTAGGTCCCAACTCCGCTGGACTGTATCGTCCGTATGCCAGACAAGCGCCTTCCAAAGAGATTATTCTATGAGGAGCTGTGCGATGGTAAGCGTTCAAGTGGAGGGCAGAAAAAGCGCTTCAAGGATCATCTAGAAAGCTCTCTCAAGCACTGCAGCATCGATCCTAGCTCCTGGGAGACTACAGCACTTGATCGCTCAGCCTGGCACACCCAGATCACTGCTGGCATCACGAAATTTAAAAAAACAAAGAACACTGTGGGCAATCCACAAGCGCAAGAAGCGGAAGGACAAATCCGAAAATTTTCCTACCCCGAACCTTCAGCACTCCTGCATGCACTGCAATAGAACTTTCCGTGCACGAATCGGATTCATCGGGCATCTACAAACTCACAAACCAAATTAGTTAATTACCAATTTTAATTATTATTATTATTTTTTCCCTATCGCATTTAATGTTTTTCATGCCATGCTCATCTTCACTTGCGAAGGAGGAACATCATCATCATTATCATCATATCTGCTAAAAGTGCTGCTTGCATTTGGGATCCTGGTATTCATTTCATCATCAACGGTGACATTTTTTAATAGTGTACTACCTAGGTATATGCCTCTAGTCACAACTTTCAGTGCGACGCCATTACCTTTATGCAAGGTTCGTGATAGATTTTGTCAGGTTTTGGTTGCAACTACTTATAGTTTCTCCGTAGTAAGCCAACCGTTAGTACAGCTTCTGGAGAATCTGTCTATAATAATTTGTAGTTTAGCCTTAAGTTGTCATTTAACGCACAGGAGCTCCCTGATGATGTGTGATGTGACGTTGGTATTTGCTCGAAGCCGCCGAAGTTTCCAAATCTGATGACTACTCTCATGTCCAGATGTCTGAAATCATCATCCAACATAGCAGAGAGCTTGATCCTAAACTTGGTTGGTGCTAATACCCAACTCTATGTGAGTCAGAAAATGTTGCAACAACCTGTCCATCATCCTGAATTCTGTTGTCTATTCCATCAATGAATTGCTGCACGAATGTGATAAGGTTATATGGGTAAACGTAAGTTGCTATAATCTCCAAAATCTACTTATTATGTTAAATGTTTTTATTAAGTCAATGAATGATGTGTACAGGTCACAGTGTTATTGACATTTTTCTTGAAGTTGCCTTCCAGTAAAAATCATATCAGTTGTTCACGTTATTTTCTGAAAACACATTACATTTTGAGTAATAATCTTCATTAAGATGAAATGTAAAACGATTCGCAAATATATTCACTGCGATGGGCAGTAGAGAGTCGCTCAATTTTTATTATATGATTGACAGTTTCCTCTGCGTTTATGCAGGTGTGAAACTGATGCATCTCTGAAATTTAGTGAAACAGTTTCACTTTTCATGACTGTTGGAAAATCATATGAAGTTTCTCAGTGTGCTATGTACCACCATATTTATATTTTTCTATTGATATTGAGTCGGAGACATGTGCCTTTATCCACCGAAAAGCTGATCAAGCCAGGTGCTTTTCCACTGGAAAGCTGGTGAATTGCTTTTCCAGCTTCCTCTTATCAACTAGGACATCATTGAGAGGGACATGTGGTAGGTGGGTGACAACCTCTATTTATTGATGATGGATTATTCAAAATGTTGTCGAAGTGATCTACCCAGCTGTGATTAATTTATCTTTCTCTTTGACTAATTGTTTGTATGTATTACGAAGAGAAAATAATTCTGGCATTCATCATATAACGTATCTCTGACTTCTGGATTAGTCGGTGTTAGATGGTTGCATATTTCTTATTAACAAGCAAAGGGACTTTCCGTCATAATGCGACCATTTAGTGTATTTGGTGAGCATGCTAGTCTGTTAACGAGTGCCGTTTTAATAACAAAACTAACTTCTGCTTAACGTCTTTCATCAATTCCGTTTTCGCTCCAAAATAATATATAACCGACACTTCTTTCGCAGAGCTGACCGTCACTAACAAGGCGAGTGTGTGAGATGTGTTTAACTCAGGACTTCTATGTCAATATTGCTAGCTCTCTTCAAATCAGGGTCAGTTGTGTAAGTAGTACTTTGGCAGGCTGTATGATGATTCGTTGAGATGAACAGAGTACACATGTGGAGTCTGAGTACAATGATGTTAATCCTCTGCAGTTTTTACTTGGTTCCCATCAACAACAAAACTCACATGGCGAAGGTAGTCACAATCAGTGCCACGAATTCAAGTTTGAAAATCACCGATACTGTATAATCGATACCACTAGTTATTGGTTATGACTTGATATCACTGCACTGATTGCAGATCTATTTGTGCTCAATCTCACCTAGCAGATGACGAAGGGTATGCACACTGATGGTTCTCGTGGTTTACTGGTTAACCACGTTTCTCGTTCTGCCGCCCAGTTCGACTAGTTCCACATTTAATACCGAATTCCTAAAAATCTCATCATCAATTTTTCATAATTATGTGTCCAGATCCAGCAGACGGTAGTGAAGTAATTTCAGCACATTCTCTTTATCCACTATCAACTTTCCATCTATCGGTGCCTTGGATCAAAGTATATCCGCTCTTTCATTTATACACCTGCCTGTTCAGGAAAGTAGATCCATTTGCGTAGTAGTATTTCAGCAACTAAGGACGTAGACCCGTAATTATGGGTAAACTTCGGGTCCAAGATGGCCATTAAAGGGTCAACAGCGGGGTAGAATACTGGTCCGGGTGAGTACAGGTGTGGTCCGTACAAAACCGGATAGAACCGGTTGAACTCAGTACAACATGATACCACAGATATTTCCCCTATGCGATGTGTCATTAATTAAACTTGCTAACATTGTCTTGTCTGTTTAGAGATCATGTTGGGTCTTTTTCACTGAAAAATTTCCACTGTCCTATGGTTTTTCACTCTGGTTAAAACTGGTCGGAGATATAGCATTGGTACTACCTTTTCTGTGTGAAGATTGTGTTAAAAACTCAAACTCACAATGACCCAACACCTGACCAAGGTCAAACACGTTGGACAATTTGTAACCAATGGTAGGTTTCTAGTTGTGTGTGGGTGGGTTTCAGTGGAATTTTTCATCCTTAGCTGCTGTTAGAAGGTCATGTTGATTGTAGCATGAAATAGCTCAGGGCAGAAAAGTATGTGAAATCACCATGTAGCTGCTTATAACCATTGGTAGTGATAAATTTGCCCATCTGTTTGAATGGCATATGGATTGTCATTGCAATTTTCCATCTTTACTCGCTGTTATAAGGTCATATAAATTTTAGCATGAAACACTTTAGGGTAGAAAAGTATGTGATCTCATGGTAGCGTGTAGCTGCTTGTAACAATTGACTGTGATAAATGCTTTATTGAGCGCTAAACAGAACCATACATATAACAACAAGATCACACACTTATTTAAATTTTATCGAAAGCCAAAGTAATTTAAGTTTATAATATACAAACAGACCCCGTGATTTTTCCAGCTAGTCAACACGCACACTCAATCATTATTCGCCGAAACATGTGGTACAAATACAACAACCAGATGATGAAAGCAAACCCTTAGCCGTCTTTGATCCTTAGTCATATTTGATGTCTAAACACGTGCTTTTCTAATACCTTTTCTATATATTACATTACGTTTTGTTTTAATTCAGAAAACGTAAATAATTTCAGACAATACAGGCGAACAAAGATTGCTTCACAAAGTTGCCATAAACTATTTAATGAGACAGTCATCTCCCAATTCTTTATTGAGTGCTAAACAGAACCATACATATGATGACAAGATCACGCACTTATTAACATTTTATCAAAGCCAAAGTAATGTAATTTTATAATATACAACCAGACCCCATATTTTTCCAGCTAGACAACACGCACACTCAATAATTATTCACCGAAACACGTTGTTCAAATTCACCATCCAGCAATCAGATGAAGAGAGGAAACCCTTAGCCGTCTTTGCTACTTACTTAGCCATATTTGATGTCCAAACACGTGATTTTCTGATACCTTTCGGGGTATATTAATATAAATGAACGATATATATTGAAAAAATAGATATTTATTTATATATTACAATACGTTTTGTTTTAATTCAGAAAACTAAATAATTTCAGACAATACAGGCAAACAAAGATAACACGTTCAGAAAGATGCCATAAACTATTTAATGAGACTGCCAACGCGCTGTCGGTATCCTGGTCACACGCTGTGTGGTTATTAGGCAAACCGTGCACGTTTGGACAGAGAAAAATCGCTGACCACGGGCATGTTATGTACAGTTCAGATTTGTATAGAATCTAATTATATTTGTATATATTATATACAGTAGTAATTTCAGCACATTCTCTCTCTCTCTCTCTCTCTCTATATATATATATATATATATATATATATATATATATATATATATATATATATATATATATATATATATATAACTAGATTCTATATATATATATATATATATATATATATATAGAATCAGTTAGTTTACAAAACTATATCAAAAATATACCAATATATTATTAAGTAATTATATACGTATTATATACATATACACAAATAGACCCAAACACTTGTGTGTGTATTGACGCATCTGTAGAATGGTCTGAATCATAGGGAAGAAATATTCTTCTTCTGTGCTCATTGTCAAAGGTTCTCATATTTTTATACCCCGCATAGTGGTGTTTATGTTCCTCGTTGAGTAACATACACACACATATAGGTTCTCGCAATGTAAACCACTAACACATCATAGTACACACATACACAGAGTTTTATCACTTTTCTAAATAATCAAGTCCTCATTTTTCACTAATTTTACTTTAAAATCATAACGATTTTTACACTTTTTCATATGACAAACTTCTTGTTTATCACTTTTCACAACTAGAAACGCATTTTTCAATATGATCAAAGTCACTATTTGTTGATTTGATATACTTACATGCGCATATTTCAGTGCTTTTATTTAAAAAACATGGGTCATAATACATATTTCCATATGACAAACTTTATATTGCAACACTTTTCACAAACTAGGCAACCGCTTTTAGCACTTTGTGCTATGATCAGAGGTATTCGGTCGGGGTTTTCTAGACTTACAATGCAAATTTTCCTATTTTTATGTACCAACAAAGTTCATATTACACATTGCCATATAACAAATTTCATGTTTTATCACTTTTCACAGCTAGGAAAGTTGCATTTAGCACTTATCCACATGACAAAAATCATGCATTATCACTTTTCATTTAAGATAACCCTTTTTAGCACTTTTTTGCTATGATCAAAAGCATTGGGTGGGGGTATTCTAGACATTCAATGTACATTTTCCTATTCTATGTATCAACATGGTTCATATTACACATGTACATATCACAAACTCCATGTTTTATCACTTTTCACATCCACGCAATAGATTTTTATCACTTTTTGCTATGATCGCAGAATTGAGTGAGGGGTAGATTACAAGGCAACATATTCCTATATTTATGTACAAACACGGGGTATATTACATATTTCCACATAACAAACATGTTTTACCACTTTTCACAGCTAGGAAAACTTCTTTTAACGCTTTTCCATATGACAAAGTGGTATGTTTTATCAGTTAATCTAAATTATCATGCCATATGAATGCACATTTTAGCAATAACGCATTTGACATGTTTTTATTTGTGGAAGTTCTTTTTTTATCACTTTTCACAACTAGACAACTTATTTAGCACTTTTCGATATGATAAAATGCACTTTTCTTCTTGTTCCTTTCGTTCTCCGTTTGACATGTCTACACAGCATGTCTTGTTTTCTTAATAAATGCTGCTGTATATTTGAAAGCGCATCAGTACTCCCATACATCTTTCTGTTGATATCAATATCTGTGGGCCAGTGTTCTTCCTCCAACTGGTTTAATGTATTGCAGTCTTGTAGGATATGCTACGGTGTATGCTGCTTGCCCACAAGGGAACAGAGGTGATTTGACCAATCTTAGTCTATTTAAGTGGTTGTTTAAACTGTTGTGTCCTGTTCTGAAAGGAGATATAATAACCTGCTCTCCTCTGTCGAGATAGTGGTAATTGTCCCTTGGGTGGTCAACTTTCTTGATGGCTTTGATGAGTGTCCTCTTTTCTTGGTAGGTCATTTCTTGATCTTTTTGTTCCTGTGTTGCTCCATTCTTTACCAGTCTGTCTGCCTCTTCATTTCCACAGTGATGATGGTATCCTCTGTAATAGTGTCCTTCTTTGGATGCTCACTTCTCGCATGGCTTCCTTCAGGTCTGGTAGTTTATCGCTCTCAAGGGCTTGTAGGACAGACATAGCATCAGTAAGAAATTCCATCTGTTGACATTAGCTTGTTGTATTGTCAATTATTTCTGCAGCAATGTTTAAAGCCTGTACTTCTGCAGAATAGTTGGAGCAGAATATTCCAGTTGGTGAACATGTGGATTTATTTTCCGGATATTTAGTGTACACTCCAGCACCTCCATTCTTCACCGCTCTGGTTGCTGATTCGGTCGCTTTTCTATTCTTATAGGTGTACATTTCGATACTTTTATGTACCAACACGGCATATTTCCATATGGCAAACTTAATGTTTTATCAGATTTCTAAATTATCATCCTATATGAAAGCATAATTCAGTACATTTTTACTAACGCCGTAATCCATTTGACATATTTTTATTTGTGAAACTTCAGCATTTATCACTTTCCATAACTAGGCAACTCACTTTTAATACTTATTCTAGTGTAAACGTCATGTTTATCAGTTCTCTAAACTAGCATCACACACGAAACCACATTTCAATACTTTCTATCTAACATTATAGCGCATTTGACATGTTTTTTTTATTTTTGGGACTTCATCATTTACCAATTTTCATATTTAGGCAAGTTGTGTTAGCACTTTTCAATTTGTTGAAATGCACTATTTGGTTAGTTTCTATACCTGAAGTTGCGCATTCAGCGACATTTATGCACAAAACAGGATTCCAATGACCATATTTCCATATGGCAAACAGCCTGTTAATCAGTTTTCTAAATTATCATGCCATACGAAAGCACATTTCAGCACATACGTACTAATGCATTTGACATTTTTTTTATTTGTGAAAGTTCATTATTTATCACGTTTCACAACTACACAAACTGAATTAGCACTTTTCAGTATAATCAAATGCACTATTTGTCGATTTTCTATTCTTACAGGTGCGAATTTCACTACTTTTATGTACCAGTGCGGCATATTTCCATACGGAAAACTTCTTGTTTTATCGGTTTCTCTTTATTATCATGCTCTACGAAAGCATAATTTAGTACTTTCACACTAACACCTAACAATTTAACATATCTTCATCATTCATCACATTCCACAACTAGACAAACCGCGTTTAGCATTTTTCTATATAATGACTTCATGTTATATCAGTTTTCTAAATTAGAATGCCATATGAAACCGCATTTTAGTTATTTCCCACTAACTTCATACATCATTTTCACAATCTTTTGTTTATGAATCGTCAGCGTTTATCGCTATTCGCATAATAAACATTACTTGAGAGTAAAGTCAACGGGAAGCGAACAAGAGGTAGGCAGAGATACAACTGGGAGAGCTCACATCACAAGATGAACTGCTTACAGTCTAGTAGATTGCACCACCACATCAAAGGACAGGAGATGTTGGAGGTCTGTTGCAGCCAACCTTCGTTGCGGAGATGACACTTGATGATTTGTGGTGAATGTGGATTTGTGAAAGGAAAAGGCACAAGAAATACCATATATATACGAACATTGAAGGAGAATGCAATATAAGTACAAAGTCACATGCACTTGTGCTTCATAGATTATAGTAAATCATTTGACAAGGTGAAGTATTGTCTCCTTCCCCCCCCCCCCCAATTAAACAACAAACAACTGAACGGTAAAAGGAAGTACATTTAAATTTTCTTCAAAATCTTTCATATTGTATTGTAATTAATGAGTGTTTTCAACTACAACCAGGACCATAGGCACGTCTTCGAAAATTGGGATAAGGGGGGAATTACTTTGGAAATTACCGTAACAATGAGTATTGTTGGTTTTTTCCTGTTCTTTTAAAAAAAATGTTAATACTTTTTTAAACCCCACCGGGGGAGGGGGGTGTGCGCATTCAAACCCCCGTTGCGCCAATTAGTGCCTACCTGTGTGATATTGCCCACGCCTATGTTTATCATTTATTAATTTAAATATAATTATACTTAGGGTTAGGGTAAGGATTATTTATGTAAAGCGTAACTAACTGAATATTTCAATAAATTGTCTATTGTCTTTTCCCAAGTGGTTTATTATCCACTCTTGCCATTAAGCGTATGGGTGGATTCGAGCTCGAGCTTGCGTTCTAAAGTTAAATGTGTCACCTCGGCTGTGCTATGACTGTTTCTTTTCAGAATATCCCTGATGTTTTCTATCCATCTTTTCCGTGGTCTTCCTCTGTCTTTGTACCCTGATCTCATTTAATTATATACCTGTACGGGCAACTTATCGTGATGCATTCTCATAATGTGGCCGAACCACTTGATCTGCTGCCTTTCTATGTAATCTGTACCTATTCTTTCCCTGATGTCTTCATTTCGTAATCTATCGAACCTGGTGATCCCTGCGGCTTTCCTCAAGTATTTCATCTCACATGTCACTATCTTTGTGTAATGTAAAGATGAGAGAGACCAGGCTTGGCACTGGTAACACAATGTTGGTTGGAATATACTGTATATCATTTGTCTTTTAACTTCAATCTCGATCTTGGGATGAAGAAGTAGTGGTGACAGTTGGTATGTTACTGCATTTGTCTTTTGACATCTAGTCTCTATTTCTCAATCGAGGATGAATGAATCGCACACAAGAAATCATACAAATTACAATGCACAAATATCATTCAACGTTGCAACCAAAAGGTCTTTATCAAGACAAACAAAACATCAAAAGTCGAGGAATGGAAAATTATCACAACATCCAACGGAAATATGGAAATAAGATGCCGGAAGGTAAGAAAGTACATAAAAACGTAAATATATGTGGAAACGAAACGGAAAAAAAGATGAGTAAATGACGGAACAAAAAGAATAAAGACAAAGACCAACCCAAACCACTACTAGACATAAGAGTGGTCGGAATTGAGTCCAAAAAGCTTGAGTGTACCAAATTAAAAAATGAGACGATTTTCTAAAGCATACCTAGATCTATCATCGGTGGTGCAAGATCTGATGGCGGTGACCTAAATATTAAAAGCACCATGATGACTATCGCCGTTGAAGTGTGTGGCCATAGGAGTGGGTGTTCTGTGCTTGATGGCATGAAGATGGTTACAAAAGCGATCGCTCAATCGTAGGCCAGTTTCCACGATGTACTGTTTGCCACAGCTTTTACATATGATCACGTAAATGACATTATGGGATTCACATGTAAAGGCCTCATCGATGGAGAAAGTGGCCTTAGGAAATGAAATGAAGCGCATCTGAACTACGTAAGGACATGTATAGCAACGGACACGTGAGCAACGAACAGTGCCAAAATGGTCAGGAACAGAAGACTTAAGGTGGCTATGAACCAAGATGTCTTTCAGATTTCTATAACGCCTATAAGCCACCAGAGGTAAGTCACGGAACGCGTCACGGGTGTCAAGATCAGACTGGAGAAGAGAATAATGTTTAAGCATGATGCGTCGAACAGAAGAGTTATAGGGATGAAAGGTAATAACAAGTTTAACCCTATCAGAGGAGGAGGAAGAACCCTGAGAGTTAGTCAAGGTATCGAGGCGAGACAAATGGCGCTCACGGAGCCAAGCGGATGAAAGAATGCTGTCAGGGAACGATCGTCTACGGAAAAACTCAATCATCTCAGATGACTTGTCGAGAAAATCGTCGTAATCGCTACATAAGCGACGCAGGCGAAGAAGCTGGGAGTACGGTAGAGAGTTGCGACAAGCAGGAGGATGAGAAGAAGTGTAGAGCAGAAAGCCATGTGCATCAGTAGGTTTATAGTAAACGGATGTGCTAAGGTAAGGGGGATGAATGGTGACAATGATGTCGAGGAAATTGACAGAAGTAGTGGAGATATTATATGTAAATTGAATAGCAGGGTTGAAACTGCCGATGAATTTGATGAAACGAGACAATTCTACTTGGACATGTCGGCTATACCTATCGCATCGTCAATGTATCTATGGAAAAGAGATGGGAACGGGCCATCATAGATAGACCAAACTAAATGTTCAAGATGTCCCATGAACAGACACGCATAGCTAGGTCCCAATTTGGTTCCCATGGCAACGCCACTGATCTGATCGAAAAAGTGCCCATCAAATTCGAAAGAGTTGAGCGTAAGCACCAGTTCAGCAAGGCGGATAAGAGTAGAAGTGGATACAGAGGGGTGGGGACTCTTGTCAAGAAAAAACTGTAGAGCGCTGAGACCATCTGCATGGGGTATAGACGTGTACAAAGAACAGACATCAACCAAGAACAGACGATAGGTACGGTCAGAAGACAACTGGACGGAAGAAAAAGTGGTTAGGGCATGCTTAGTGTCTTTCAAGAATGAAGGCAGTTGTTCGACTAACGGCTGAAAAATGCTGTCAAGGAAGTCGGAGATGCGCTCAGTGAGACAAGAGCAAGCAGAGACAATAGGTCTACCCGGATTCGATGCCTTATGGATTTTAGGCAGCATATAGAGAACAGGTTTGCCTAAATAGCTTTGATCGATGCAAAGAAACTTGGCATTGGTAGGAAGGTGGTTGTTAAGGATAAGAGTTTTCACAGTGTTGTTAACAACCTTCTGGTTAAAGTCGAATCAGATGTGCGTGCAGTTTAGAAAGAATGATTTGAGAGTTGTTGGTGGCCCTCCTGGAGGTAAAGGTCCTTACGCCACACCACAACAGCTCCACCCTTATCTACTTGTTTGATGACAATATCATCACGGCAACGAAGATGTGCCAAGGCGCGAGATTCTTCAGGGTTGATGTTTGAGCAACGAATGCGGTTGTGATGAAGTGACTTAATGTCATGGAGGGTATTCTTGATGTATAGATCAAGAGCTATTTACCGAGATATTTGAACTCTGTTACTTGTTTTACTCCTATGTTGTATATCTGTATATTTAGTGGGATCGGCGTTCGTATATTTTCATAGACTCCGTCTTTTGTGTATTGATCTTCATGTTGTATTTTGTACATGTTGCAGATAGTGAGTTAACATGATTTTGTAGTACGAAAACGGGGGTTAAACTGCGATCATAGTACTTTTTGTTTGCTTTCTAGCGTTTGTTCTTCTTTCGTTCTGAAGCTCCTACAGATTAGCAGGATATAGTCCCCAGAATGAAATGCGCCTTCATGGTTTACAGCTTAGTCGTGCAATCTGCTTCTTTTGTCTGACACATCAGGCATTATCATGACTTCTGAATCATTTCGACTCTCAATGGGATGGGATAGCCAACAACATACCAAACCTCCTTAGTCCCCTCTTACGACATCCATAACAGTGTTCCTATTCTTGACTCCTTTCGGACCGACATCATACGCGTGACATTACTTTCTAGTGTTAAATGACATGTTATAGTTTCCATAGGGCTAGGATTAACAAACCATCCTGGGTTAAAACTCATTCGGCATTGTCGGAGATCAAGTCCTCAGAATGTAATGGATGGAAAAACAGAATGGAAAATTTTTGGGCTATCGTTACTTGGCTGCTTACAGAAAAACTTTTGTGGTCGACTCCGTCGACTTGAACGTAGTACGGTGATTTATTCCACGAGAGCGCTGAGAAGTGCCATTTTCGGTTATAGGTTACAAGTTATAGGTGTTGAATAGTACACTAGTCTCCGGTCAACCACTTACCGGATAGCAGGTAGACGCCTGTGGGGAAAACCTATGTAATCTTAACTTCCGTTGCCATCGTGGTTTGGCTTTGCAAAGTGTTGCGGTATTCCACATTATCATCTTCGCTCATAATGCATACTTCTCTTGACCCTAGCACATAGACTTCTTCCTGTTTCGTTCACTTGAAACATGTCTATATCTGCAATTCTGTATCGTGAAAAAATCTCATTGTCTTTTGTAGTTCATACAGTGGTCCATAGAGCTTTGATTCCAGTGTTGTTTCCTCAGGCCAATATGTTGTTTGGCTAGTAGTTCTATTCTCCTGACTCCTCGGGGCAATTGAGAAGGACCTCCAGTAATTGAGATTGAGCCATTTTGAGGTATAGGGCCCGGCACCGCACCTGTCTGAACGTCCGTCACAGGGCAGGACTACTACTGGATATAGATATGTTCCCATTGTGTTTTGTACGTGGCATTCTGATTAATTGTGCGCCTTTTCGCTTGTTGCCTCCATCTTCAGCACCCCGCTTACTTAGGCAGGACTGTGGTCCTGCTCTAGTAGGACTGCCCCACCAGTCTTATGTTTCCAGCCCCTGATGGCTGAACTAAGCTCCATCACCACTTAAAGGTGCTGGCCTCAATAGGGAGCACAGAGACAATTTTGATGAGTTTATTACGGATAACTGTAAACAAAAACGACACCAATATACAACTCATTTTCAGCTATAATTAACTTCACTTCGACAGTTTCAGTTATGTATCTTAAAATTGTTGAAATTACCGCATTAGTCAAGTATTACATATCTGGTACAAATTTGAAACCATATTTATTTTGTTCTTGTACTAATTTATCACTGCAATCACTTCATGATTAATTAATTTTCTTATGAAAATAGAATTCTCAATTAAAACTTAATTAAATATTAAGAACAAGGTAAAAGACTTCTTCTGCGTTGTTCTCAAACTCCTGCAGATTAGAAGAATGTAGTTCGGAGAACGGAGTAGAAGGGTGATCTGGAGATGGCTTTGATATGTGATTCATTATGCTTATTTTGTCGTTTTCTTTTTTCCAGTAATCCATCTTTTGCATGATCTACCTCTGAATTTTTATCCACTGTTTCTGAGTTAGCAGCGCTGTGTGGTGGTAATCTGGATGCATTAGCAAACCACTCTATTTTGTCTTCTGATTTAATCTAAAGTTGGGTTGTATTAGTTAGTCTTCTGATGTTTTCGTTTCTGATGCTGTCTCTTATTGTTACTTTGAGAGTTCTGCGTAGGCATGTCGTTACTTTCATCTTTTTCTGTCTGTCCTTATTTGTCATTGGTAGCACATTGCTGGTATGATACAGTAATCGTTCTGTATTCTGTCTCCTGAATAAAACTCACTGTCTTTTGTAGTTCATACAGTGGCCCATAGATCTTTGATTCCAGTGGTTTTTTTTAAGCCAATATGTCTGCCTCAGCGTTTCATGCTCAGAACACCCTTGAAGTATATGTTTGGCACTCTGTGCTGCCTGTCCACATGTACACATGGCCGTGTTGCCAATCTTGAACTTTGTATACATGTGACTGCGGAGTCGGTTGTGTCCTGTTCTGAGGCGTAGAATTATAATTTGTTCGGATCTGTTCATAATGTGATAGTCATCTTGTGTTGGTGTTTGTGGCTTTCTTATTGACTTTTTTTCATCTGTTTTTTCTGATGGTAGGTGATTGGTGTATCTGGCTGGTCTTCGGCAGCACCTTCCTTAGCCAGTTAGTCTGATTTTTCATTTCCTGGTATTCCACAGTGAGAAGGTATCCACTTTATGGTTACCCTATACTAGTAAGACAATTCATTAAGTAGTTTTTGCAAGTCTGTTAGTTTTCCAGATTGGAGAGCTTGAAGCACTGACCTTGCATCTGTCAGAAATACTACAGGCTGTGGGCCAGAGTTGGAGTTCAGCAGTTTTTTAGTTGCCACACTAATTGCCTGGATTTCTGCATCATAATTATTGCAGAATTTCCCTGTTGGTGTTATGATCGTATCTCTAGGCTTGTGTGGGTATTATATATATACACCTGCACCTCCATTCCTCACTGCATTATGTGCTGATCCATATGTGTATACTCTGACCCATATATCTTGTGGATATTCCTCATCCAGGAAACTGAGGGTGACTGTCCTTTGCTGCACACTGCTCTGTTCGTCCTTGCTTAGTATTCCTTTCACATGGGTCTGAATGTATATTGGCATGCCATGCCTTTCACTCCAAGGGATTTGTTCTGGTACAGACCTTAAGGGACTGTCAACTTTAGGCAGGTCTGTAAGTTGTCTACGGAGTCGTTTAGCTTGTTGGATAAAGCTGCTTATTTTCAGTCGCCCCATTGCTAGATTTTGGAATTTTCCCTTCATTGGACGACTTGGCGTACACTGAAACTTTTCTGCTTGAATTAGTACTTTTGTGTCTCTGCGTTCGCGAAGTGTGTGCATTCTTCCCATTTTCTGCATCTCTACTATAGGTGTTGATTTCATTGCTATTGAACTCCGTCAAGTTCGATGGTTCTTTCTTCGATCAGATCAGTGGCGTAGCCATGTGTACCAAAATGGATCTCAGGTATGCATGCCTCTGTGTGGATCATTGTGAGCATCCAATCGTCTCCAGTTTCCAACGGCCCTATTCCCCACATGCACTGCAACTACATTGATGACAGTTTCCGTATCACGGACATGAAAAGTGAGGACCTTTCTGCCTTCATCTCGCTAGCAACTTCCATCCCTCTATCAAATTCACTATTGTCATCTCCTCTTCCTGTCACTTTTTTGCGCATCTCTGTCTCCATTGACCATCTTCTCTCCTTACCTCCGTCTCTTATAAACACACTAATTCCCACAGCTTCCTTATATATTCCTCCTCCCAGCTTGTTCTTGCCGTGATTCCCTTCTATTCTCACAACTTCTGCGCTTTAGCCTCCTTTACCAGATGGTTCGGACTTTCTAGCCCACGACATTTTAGACTTCTTTTGCCGCCGTTTATACCCAGATGATGTCCTTCTTTCTGCCTTGCGTCACGTCCTCACTATCTCTCGTGATGTTGCCTTATAACGCACACCTCGACATTCCTGTTATCACCCCAAACCGATCATCCCTTTCCATCTTCAGAATATCCCTGCCCCCAATACTCTCCTCCTGAGCTCCATTCATAAGTGGAATTCTCCATTTTCCATTAATCCACTTCTTCTATTGTGGCTTTCCAAGGGGACCGCAGTTTTTGTTTGTTGCCCTTGTGCACTCATCTTCTTCGTTCTGGGTTTCCCCCTGCTCTCGCACATGCCTCGCGTGTCCGTATGTCGTTAAATTCTCCGTTAACAGTTTATAAAGTTCGTGTTTAATATCTATGGCACGCTTACTCGAGAGACCAGAAATATTACATATGATATTGTCTGTAAACAATGTGATCTGAAATATGTTGGTGAAACGCGCAATCGTCTAGCTGACAGATTCGCTAAACATTTGTGCGACTTCTCCAACCATGACGTAACTTCGGTAGCTATCAACTTCACTAACAATTCTCACCTCGGCAAACAGCATTCAAGTCACTGGCTTAGTCTTCTGCCATTATTGTTGATCGTCAACGTTTCTCATTAGAGAGCAGAATGATACACAATCTTGGAACTCTTGAGCTCCATGATCTTAAAGCTACCGTACACAGTTAACCTTTCGCAATACTTCCCGCTCTAGGTCAACTCGTTGTTTATTGTTTCTATGTTCTTTTCCTATCCTCTTACTTCCCTTCTATTTGCTGCCCTCATCTTGGTTACATAGTCGTCTCTCTTACTTAATACAGTTGGGTTCTATTGTAGAGCCTTATCCTGGACCGGAATTTTGTTGGTAAGATGACAGTGAATCTATATAGGAATTAGACGCGTCAGTAGGAGGAGACACGTGGCGTAGATAGGTTATGCTAGACAGAAAACCCTTTACTGCCGTTTGTGTCTATAAGAGTTTCCTCTATAATCACCTTTATGTCATCACATTTATTCATTCTTTTACATGTTGATTTAACTATTCATGTCTCCCAGCCAAGTAACTTTGCTAATGTACTCTTTTTTGATGATCAATAAACTTCGTAGTTCATTCAAGTGAAGAACTGTACGGTCACATAATCCTACTCAATGAAAGCCGACTCAATGAAGATCAATGAAAAAAAGTGATGTATATAGACAGAGCAGAGAATCCAATAAAATCAACATAACTATAAATGAACTATTGCTATTTTTAAATATAACCCTCCACCTTTACTTTTATTGAAGACGTATCTA
Organism: Meghimatium bilineatum; assembly: GCA_034231615.1. Lineage (NCBI taxonomy): Eukaryota > Metazoa > Mollusca > Gastropoda > Stylommatophora > Philomycidae > Meghimatium > Meghimatium bilineatum. The sequence goes on along the minus strand of CM067298.1, from coordinate 69,672,918 downwards.
CATCTCTGGTTTGCGGGCGTTGGTCGATATACGAAAGGAGACAGAAAAGTGATTCATAGAAGAACAGTGTAATAATTGAAATATCTTGGGAGGAACATTTTTACAGATGACTGACAAATGAACAGAGAGAACGGGACAATTAATAGAAAGCCAACTACGTACATTATGAACTTAACCAATCTTGAAACACATATCTGTCCGCTTGGAAACCAAAGGGCAAATCATAAATGCAATCGTCATACCAACATTGTGAGACTTTGGTAATAACTAAAGAATAAGAGAAAAAGCACACTACCTGTGAAATGAGATGTATCAAAAAATGCAATAAACAGGACAAGAGGAGATCATGTTAGGTACGAAAAGATTACAAGATCTGTTGGAAAAACCTGTGTAGTAAAATGTATTGAAAAACAGAGACCAAAATGCATAAAACATTATGATAGAAACAAGGAGAGGCAGAGGAAGATCTAGGCAATATATAAATAGGAAATGCACAAATTCTAGTAGATGATATTAAAGAAGAAATTGATTCATTAGGTGCCATGCCGGCTAGCGTAGGCGATCATGGCTATCCACAGCTCTCTATCTCTAGTATTATGTATCAAGATCGTTCTTGTTTTTCTGCCGTGCCAGTTTGTTAAACTATCTAATATTTTCTCACGTCGTCACCCTCTGTTTCTGTTGCCTTCAATCATGCCTGTCGTGACTATGTTCTCCAAACCTACTCGTCTTATAGCGTGGCCAAAAAAAAGATTATCTTTTCTTATATTATTAATTAAGCTCCGTTTCACATTTAACTCTTTCAATACATCCAGATTAGTTTTCTTGGCAGTTCATGATATTCTCAGCATTCTTCTGTAGAGCCACATCGCTATTGCCTCTAATTTCTCACTTTCGTTTCTATTTATTGTCCAATACTCTCATCCATATGTTAGTCTGTCTATCTATCTATCTATTCGCCAAACGCTAAACCCTATGTTGCCTTTCAGCGGCAGGGGTAAAAGAGTTTTCTGGAGACGGCCCACTTGTATGCTGAGTATATTGTGGAATTTGTCGCCTCTTTTATTTCGGTGGTCCATCGTTTTTGTGGTCGGCATCTAGGTCTGCCTTCACTGTAACTTTGTTGCATATCTTTGTTATGCTGTCTGATAGAAGTCTGCTGATGCGTGCAAACCATTTGTCTCTTAATATATTCCAAGATTGTGGGTGGTGCCGGTTTTTTTGTCTAATGTCCTCATTATTCATTCTGTTTTTTAACGATATTCCTAGCATTCTTCACAAGCATGCCATTTCAACTGTCACAAGTTTATGTTCATCTTGTGCTGTCGTCCATGTTTGGCTTTGGTAGCACAGCGTTGGCATAATAATCGTTTTGAATAGTGTTATTTTGGTGTTTAAATCTACATTTTTATTTCTGAAGATTGGTGTCAATTGCCCTAGGTCTTGGTATGCTTTACTACATCTATTGTGTATTTCTTTGCTACTATTGCCGTCTGTTGTTACATTGCTTTCTAGGTATATGAATTTTGTCACATGATTTAGTTTGTGGTTTCCAATATATATATTTTGCTGTTTCCTTCTGTATTTCCTATCGCCATTACTTCATTCTTTTCTAAATGTATCTACATGTTAAAGGTATGGCATGTTTGATGTAATCTGTCTAATTGTCTTTGTAGTTGCTCTTCTGATAATGCCACTAGTGTCAGATGTACCTGTACTCGTTCTTACTGAGCATTGCCTATTGGCGTATATGCTCTGACAAGCTTATAAGACGTTGTGGAACTCCATATGTCTGTAGTGCTATCCATAGTTCTGCTCTATCCACTCTGTCAAAAGCTTTCTCTGTGTCCCCGAAAGTCAAATATAAGTCTTGGTTATGTTCTATCCCTTTTTCTGAAAGTTGTTTGAGGGCGAAGATTTCATCTGTACAGCTTTTATTGTTTTTTCCGAAAGCCCATAGACGTTTTGCTGAGCCGTGAATCTATATATGCACGCATCCTTCTCTCTAGTATCTTGCTGAAGATTTTTCCTATGTGGCTTAAGAGTGATATACCTCTATACTAAGTGCAGTCCTTCTTACTGCCTTATTTCTTCTAGATGGGAACAAACACCGAGTATTCCACTCATGTGGTGTCTTTTGTGTCTTCCATATCATATTGAACAGTCTGTATAGCCACTTTATACCTGTTCCTGTTCGCATTTTTATTAGTTCTATAGTTATGCCGTCTATCCTGGTGCTTTGTTATTTGGTTAATGTTTAACAGCGTCTTCAATTTCGGATTTCAGGATGTATGGTTCTAGGTCTTCTTCTATTGTTTTAATTGTTGTGATCACTTCTCCTTCCTTTAGGTTTAATAGTTGATTAAAGTAGTTTTTCCATCTTTCCATGATTTCTTGAGTCCTACGTAATGTGTTACCGTGTTCATCGTTGATTAATTAAGTTGGTTCATGTCTATTTTACTTCTAATGTTTTGCTCTTTCTTGTAGAACATCTTTGGTGCGTTTTGTCTATCCTTGTTAAGCATTTTTCCATATTCTTGCCACGGCTTAATTTTTGCAGTGTTGATTATTTTCTTGGTGTTAATCTTTGCTGTCTTGTTTGCTAAATAATCTACGTGTGATTTTCCAGTTGCCCATTTCTTGTAATTTTGTTTTTATCTTTCGTTGCGATTTTTACCTCTTTTGTCCACCAAGCTGTTATCTTAGGTTTCGTACATTTATGGTTTTTATATACGCATATGTTTCGTGCTATTTGAATGATCTCATTTTTTGAAATATTTCCATTCTTCTTCTGTGTGCTGGATGTTTTCTGGTAGATTTGCTAATTCTTAGTTAACTTCCTGGATATATTTTTCGTGCATGTTAAGTTCTTCCACTTTCTGTATATCCAGTTGCCCTTGATGCTGTGTGTTGTTCTTGTGCTTATTCTTTTTAACTCTGTTTTGACTGCTATTATTACTGCCTTATGGTTATTGTCGGCACACATGTTAGGTAGTACTGATGCGTTTGTTATTTTTATATAATGTTTCTTTTTGCGAGTATGAAGTCTTATCTTGCTCTTGCATTCCAACCTGTTCATTTATACCATGTGTACACGTGTGACTGTCTATGTTTCTTCTTCTTCTTCTTCTTCTTTCGTTCACTTGAAACATGTCTATATCTGTAATTCTGTCTCCTTAATAAAACTCACTGTCTTTTGTAGTTCATACAATGTCCCATAGAGCTTTGATTCCAGTGTTGTTTCCTCTGGCCAATATGTCTGCCTCAGCGTTTCATGCTCAGAACACTCTTGAAGTATATGTTTGGCACTCTGTGCTGCCTGTCCACATGTACACATGGCCGTGTGGCCAATCTTGAACTTTGTATACATGTGACTGCGGAGTCGGTTGTGTCCTGTTCTGAGACGTAGAATTATAACTTGTTCTGGTCTGTTCATAATGTGATAGTCATCTTGTGTTGGTGTTTGTGGCTTTCTTATTGACTTGATCATCTGTTTTTTCTGATGGTAGGTGATTGGTATATCTGGTTGGTCTTCGGCAGCACCTTCTTTAGCCAGTTGGTCTGCTTTTTCATTTCCTGGTATTCCACAGTGAGAGGGTATCCACTGCATGGTTATCCTATACTGGTACGACAATTCGCTAAGTAGTTTTTTTAAGTCTGTTAGTTTTCCAGACTGGAGAGCTTGAAGCACTGACCTTGCATCTGTCAGGAATACCACAGGCTGTAGGCCAGAGTTGGAGTTCAGCAGTTTTTTAGCTGCCACACTAATTGCCTGGATTTCTGCGTCATAATTATTGCAGAATTTTCCTGTCGGTGTTCTGATTGTATCTCTAGGCTTGTGTGGATATTCTATATATACACCTGCACCTCCATTCCTCACAGCATTCTGTGCTGACCCATCTGTGTACACTCTGACCCATATATCTTGTGGATATTCCTCATCCAGGAAACTGAGGGTGACTGTCATTCGCTGCACCCTGTTCTGGTCGTCCTCGCTTAGTATTCCTTTCACATGGGTCTGACTGTATATTGGCATTCCATGGCTTTCACTCCACGGGGTTTGTTCTGGTACAGACCTTAAGGGGCTGTCAACTTCAGGTAGGTCTGTAAGTTGTCTACGGAGTCGTTTAGCTTGATGGATAAAGCTGCTCCTTTTCAGTCGCCCCATTGCTAGATTTTGGAATCTTTCCTTCATTGGATGACTTGGCATACACTGAAACTTTTCTGCTTGAATTAGTACTTTTGTGTCTCTGCGTTCGCCAAGTGTTTGCATTCTTCCCATTTTCTGCATCTCTGCTATGGGTGTTGATTTCATTGCTCCCAACATTATTCTAAGTGCCTGGTTTTGCACTTTATCCAGATCTTGTAATGTGGTGTTTGATGCAGAACACCACGCAGCTGAACCATATTCCAGGTGTGGTCTTATGCCTTGCTGGTAAACTTTACTGAGTATATTTCCACTGGCTCCCCATGTGGTTCCACTTAGTTTTCTCAGGATAGCTAACTTCCTTCTGGCTTTTGTTGTTGCTTTGTTTATGTGCTGCTTCCATGTCAGCTTATCATCAAAAGTAACTCCGAGGTATGTGGGTTGTTTGTCTTCTTTCAAGAGCTCTCCATCTATCTTGATATGACCAGCTTTTTGTTTTGGTGAGAGGGTAAAGAGTGTAGTGCTGCACTTATCTGTGTTAATGCTGACGCACCATCTATTTGCCCATAATGTTAGTGCATCGATAGCTCTTTGTATTTGTTTAGTGGCCACTGTTGCATGTTCTTCCGTGCACCAGATCACCAGGTCGTCAGCATACATTGCCACTTTGATCCCGTGTGGTAGTTCAGCAACTAGGTCATTGATGTAAACCAAGAAAAGTGTGGGTGACAGGACTCCTCCCTGGGGGACTCCATGACGCAGTAGAACTTTCTTGCTCTTGCGACCATCTAATTGTACCCTGGCTCTTCTATTATGCAGGTATGCTTTTACCCATTTGTACATTCTTGAGCTAACCCTGCAATTTCGCAATTTCTTTAGGAGCCCTTCTTTCCAGACCTTATCAAATGCTTTCCTGAGGTCTATCCATGCTGCTAGTACCAGTTTCTTTTCTTGGAAGGCATCCTCAATCTCTTGGGAGAGGTAGGTTGCCTGATCTTCAGTAGAGTAGCACTGTCTGAAACCTGCTTGCTGTGATACCAGAAGGTTTTCACTTTCAAGGTGCCACTGCATCCTAAGATTGATAATGCGTTCCATTGTTTTACATAGACAGCTTGTGAGGCTGAAGGGCCTGTAGTTGGAGACTGTGTTGCCATCTTTTCCTGATTTGAGGAGTGGTATCATTATTGCTTCTCTCCACGCCTGTGGTACATTACCTGTGGACCAGCTTGTGTTAAAGATCTGCAGTAGCTTTGCTCTTGCTGCAATTCCCAGGTTTCTAATCATTTCATTGGACACTCCATCAGCTCCAGGGGACTTTTTCATTTTCAATTTGGATATTGCATGCTCCAGTTCTCTCATTGTGATTGGTGCCTCCATGACTTCAGGTATATGTTCACCTTGTCCAATGTTTTGCTGGTTCTCTCGAACCTCCTGTTGTTTGTCTGGGCTGACTTTGACGTTATTGTCTTCTGCAAAGGAATCTGCAAAGTAATCAGCTGCATGTTTACCTGTTAAAATGTCTCTATCTTTATAAAGTGTGATCCTGGTATTTCTCCCTGTACCTTCATCATTTAGTTGTTTTACAAGTTTCCATAATTTCCTAGTATCTCTTTCTAGGTTCAGCGACTCTGTTTTTTCTTTCCAGCTGCTCCGTCTGGCTTGTAACTTGGCTCTTTGAAATTTAGCCTTTGTTTGCTGATATTTGTTGTGATGTTCTTGGCTAGGTCTGTTCTCAGCCTGCTGTCTAGATGTTTCCATCTCATTTTGCAGCTTTTCCAGTTCATCACTCCAGTAGGGTTTGTAGTTTTTGCGTGCCCCCCTGGGTATGGTTTTACTAGCAGCATGTAGTATACATCTATTAAATTCACTCACTGCTCTATTGATGTCTTTGTCCAAGTTCATGTCCTTAGCTAGAACACTGGTTAAATGCTGGTACATTTTCCAGTCTGCCCTTTTATAGTTCCACCTAGTGAGCGTGCTGCTGTCCTTGGTAAATTCATTGTGGATTTCCAGAAATACTGGTCTGTGGTCACTACCTCCAAGCTGCTTTCCAACAACACGTGTGATGTTCCATTCCAAGCCTGGTGAGTGGAATGCCAGATCTGGTGTAGAGGTGGTGTGCCATGCTCTCGAGTAGAAGGTTGGCGAGTCTGCTGGCTGGTTAATAAGGATAAGATTATTTTCATCCTGCCAGCTCTCAAGTTCCTCACCTCTCTTGTCGATATGATCGTAGCCCCAGCTCTGAGAGTGGCTGTTGAAGTCACCACACACCATAAGTCTCTCTTTGTCTGGAATTGTGTCTAGTGCCAATGGTTTATCATTTGGGCAGTAGTAGTTCAGGAGATGGAATTCTGCACTGTCTGTTTTTAGGTGGAGCATCTGGTATTCTGCCCCTTCCATATATACTTCCATCTGACATGCGCTGATATTGTTTTTAACAAGTGTCAGAATTCCACCCTTTCGCCTGTCCTTTCTGTCAGACCTGTAGCACTGGTAGCCTCTGATTTTGAAGGCTATGTCGCTTCTGAGGTGTGTTTCTTGGATACAGCATATACTAACTTGTTCTTCACTGAGGACATTTTCAAGTTCCAATTTTTTGCTGTATCCATCTCTTTTACTGTTGACACCCTCAGCATTCCAGTGCATTATTTTTATTGGTCGTTTGTTTGTTTGGCCAGTAGCTCTATTCCCTTGCCTCCTGGCTCCTCGGGGCAATTGAGAAGGACTTCCAGTAACTGAGGTTGGGCCCTTTCGAGGTATAGGGCCCGGCACCGTCCCTGCCTGAACGTCCGCCACAGGGCAGGCACCATAACTATTTTGAAATATAGACATGTTTCCATTGTGTTTTGTGCGTGGCATCCTGATTATCTGTGCGCCTTTTGGCTGGATGCCTCCGTCTTCAGCACTCTGCTTACTTGGGCAGGACTATGGTCCTGCTCGAGTGGGACTGCCCGACCAGTCTTAGTTTCCAGCCCCTGATGGCTGAACTAAGCCCCATCACCTCTGCACGGTGCTGGTCTCGATGGGGACTGTCTATGTTTAAAAAAGGCGTTCATTATAAAGAGGCAGTGCTGGATGCATGCATCTATTGGTTTATAATCGATAAACTTTATATTTCTCTATTACTTCTATATGTGCACCAAGATGTGCAATAAATTCTCCCAAATTATATATATATATATATTATCTTCATTGTTGCTGTTATTTATTAACCTTTTTACATCCTCAAAAAAATCATCTCTTTCGTTGTCGTTGTTTGGTGTGTTACATGGGGCATATGCCTGTATAAACCTTGTGTTTACACTGTCTATTGTAATCGTGACTGCTATTGAACGTTAGTTGTGATGAACAATGTTCTTGGCTAGAGTCGGATCTATGAGAAATCGAACCCCGAGTTTAGCGCTTGAAATTGGGTCAACTCTGCTAAATATATGAACGTCTAATCGTGGTATACTTTCTTACAGTCTTTGTCTTTAATTCTTGTATCGACTCATCCTAGGACCTTGATGCCTCTCTTTCTCATCTCATCTATAAGATCTTGTTATTTATATGTTCGTATATAAATAGCACTGTAGAACTATCTTTCTCACAAGATCATATTCAAAATATATTCAATTTAGTTTTCATTTTTGTGAATGTTGTTTTTCCCAGCCTTATTCTGCTTCTTATTTATGTTGAACTTCTTCCATCTGCTGTAATCGTTGTACCTAAATATTTGAATTGGTGTACCTATTTTAATACTATATTATTCACTTTAATCTTGTAAGTTGTGTGATTTAAAAAAAAAAAAAATAATTACTTCTGTTTTCTTTATATTTAGGAAGGGAAATTTCTCTTTACTGTCTGTGAGTACTACATTAATTAATTCTTGGAGGTCTTTCTCACTTTTAACAATCAGAACAGTGTCATCCGCATATCTCAAATTATTTATGTTATGTCCTCCCACTGATATTCCTGGAATATCAACTATTGCATGCATTATGTTTTCACTGTATAAAGAAAACAAGTCTAGTGAAAGTACACAACCCTAACTTTAGTACATACCTCCTTGCTTTATTTGTTGAAAAGGGCCAAATTGATTTCCCACTCTTATTCCCACTGTTTCTTGCCAGTACATGTTCTTGATGATTCTTAAACCCTTACTATCGATGTTCAAATTCTCTAGCATGTGTATAACTTCACTATGTTTAACTTTCCCCATTAATACCTACCCCGTCTTAGATTTTAGACACGGTAACTCTCTGCGTTCTTTTAAAGAAGCAATACGAACGTTGAAAGAAGGGAAATCATCTGGTATAGATCACATTCCGGCAGAACTCTTCAAATACGGAGGACATAATGTGGAAAATACTATGACTAAAATTTGCCGCAAATCGGATGTACAAAACAATGGCTCGATGATTGGACACAATGATTATACATTCCCATGAAATGAAATGTTTGCACAAATATAGAGCCATTAGCCTTATAATACACCAAAGTAAAGTGATACTAAAAAAAACTGAACAGAATAAAGCACAAGTCAGTAGGCGTCTGTGCTATGTTGATAGTGACGCAAACAAGGAAAAAATGTCAAGCATGCATAGTTGTTGTTAGATTTGACCTTGGTGACCAACATGTATGTACAGTACCAGTTTTCTTGTACGGCTGACCTACTATACTAGCGATATGGTTACAGACGTCCACTATTCTGTGGAAGTGATAAAAACACTGAACGCATTAGATACCAACGCCCAAGTCGGATTTTCGGGCCATTAGCGCAAATAAACACCGACAAAACGCATTTCCGTTCTCCGGACTACATACTGTTAGAATGTTGGAAATCTAGTAGGACCACTCTCCTGCTAGAGATTTGGTGGGAGTTTGAGAAAGAACCAAGAACCTACCCAAAAACATCAGAAGTAATTGCGGAAGAACAAACTGGCTTTAGCGAAAGCAGAAGCAATGTAAAGCAAATATTTAACAGAATATTCGTTTAAAAACATATTCAGCACAAACATTACCACAATTGCATCGATTTTTCAAAGCCATTTGACGGTATCGGGCATGATGGTTTCTGAAATGGTGATATAAGCACATACTGAGACAATTTACTTTTGACACCACCATCATAGACGGTATTTATTCACTTTACATAGAGGCAAGTAGAGCAGTCTTATAAAATAATACAATTCGCGAGTTCTCTAAAACAAATGTGGGAGTTCGGAAGGAATGCATAATGTCTCTAGTACTTTTTAACATATACCCAAAGCACATAATACAGTAGACCCTTCAGGATTACACGTGCTATCGATCGCAGGTTTCAGATATCTACAATTTGCGCTTCACTAAGGATATTGATCTTATGTCTGCGTTAAAACAAGAGCTACAAAAGTTAAAAACAAAGTTGGAAAAAGTTATTAACAAGTTTGGAAAGCACGACATCACCGAAAAGAGTAAGATCTTAGTTAACAACAGAGATACAGAAGTACAAACCAACGTCATGATGCGGGCATAACTGGAGGAGGTATGCATAAATTAGAGAAGGTAAATACTTTCAAATACCTCAGATCCAGCATATGAAGCATAAAAAAATTAATTAAAAAAAAAATTTAAGATAAAGTTTGGAGATGGCTTTAACTGCTATGTCAAGGCTAAGTTTAATTTGGAAAAACAACATCAGTGTTAGAGTGAAAATCCAACTTTACAACTCACTAGTGCTTTCTATTGTGTTGTATGGGTGTGAGAATTGAATACACTGCAGAATTTGATAGACGATTACAGGCATTTAAATACAAATGTTAAGACGAACTCTGCGCATCTCCTCTAGAGAGCATAAGACAAATGTGTAGGTAAGAAATAAAATTTTTAAAAAGAGTTGCATACAGGTCCACAAGAACCATTACTTTAAATAGTGAAATGACGAAAACGTGCATGATTTGGACATGTATGCCGACATGTTTCCTTGTTAAAAACGATACTACAGGGAATATTTGAGGGTAGAAGAAACAGAGGAGGTCAAATGACAGACAACAGAAATTACTAGACAAGTCGGCATCTTCCCTCACTCAAACGCATCCTTGATTTTAGAAATTATTGGAGGATTGTGTGTTGATGCATCCAGTGGGACTCCTACGGCCCTGACATGTATGTGTTTATATATATATACAGTGATTTTATAATACGCCCACAATTCAAGAAGCAACTCTTGGAGATCGTATGACTCTTTTAATCATAAGGTGACGTCTCCGCATCTAATGTTGGCTGCAACCGACCTCCATCATCTTCTCTCTTGCCCTGGTAGTGCTCTTTTCTAGACTGTATCTTGTTCATCACATAATATTTTTCTGCCAAATTTTACTCCTCTGTTCTACCTACAAGTAAGGACTTAACAAAGTGTCATGTCTTTAAATAGTTCCAAAGTATTTGATTTCTTTTTTTTCTTTAATAGTTATTTATTCATACACTGTGTTCTCTTTGTTTTTTTGTCCTCTTTCCATGAAGTTTTCTCTATTCTTCTATATATCCACATCTTACAGGCATGAATACTGTCTTCTAGCTGTTTGTTTAGTATCCATATTCATAAGCCATATATTAGCATTATAAAATTATAACAGCACTTTATAATTATCAACTTTAGTTTGTTTGTGATTTGCCTCGAAGTTAATAATTTCTTGACGTCATTGAAATTCCTTGTATACATACTTTAATTATAACGTCTGCTGTTTCACATTTATCATCATATGTAATTATGTGTCCAAGATACAGGTAATGGTGTACTTGCCCTCTATGTAAACTTCTTTGTTTCGTTGTATTTGTTGAGCTTTCTGTTGTCCACGATAGAGTACCTACTGAATATTTTGGTTGGCGAAGGCTTTTCTTATAGTTGTATTGGTTTGTTGAGTATGAAAGTAATTATAGTGAATAAATAAATATGGAAGGACGGCTATGACTTAATCTATTGCAACGTATATTTAAAGTATGATCCTTCTGTCCTTCATCAGACAATTGTGCAGTACTGTTTATTTATTTCAAAACGTTTTTAAATTAATACATTTGTTTCTCTATTATTCGTTGTTATCTTCTATGTAATATAAATACGTCCAGTAATTGCCATTGCTTTCAGGAATGCTGGTCTGGATGTACAATTGCATGTGGCAGGATTAAAACTGGGAAACCTTCACCGCCACAGACGCACTCAGTACCACACCGCACACATGTGGACATAGTTTAAATATACATTTTATCACATGATTTTAATGCCACATCTTTACTTATGACATGCAAAGTAAGCCATCGTTTTAATATTCTGTGATCGCTCTGGTACATAGTAGCAAACGGATGGTGGTAAAAATACTCCACTAATATGAAAAAAATGTTCTTATGGGTTATTCTTATAAATATAGTTGGATATATTGTTTTGTTCACAAAAATGAATAGACCAAAATTGACATAGCCGCAAAAAGGATATAGAATATAGGACATATAATAATCATGGTCATTTCATACCACTTCATATTGGTATGCAATTATCAAATTAGTGGTACTATTAACTTAAGCGATACCCAAATATATGGGATAAACACTCACAATATTGATATATTGTTCCTTCAGCAACCTGGTGATCCATAATTTAGAGATTTGATTGCGCTGTAATGTATTATCTTCTCGTTCGTTTATTATAAATATAAGACTGACTAAACACAGTATAGATTTGCCTATTCTGTTCTTGTATTCCGAAATATTTTGCTAATATATCATTCATATACGGCATCTGAATGCAAAACAAAATCTAAATTTTGACAAACCATTTAGAAAGTCTTCAAAAGTGCACTTGAATATATCCAGACAACCGAAATAACGTGGTACCGATATACAGTTGCGTGTTCGTCGTCTCGTTTTAGCACCACAGACGTCCATGTACTGCACAACTTTTCTCTGGCTGAGCGAGGAGAAATCTAAGTGGAATACCATACTCCCCTCTGTAAGATAAATCTGCTTGATGGCATTTTGTATTTAGCAGGCCGAATTTGTCTACTTCCTTCTGCCTATTATCTCTCTCTCTCTCTCTCTCCCTCTCTCTCCCTAACTCATCCCAATCATATATCTCCAAATCATGCTTACTCTCTTCTGCAAAAGGTTATAATTGTTTAATATCATAGGTTTGGATATCTGGGGGTTCCTTCTAACCCTGTGAATATGGAAGAACACATCATAATTTAGGTAATAAGAAATCGTTGCATACGTACTGGCAGCTACACGAAAGAAAGATCAAGGTGTACAAGGCACCAAACTTCTAAATTAATATGTCTAACCGGAACAAACCCTAAGATATGGGAAAATAAGCAAAGGTAGCTCCTGTGAAAGGTGCGTGGCTAAGACGGACATAAATGTCTGAGAAGTATATTGGAGCAACTTATTAATTAAGCTAACAATGAGGAAAACTTAATGTGTTTTTAATAGTAACGCAAAATGAGGTAAAAAGGTTACTAAAACACTTACCTAGCCTATTAATAAAAATATATTTTTAAGAAAAAAAACAAAAAACATACAATAAAACTAAACAGGACAATTCTCAACGTATCGGCTCAAATTGAACCTTTTTCAAGAGACAAACAACAGAAAACGACAAAACAAAAAACAAAATAGATGTCTATATTTCATCAAGCCCTCGTCTCCATAATAGCGCAGGGATGGCAACGCATCTAGTAAAAGTGAAAATGCGTGCATTCATTATAAACAAACCGAAAGTGGGAAATTAGAGACACTATAGATGAGTGCAAGAATAATGAAAGAAAAAGATAAGAAAAATACCTATTACGACATTTCTCTATCCTCCAGTTAGATCCCATCTCCAGTCCTGCATTTCCCTCTCTTCCACTAGTCGCTTTTCGGAGGGACAGAAACCTTCGGGATCTCTTAGTTCATTCTCGTCTGCGCACTTCTGCAGGTCAACTAGGAACTGTCCCTTGTCATCGAAATTGTTTGACTTGCCCTTTTGTTATTCTCACTCCTATTTTACAGTTTCCTAAATCACACTTTGATATTCATGATTCTTTTTCATGTGTGTCCCGTAACTTAATATACTCTATCATATGTAAGCGTTGTGATATGAAGTATATTGGTGAGACTGGTAGACGTTTAGCTGATAGATTCGCCGAACATTTGAGAGATATCACGAATCATCGTGACTCCCCAGTGGCTAATCATTTTAACAGCCCGTCACATCATGGTAGCTCTGATGTCTCTGTTACCGGTTTGTTACGTTGTTATACCGGTGACCGGCAACGTCAGTCCTTGGAATATCGTCTCATTTGTCATATGGGAGTCTTGCAACCAAACGGAATGAACATTAATCACCGTTTTGTTTGAGTTACCCACCTTTTCTTTATACCCTCTACTCCCGTATTGCACTGATTCTTGTAATTATTTGTCTTTGTACACTTTCGTGAATAATTATTATTTGTGTGTTTGCCGTTCTTCTATATAATTCCTTTATGTCTTCTTTCGTTTGTGTATGTCAATATGTGATTATTTTGTACACTGCCAATTTGTTATTGTTAAATCATTTACATATTTAGATTTTGATTTCCTCGTTTTTATTGCAGTTGTCTCTTCGATGGGTGCCCACACATATATAGTTATTTGTATATGCATTTCGTTTTACATGGTTCTATGTATCCACACAATTACTTTGGGCCACACATTTGTATGTATACATATGCAGTTGTTATAGCATTATCTTTATGTGAACGAACGTTTATATTTACATTAATATATGTATATGTTTCTATGTGTATGAATGTTCATGTTATTATTTATACAAGAAAGTGTTTATGTGCATGAATGTTCATATTTGTGTATACATATATATCTATATTTATGTGAGCGCTTTTTTATGTTAATGCACGTATCTCCATTCTGTGTCAATGTGTATACCTATTCTGGTGTGAGCCCTTTCCTGTGTGTGGATACATTTACATGCCTGTGCATTTTGTGTGGGTATCCTTCACATATCTGTGTCCATCTTGTTATGTGTTTATTTCTTGACTCTTGGTGTGTGTTTACATTTCTATGTATGTTTAGGTTTGGTTTTATATATATGTTTATGTCTATATTTGGTTTCACATTCATTCCATGCGTTTTCAAATGTTGATTCTTCTTCTATCCTTCCTTCCCCAAACCCACTCACCCCACCACCACACAACCTCATCATTACTCATCTATCATTGTCATATGCCATTCTTGTTGGCGTAGGTGACCATGGGTCTCTGTTCACAGTATTGTTATCAGGATCGTTGTTTCCAAGCCTTGCTAGGTTGTCACATGAATATTTTCTCACGTCCCCATCTGTCTCTGTTCCCTTCAGTCGTGCCTGTTATGACTATGTTCTTAAAACCTGCCTGTCTGATAAAGTGACAAAAGGGGTATTTTTCTTATCTTTTTCTTTCATTATTCTTGCACTCATCTATAGTGTCTCTAATTTCCCACTTTCGGTTTGTTTATAATGAATGCACGCATTTTCACTTTTACTAGATGCGTTGCCATCCCTGCGCTATTATGGAGACGAGGGCTTGATGAAATATAGACATCTATTTTGTTTTTTGTTTTGTCGTTTTCTGTTGTTTGTCTCTTGAAAAAGGTTCAATTTGAGCCGATACGTTGAGAATTGTCCTGTTTAGTTTTATTGTATGTTTTTTGTTTTTTTTCTTAAAAATATATTTTTATTAATAGGCTAGGTAAGTGTTTTAGTAACCTTTTTACCTCATTTTGCGTTACTATTTGTTCATTAGGTTACTGCGGCACCATCCACTTTGTCGGACACCCTCTGACCATTTGGTTATTTATATGTGTTTTTAATAGCTGACTATGATGTTACAAATTATGTTCCAGATGACTTTTGAAATTGAATGTGTTGGACTGTAAATAGCGCATCTCTTCTGTAAATGCTGAATTGCATTTACCTATAAAAATGATTATCGCTGTGCTTGAAGTGTGCTTGAAGCGTTATTCTGAATAAAATGTCACAAAAACAACAAAACATTTACTTTTTAAAGTTACAGAACCCCCTCCCCCCCACCGGACGTATATGATTGGGGGCGTTGGCCGATAAAATGTATACACATTGGTTTCTACTTATTTGAGGATCTATGTGAGGTGTTAGTATTTTTTTTAATTATCTTTGAGTATTATCTTTCCAACAGGACTCAGTAGCGATACTCTCTGTATTTGTCGCAATCTCTCTTTGACCCTTTGTTCTCCTATTAATAGTACTAACAGTACTATTGTTGCTATCTGCCAGTTGTACAAATACAACGACCTTAATTTCAAAAATCAAATAGACTTTATACTAGTAAAAAGAAATAATAGACGTATTATAATCGATTAAAGAGCAATACCAATATCTGTACAGAGACCGCCCACAAAGCTGTAATAACATCAGTTAAAATAGATAAAAAGAACAACTAGAAGGAAGGATCAAAATAGCTAGAACAAACATGCAAGCTTTCGTGCTATTGGTATTAAGAACAATATATACAAAGAATTTTAGAATTTAAAAAGCTACCAATAACTAATTCACTTGAAGAATAATAGGAAATATTCAATAAAACCGTAATGCAAATAGCCGTAGAAACATGTGGATACATGAAACATAAAGGTAGAAACCCAAAGTAACACCATGGCGAAACGAGGAAGGCAAAGGTGCCATAAAAGATAAGGTGGAAAAAAATCAGGAAATGGGCTGCAAGTAAAGCCCAAGAAGATTATTTTGAGTAAAAGTAACGTTAACCCATAGCATTTATTGACAACGTAGGGGTGTGAGATGTTAACGATTTCACATTTAAAAACGGTAGTCATCAGCTGTCCCTCGCAGTCTTTACTTTCCGAATTCACCCGGCACCCATTTAAGGCTCGGTCGACACGGGAGCCGTTGTGATCTGAAAAACATTTCCTTCTTAACTGGGGAATGAACCTAGGACAACTCATATGCGAATTCAGTGCACTAACCACTGTGCTACCCAAAGAATATATTGAGTACAGGTTAGCTAAATCAATGATAAAACTAATCGTTAAGACTGCCTAAACCAAAGCTTGGAAAGAATATGACGAATCATTAAATACAGAGTACAAACAAGCACCAAAGAAATTCAACACGAAAATTAAGAACATGAGAAACAGGAAAGATAAATATGAACCAACTATATGAACTATATAAAAATATAAACGGTGAAAATGGAAAAACAAGGACCAGATAAAAATAATGGAAAGATGGCGACAGTATTTTAAACAATTGCTAAATCTAAATTACAAAATAATAAACAATATAACGGAAGAATTATAACCATACATATTGCCAGTAGAAATAGAAAATTATATGCAAACATCTCCAAACATAGCCCCAGGACCCGATAACATACAAGTCAAATTAATCAAGGCAGCAGCAGATAGGATAAAGTGGTTGCATAGGCTGTTTAACATAATATGGAATACGCAAGAAAGAACAGAAGACTGAAAAAAATGTAAATTATTTGTAAGAAAAACGGATTGTACAAAATATAGTGCTATTTCACTTCTAAGTGAAGTTAAAGTAGTCAATAGATTTCCAGAAAGATAAATGGGAGTATTCATCGAACCACAGCGTAACAACACTGAAATTGTATTCCGTAAGAATAAAAAAAAAGAGCCGTACATGTGCCATTTTTATTGCAGATGCCAGCGGACAGAAAAGACAAATGAAAAGAACCAAGAGTTGTATATCCCGATTATCGGTCAAAAATTTTGTTTTGGCACAGTAGACAGACAACAACTATGGAAAACAATATCACAATATGTCGTTCCACAACACCTAATCAATTTTTGCAGAAGTAGTTACAATGTGCAATGTAGTCAGTGTGCAGTTGGAACGAGTGCAGGTCTTTCAGACAAATTCCACAAGCACTCTCTATTGCATCTAGGATGTGTTCTACCTCTCTTGTTATTCATTACATATATCCATTCTAAATATACAGAAATTGGAAGAACTAAACTTGCACGAAAAATATATACAGGAAGGTAACAAAGAATTCGCAAAGTTACCAGAAAACACCCAGCGCATAGAAGAAGAAAATAAAATATTTCAAAAATACCATCATACAAACAGCATGAAATATATGCGGATATACAAACCATAAAGGCACGAAACCAAAAATAACAGCTTGGTGAACAAAATAGGTAATGAATGCAACGAAAGATAAAAAACAAAATACAAGAAATGGGCAACAAGCATAATGCAGGAAGATTACTTAGCATACAAGACTGCAAAGATGTACTCCAAGAAAATAATCAAATCTGCAAAAACCAAGTCATGAAAAAAATATGAAGAGATGCGTAACAATGATAAAGAAAACGCACCAAAGATGTTCTACAAGAAAGTACAAAACATGAGAAATAAAAAAGACATGAACAATAGAATAATCAAGGATGAACACGGCAACACACTACATAGGCCTCAAGAAATCATGGAAAGATGGAAAAACTACTTCAATCAACTATTAAACCTAAAGGAAGGAGAAGTGATTACAACAATAAAAACAGTAGAAGAAGACCTAGAACCATACATCCTGAAATCCGAAATTGCAGTTAAATATGCACCAAATAACAAAGCACCAGGAATAGACTGCATACCTATAGAATTAATAAAAATGCTAACAGGGACACGTATAAAGTGGTTACACAGACTATTCAATGTGATATGGAAGACACAAAAGACACCACAGGAGTGGAATACAGCAGTGATTGTTCCCATCTGGAAGGGAAAAAAGACTGCACACAGTATAGAGGCATATAACTCTTAAGCCACATAGGAAAAATCTTCAGCAAGATACTAGAGAGAAGGATGCGCGCATATATAAAACCACAGCTCAACAACACACAATTAGGCTTTCGGAAAAATAAAAGCTGTACAGATTCAATCTTCGCCCTCAAACAACTTTCAGAAAGAGCAACATAACATAACCAATACTTATATCTGCCTTTCGTGGATCTAGAGAAAGCTTTTGACAGAGTGGATAGAGCACAACTATAGATAACACTACAGACACACGGAGTCACCCAATATCTGATAAGCCTATGTCAGAGCATATACGTCAATAGTCAATGCGCAGTAATAACGAGGACAGGTGCATCGGATAATTTCCAAATTCACTCGGGAGTGAGACAGGAATGTGCACATCCCCCCCCCTATTGTTCATAACATACATAGATCACATTTGCAAAGTAGCAAAGCCAACGGAAGAAAACCACTTGAAGGATAACTTAAATGAATTGCTATGTACAAACGACCAAGTACTAGTAGAATGGTCAGAAGAGCAACTACAAGGACAAATAGACAGATTACACCAAACATGCCACACCTTTAACATGAAGATAAATATAGAGAAGACCGAAGTAATGAAGATAGGAAGAACAGAAAGAAACATCAACATATACGAGACTTAAACAAGTGACTTCCCTTTGTTTCCAATATACTTAAACTCGTATATTGGAAACAACAGACTTAAACAAGTGACAGAATTCACATACCTAGGGAGCAATATAACAACAGACGGCAGGAGCAGCATAGAAATACACAATAGATGTAGTAAAGCATACCAAGCCCTAGGACAAATAACACAAATCGTAGAAACAAAAATGTAGATTTAAAAACCACAATCCCGCTGAAGACAGATGTGTCGGGCCATTGGCGCAGTTAAAACGGCGACAGCGCATTTCTTTTCTCTGGACTACATCCTGCTGGAAATCTAATAGGACCATGGTCTTGCTACAAGAGAGATCCAGCGGAAGTTTGAGAATGAACGTTGAAGAAAAAGAAGGAATACTAAAATAGCATTATTCAAAACAATAATTATATCAACGCTGTGTTACCAAAGCCAAACATGGACAATGGCAACACAAGATAAACGTAAACTTGTGACAGCTGAAATGGCATGCTTGCGCAGAATCCTAGGAATAGTGCTAAGAGACAGAGTGAGAAATGAAGACATTAGACAAATAACCAGTTCCACTCCAATCTTATAAAATATTAAGAGCAACAGTTAAAATGGTTTGCACACATCAGCAGACTACCATCAGACAGCATACCACAGCAAGCTATGCTACACAGATACAGTGAAAGCAGACCTAGAGGCCGACCACAAAAACAATGCACCACCGAAATAAACGAGGCGACGAACTCCACAATATGCTCAGCACACAAGAGGACCATCTCCAGAAAACTTTTCTACCCATGACGCTGAAAGGGATAGATAGATTTTATTTGTAAAATTTCCAACACCAATAAGAACCAACATACCCTCTCGAACGAACTTTGTCTTGCGGACAATCAAGAAATAATATCAATATCAGAAAAAAAAACTACAACAAATTATAAATAGACGCCATCAACATGTATGGACTTAACATGAAGGAAAACCGAGGTAATATCAATCGCACAAACAAGAAGTAACACTACTGTTTTCATCGATGACCAGCAACTGACACAGGTGAAAGGATTCACTCATCTTGGAAGCTTCATATTGTCAAATGAGAAAAACAGCTCACAAATTCAACATAGATGCAACATAGCATATTAGATCTTAAGGCAGATGTCTCCGATTTTCAAAAGTAAAATAAAACAAAAACGTAAAGTTAAACCTAGCATTTATTAACGCGGGGGAGTGAGATATTAGAGATCTCACATTTCAGTGACTTTCCTATATGAGAGCGTTAGTCATCTATCTCCCTTCAGTATTTACTTCCCGGAAATTACTCACTCTTTACTTCCAGCATCAAATTACAGATGTGTCTGCCCGGAAGCCGTTGCAATCTGAAAAACATTTCCATCTCATTTGGAGTACTCAACAGAGTATTATTTTCAAAAAGACACATGTGAACATAAATACAAAAAAACTGCATTATATAAAACCATCATCATGCCATCACTATGCACAATCAATCAAGTGCCATGCCGAATGGCATAGGCGATCATGTTTCTCCACGACTCTCAGTCTCTTGTGTTGTCAATAAGCTCGGTTGGTGAGCTTCTACCGTGCCACATTACAAGTCCATCTAGTAACTTTTCTCTTTGTCGTCCCCTATCTCTTCTCCCCTTGATCTTTCTAATGGTTATTTAGTGTTCAAGCTGTCTTCTTCTCCGAACAAGCCCTAGAAACCCTGACTGTCTGCCCCTATGATATGATTGATCTTTTTTTTACGCCAGCATCAATGAGAACCTCTGCATTAGTTTTCTTTGCTGTCCATGGTATTTTAATCATTCTTCTCAAAAACCACATTTCTGTTGCCTCTAATTCGCTTTGAAGTTTTTTGTTTACAGTCCATGCTTCAAATCCATAAAAAAAAATTGCTTCGATATAACATCTCAGCACCGCCCGTGTCTTTTCGAGGTCCGAAAGGTGAGCAAAGAATAACAACACTGTTTACCTTCCATGCATGTCGTAAAAGGCGACTACGGAGGTTATGGGATGGATTTGACTGTCCCATCCCATATAGGGTCAGCGACCCAAAGCCATGCTGAAGTCTGATGTGTCAGGCTGAAAGGCGCAGATATAGCAGCAATTCTATAAACCATGACACAACTCATTCCGTCCTCTGGACTACATCCTGCTAATTTGCAGGAGTTTGAGAACGAACACAGAAGAAGAAGAAGAAGACATCTCAGCACTCGAATTCGGGTCTGCATTGATAGTCCTCCATTGCATAAAATTGTTCTCAATTTTTGGAATGCTGATTTAGTTTGTGCTGTTCGGATCTTTATCTCACTTGAGCACCTACCTTCTGATGTTAACAGGGTGCCAAGATATTTTACTTTTTCACTATGCTACCAATGTCAAATGTGGATACTACCAACAAAACCCAAAGGAAAACCTGTTACAACAGAAATGACTTGTCTACGAGATAACTATAAGAGACAGAAATCAAAACATCAGTAGACTAACGAACACATTACCAATCCTTGGTTATATCAGAATACAACAGATTAAGAGATTCTCACATGCATCCAGACTATCATCAGATAGTACCCCACCCCCCAAGCATTGCTGTTATCATCTGGTACCGTCACGCAACGAAGGTTGGCTGCAGCAGACCTTCTACATCCCCTGTCTTTTGTTTTGGTGGTGCGCTCTGGTAGACTATAACATGTCCATCTTGTGATGTTGCTCTCCCACTTGTATCTCTGCCTACCTCTTGCTCGCTTCCCTTTGCTTAGACTTTACCATCAAGTAAGGTCTTAAATAAGGTGTCATGCTTTTTAATGTTTTCAAAATATTTTATTTACCTGATCTTTATTTCTCTTAGTAATTCATTCTTTGCACTAAGTGTTTGCGTAACCTCTTTGTTTTCTTTTCTTTCCGCGATGTTCTCCGTGTTCTTCTATATAACTCCGTCTCAAAGAAATACATTCTGTCTTCTAATTGTTTATTTAGTGTCCAAGTTTCTGAGCCATACATTAATGTAGAATAGATGTAGCATTTTATAATTCTTGTTTTTAATTTGTTTGTGATTTATTTAGATGTTATTATTTTGCTCATGTCATTGAAGGTACTTTTAGCCATTCCTATTCTCTTTTTAACTTCTGTTTCACATCTGCCGTCATGTGTGACTGTCTGTCCAAGTTATTGATAATGTTTTACTTGTTGTATTTTATCCATGTATGTTTATGTTTAGCTCTTGTTCTTCTGTGTCTTTGCTGGTTATCATGGTTTTTGTTTTTTGGATATTTATATTCAGTCCATATTCATTACTTAATTTATTGACTTGATCTATTAGTCTTTGTAGTTCATGTTCATTTTCTGCTAAAAGAACAGTATCATCTGCATATCTCAGGTTGTTTATTATTTTCCCATTGATCTTGAGTCCTGACATTTCTTCTATATTATTAAAGATATTCTCTGTGTAGGTGAACAGGCTTGGTGATAAAATGTATTCATGTCTTATCCCTTTTTTTAATTTTTATGTATGGTGAGTAGCTGTTTTCACGTCTTATTGATGCAGTGTGTTCCCAATATATATTTCTAATCAGTCTGATGTCATTTCCATTTATGCCTAATTCTTGAAGACTTTTGAATTTTTCATGTTGGACTCAAAGGCCTTGCTGTAGTCTATGAAGCAAATATAGATACTTTTTTGAACTTCCATATTTTTATCTATAACTAGTCGGATACTAAGTATATCTTCTCTGGTTCCTTTGTTTTTCCTAAAACCTAATTGTTCTTCACCGTCTTCCATGCCTATCGTGTTTTTAATTCTTTCATGTATTATCTTAAGGAGTATTTTAGTTAATTGACTCATTAGACTTATTGTTCTATATCATATACAGTCCACAGTCCTGGGCTTCTTAGTGGTATGAATATTGATGATTTTAGGTCTTCAGGTGTGTAGTCTGTTTCATAAATGCCATTGAAAAGTTCTGTGATAATAGCCACACCAAATTCATTAAAGTTTTTGTTATGTCTGCTGTTATGTTGTTCGGAGCCTGCAGCATTTTCACATTTTATGGATTTATTCAATTTTCTACTTCTGCTATCAGTATTGCAGGTCCATCATTCTTGTGTATTATAGGTTTTTATTATCTGTCGGTCGTCAAACAGTTCTGTCAAATAATCTTATAAGCACTAATGTTTTATCAAATATTATTTTTCCGATTTAATCTTTAATGCAGTTATAGGATTTTTCATATTTGTGATCTTCCTTATCTCCCTATGCATTAATTTTGTCTTCTGCTGTATTGACATTCCCTCTATTTCACTGTATTTTGTTTCTAGCCATTGTTTTTTTCGCTTTTCTGAACATCACGTATCTCATTGTCTATAATTGAGTATTTTGGGGTATTTTTAGTTTTTTTTCCTTCTGACATTTTCTCTATTATTCCATCTATCATCCATGTTTGTTTGTTCTTGGTTTTTCGTATTGGTAAATTTTTAATTGATGCTTGACTTCTTCTTAGGCTGTCCCATTTATTGTCTATTTTCTCTTCTGGATTTTCCCTTCTGTATTGTTCCATGCATTCTATCACTAGATATTCATATTTATTCCTTACATCTGCAAGGTATTTTTGTTGTATCTCTAGTTGTTTTAGTACTGATGCATTTGTTTGTGGATCTTTAACTCTTCTATGCTCTATCTGTTTAAGTATATGTATTTTGTATTTACATGTATTTTGCACAGCACTGTATTATGGTCAGATCTGATATCTTGTCCTGGATATGTTTTAGTGTTCTTGACACTATTTATAAATCTGTTGTTGATCGTAACATAATATATATGGTTCCTCTTTCTGTCTCCAGGACTTTTCCATGTATATAATCTTCTATTTTCATGATCAAAGAATTAGTACATATTGTCATGTTGTTCTCCTCGCAGAACTGTATAAGTCTTTCTCCTCTGTCATTTCGTGTCCCTAGTCCAAATTGCCCTATAATGTTCTTGTGTCTTTCTTTTCCTGTTTTTGCATTCATGTCTCCCACGACTCTTTAATCTATCTCAACCATTAGAGAATGCCGAAATCGAAATGTTAGGACCCATGCGCATATTGAACAGTAGCATGACGTACTTCTCTTCCCGGCGGAAATCACACGAGTTTTCTTCTTGGTTATCAAAGAGCGAACTCAAACAATAAGCAACAACAATCAATAGAGATATGAAACTTTCGGTCAGCGTGTGATGGCGGATATACTTAAGAGGAGATCGAACCAAATATAGGACGTGCCTGGAGTGTAATGATTTGGATCTAGCGACTAACATATTAAAACTAACATACAGCTGTGCGAGCATAATTTTCCGCGGTATACTTAAATATTTCTTAACAGCATGTTGTTATACAAGTCTCTCTAGGGAAATGTTAATAATAATAATAATGATAACAATACCCACAACCTATTATGATCAACACCCATCTGCACTTTAGACATTATCACAAAAATGTATCCAAACATCTCTACCCTCGGCCATTCGCAGCTGTGTAGAAAAATCACGCCAAGATTATTCCTTGATATTATTAATCCAGAATTTTCTCTAGCATTCTCTCCTTCTACCACCTTCGACTATTCATTGCAAAATAATTTTAGAAAGCGAGTCTTGTTTGGTCACATGTCCAAATCAAACAAGTTTACGTCGTTTCACCAATACCAAAAGTGGTATTGGACTTTGCTGCTGAATAAATATGTTTGTCTTATGATCTATATAACCTATCCTTAACAAACTTCTGCAGCACTTGTTTTGAAAAACTGAATCCTTCTTTCTGTGCCTGCATTGAGTTGGACAACTGTCACATCTGTACATAAATATATTTAGCACTAGCGATCTAAATAGATTGATCTTGGCTGTAATACTGATCTTACTTTTCCCAATCATATTCACACTCATGCCATGACAAGGAAATATATATATCTCCCCCCCCCCATTTTCCTAGAGTAATAAATTATAATCTTATATATTCCTCTTTCTACTATTATCGTCTCACCACGTGTTTGTTGTCCTTGTTTAAACTCTGTTATATGTCTTTCGTCGTTGAAGCCTTTCGAATCGAAAAGATGTTTGTCCTTTTATCTTGTTGTTAGTATGTCATTTATTGGTAATACTAATACTTATATCAGTTTATTCATACATTATCCATATGCTGCCCCAGCCATCATATCTCCAATGTGTCTAGCTGTTACATAAAATTATTGATTTATCTCTCTTTGTTGTCATTAAATGTTGTTTCTTTCAATGAACAATTTTAAAACATTGTAGACGTTCAAAGCTTAGAACTTGCTAATGTTAAATCAAATTTTATTATGCGTCTTGCAGTGTCTACATCGACTCTCTCATTGAAAACTTGAATGACGCACTCGAACCTATCCTGTTAGATATAATGTTATAGACATTGGCAGCATCTGCAACAAGTCTGAAAATGTGCTTTTCTATTTTAGTCTTAAAAGAAAAGTTACAGTCTGACATTTACACCATTTATGTGACGTAAACGGACGTAGTAAACCTACTATTTTCAGAGAGAGAGAGACAGAGAGACATTATATTGAATCAGCGTCGTTTTATTGTCTATTTCATGACCAGTTATCAGATTTTACCATTTTAAAGGTTACTGGCCATGGAATGTAGATTTTGGCCTTTGCCATTTTGAAAATGTATCTACTTTCACATTGTGTCAATTTGCAAATGTGTATTTTGTGAATATTAATGAAGTTATAAACACTGACTTTATTCATGTATTCTTAAAGATGGGAGAGTGCGTGTTTCAAAGAGGTATTCGATAGTACTTTCTCAAGATCTCTTAAGTGCAAAGTTTGTTATTATAGTAGACCATAATGCAGTAAACTTGGGAATATTCATTCTCAAGATGATTTGTGAACAAATAAGTGCATAGATTTATTGACCTTTTGCCGTCCTGTCCAAAGAATAGGGTCACTATTTTCTTTCCAGGCACGTCGTAAGAGACGACTAAGGATAGTTGAGTTGTCATCTGTGGAATAAATCATCACTGTCATCGCATGTCTCGAATTTTTACTTTTGTCTACTTTTAAGTGACCCCGATAGATGACGAAGAGATGCAGGCCAGTGAATATTTCACGTTTGTACGTTTTGACAGATTCCTAGGTAGCGGGGAATTCTAGACGTGACATCATTACAGATTGGTAAACAGATATGACAGAAGATGATTACAACAAGATACTACAGGATTACAACACGTCTATATCGATCGTAGGTCGCGCTATTTGCAACTTGCGTTTCGCTGATGATATTGATCTTATTGCTGGATCAGAACAAGAATTACAAGAGTTAACAGTAAAGTTGGAAAAAGTTACCAGCCAGTGCGGAATGGTAAACACAGAAAAGAGCAAGATCTTAGTTAACAGCAGAAACATAGAAGAACAGACCAACATCATGATGAATGGAAATAAACGCGAGGAGGTGAATACTTTCAACTACCTCGGATTTAGCCCATGCAGCGATGGAAAATGCAAAGCAGAACTAAAAGTACGGCTGGAGATGTCTTTAGCGTCCTTGTCAAGACTAACGGTGATTTGGAAAAGCAATATCAGTGTTGGAGTGAAAATCAAACTGTATAAGTCGCTTGTCCTTTCTGTTGTGCTGTATGGTTGTGAGAGTTCGACACTCACTGCGGACATGGAGAGAAGATTACATGCTTTCGAGTACAAATGCTACAGACGAATTCAACGAATTTCCTATAGGGAACATAAGACCAATGTGTTCGTAAGGAATAAAGTAAAGATGTGTGCAGGTGTCCAGGAAAGATATTGCTTTCAATAGTGAAACAACGACAACTAGCATGGTTTAGACATGTATGCAGGCATGATTCCTTGTCAAAAACAATACTGCAGGGAACTGTCGAAGGAGAAGAAGCAGAGGAGGTCAAATAAAGACATGGACAGACAACATCAAGGAATGGACAGGACAAGATATTTTCACACTCATCCGCATTGCTGAGGATAGAATTCGCTGGAGAACTCTGTGTGCTGAAACATCCAATGTGGTACCCCTACGACCCTGAAGGGTTACGGGTTCATTTATTGATGATTGATTTGACTGTAACATAAGGTAATACTGCCTGAAACGTAAGTACTATTGAATAGTACTTACGTAAAACACAGGTTTTTGGAAAGTTTCATTTAGACACGACGGACTATCACTAAAACTAGGTTATGATATGTAAACAAGAAAACATACAAATTACAATACACAAAACATTTTCAATGTTTTGACCAAAAGCCAATTATCAAGATATCATTGTAATTTGTATTTTTTCTTTTTTACACATCATAACCCCCTAGTTTTAGTGATAGTCAGTCGTATCTAAGTGGAACGTTCTAAAAACTTGTTTTTACGTAAGTACTACCGTAAAAGTGGAGCTCGTGGACGTACGGACGTTCAGGATTACTTTCAGTTCATTTAGACATTCAATAAAATGAAACACCCAACCGCATAATAATTCTCTTTAGTTGCAGAATAATTCTCTTTAGTTGATACTTATGACATTCATGACCGCGCGAGTTTGGTATTCCTTGTTCTACTTTCGGGACCCCAGCAATACACTGTATTTGTTACGTATTTCCACATGCACGCATATGTACCTAATCCTGTGAGATTATTAAGCACACTTCTACTCAGAAACACAAAATAACGATATTTGAAAGCCTACTTATTGTAGTCTTGCTACATGAACATATCAGCTTATTTATTGATTGTTACTTGAACTGTAAGCATCTGGAGGTGGTAGCTGCATTTCTCATATATTTCTGCATCAATATTATGAATAACTGTCGCTGCTTTTATAACTACCGGTATATTAAAATGCCATATTGTCAGTTATAATAAATAAAAAACGCGAATATTAATTAATAGTAAGTACATCAGTAATAAAACTTTGTCTTGCTCTTAATCTCGTCATTATTCACCCATTCTTTGCAGTCACCAATTGTTTTAACTTAAAAAAACCGACACTCATTCTTGTTAATAATACATTATGTATCATTTGAATGAAAGTGTTCTGCACCTATTGCTACACATACATCGTTGATACACTGTAGAAAACGGTCACTTATTCAATCCATTAACATGGCACTCTTCTGAGTGAGGTGTCACAAATTAACGCCATTATAGTGCATTTAATACAAATTCTGACAATTTCATAAACTATCTCAATAACCAATGCACTTATCACTGAATATTTTCGTGTGATCGTGTGCTTTTTATGACTTTATTATTTTATAGTTTATAATTGTGCAGATACTGTCTCTTTTGTAAACCGTAAACTTTAAAAAATCTTTTTGTCTAAGAAATTTTTATTGAACCAATAAAAATAAAGTTTGCTGTAATATTACAAATTGCTAACTTTTTTATTAGTAAAAAAACCTATGGGAAGATCCCCATTTAGTAAAGTAGTGTTCTGTGGTCCAGCCTCCTACTTATAGTCAAGGAGCATAGTCTTTTGGACATTGTTTGTTTCTTTGAGTTTGAATTGCTATGACAAGACTTGGGCAACTTTATACAGAAATATTCAGTTTAGTTAAAAATACATTTAAGTGCAATACAATTAAGTTTAAAGTTAATTGCATATATATCGTTATTTTCCGCCTCTGGAGTGCTGAAAGCGTGACATACAATAGTAGTTGTAATCATCATAAATTGTCAGGTACCGTATGACAGTAGTATGTACAATATATTTCTATTAACGACGTAAAATAGTGGTGTCTGCCTATACTGACAATCCATGTTGTGCCATCGGTTCGGGCGGAGGAGTGCATATGGGAGGATAAAAGCCTTATCGTACGACATGAATCTTAAAACCTCATTGTGTGGCAGAGCAGAACAGGACTTATTCTTTGTTGGCAGCTAGTCTAGGTTGGGAGCACCGATAGACGAATAGAGCAAATCTGTGCTGATTCGGTAGCTCCTGCAGTTTGCATTGTTTTGGTATTTTTCATTTGGAGTAAACACAGCAAGCGGAGAGAGAGATAACGAAAGCATTAAAAGCAAGGTATACATTGAGGTCGGTGATGAGCATTTCGGTTGTAGGAAAAAAAAGGAACCAGGAAAGCTATAATTTATATCTGATGGATATATTGTTGGATAAATATATAGAAGTCCAAAAAAGTATATATATTTGCTTCATAGAATGCATTGGGGTACAAAGGGAACTCAATGCTCTCGGTGGACCCGGGGTTAGCAGATAACCAAGATCCCAAATGTGCTTCCTCGCGGTGCACCCAAGAAACAAATACAGCGGCTCGTTCTGATTCTGGCTAAGTCATTTCGGGATCGTGTCCGAGAATGTTGAGGTAGCAGATGGAAAGAGATTTGACTAC
The DNA here is from genome assembly GCA_034231615.1 of Meghimatium bilineatum. NCBI lineage: Eukaryota > Metazoa > Mollusca > Gastropoda > Stylommatophora > Philomycidae > Meghimatium > Meghimatium bilineatum. The sequence continues at coordinate 69,643,932 of CM067298.1, read as the reverse complement.
GTAAGAGACAGATAATATCTCCGATATCAACAGCATCAAAACATATAGTGGCACTGTCGATATACAGTGACGCTAGTCAGTCCAGTCCGAACATTGGAGAGGCGGCCAATGACAAAAGGCACAAAAAAGGTAGATGCATGGCGAGAGACGAATAGTTTTCATAATGAGTACAATGAAATAGCAGAACAGCGCCAACTGCAAATGGAATGGGGAAAGCTCCAAGCAAAGGTGAACTACAAGCTCTGTTAGCTCGAGACGAGCTTCTAGTTACCTGTGCTCCTTAGAGGCAGAGACCCAGACCAATCATGGGCGTCCGGCACAACCGATGTGCAAATAACACAGTTTTACTGTGGAACTTGAAGCACAACGTACTTCATGCTCCCCGGCGGAAATCCAACGATATATTCGTTGTGGTTATTTAAGAGCGAACGCAGAAGAAGAAGAATAGACTACAGTCATATGCCCAGAGTATGCCCTAGTACGGTTTATTTTTCCTTCTATAAGCTATATAAATCACCATCTTGGTCGTCAATGGGCCTCCATAGTTGTCATTAGTTGCCATAGTCTTTCCTTATATAAGCTATTGTTAGCACTGGGAAAAGTGACAGCACGTCCAGTTTGCCCTTGCACGATTAGTGCACGCCCTTGAGCGATGAGCACGATCGTGCACGACAGATGCCAGTTCGGCATTTTCTGCGTGTGCACGATCAGTGTTTTTCTTATATGAGCTATATTAATGCAACCGACGACCTCAAAACGACAATACATACTACTGATACGTTTCTTCTGCCCACCATTTATTCTCTCTTAAGAAGATCACCATATATCAACTGTTTTGGGATGTTTATAGTAAGCATGCCCACATGATGTCCGTCCTATCTCAATTGAACTTCTTCAGTCTTCAGCATTATATGAATGCTTGGAATATTGATTCTAAGGAAAACTTCAGTATCAGGTCTTTATTTTGTCCCTTTATCCTGAGGGTCTGCGGATACAGCATGTGTGGAAGTTATTTAACACTAGCGCGCCTGCTGTACACTGCCCATGTCTCAGACTCTTATAGCACAGGATTTAGCACTATAGCGCAAAAGAGAAGCAAAACGTAGAAAACATGACTGTTAGTTTAGTAGTATGTATCTTTCTGTCTTTCCAGACAATAGTATTATTAAAGTACTATAAGGAATATAATCTACAATCCATGGCGATCATGGATGAGACTCAAAAGTTCAGTCTTGGCCACACATTCTTTCAAAGTATGTACAACAAATAACAGACCCACTTGTACGATTTTGTGCTGCTGTATGCCTTCTTAGACCTATATCCCTTGAACTATCTGCTATCACTTTATCCGTTATGTCATTTCGGATCTTTCCCCTCCATGCAACACTAATTATGGCACCATATTCCCGTGATTCCATATCAATGCATGTATCATGCATATCATATTTGTATACGTCTTTGTACCGAAGTAGAGATCGACCCTGAGATCTTTTCCCAGGCAGTAATTCTCCATAAAGTAGGTTCTCCGGTATTCTATCATCTTTCGTCCTTCTAGTGTGTCCCAGCCATTGGAGTCTACGCAGACTTATAATAAATACTGTAGTTTTGCCTGTTCTTTACAGTACATCAGTATTAGTGACTGTCCTGCCATCTTCTTCTTCATCGTTCTTCAGTCAGATATCAGGTTACAGCACCAATAGCTTCAATGAATTGTGTGATTCGCTTCAGGTCATCCATGGAACCCCTCAAGTCTGGAAGCAGTGCCGTCTCAGTAGGCCATATTTTCTCCCTCTCTTCTTGGTAGAGTTGACAGGCATGAAGAATATGTTCTGCAGTCTCTGGGCTCAGTCCACAGTTGCACAGGTCTGTCTCACCAATCTTCAGCTTTCGAAACATGTGACTTCTCAGTCTGTTGTGACCAGTTTGTAGTCTGAAAATGATGGTTTGTTCCTTGCGTGACATTTGGTGGTAGGGGTCATTTGGTTCTGCAGTTGGGTGCATTTGCTTCCACTTTTTCTTATATTCTGCTTTTAACATGGTCTTACTTTCATAGTACGTATTATCATTTTCTATTTGTTCCAGTGATCCCCCTTTCCTTGCCAGGAGATCAGCTTTTTCATTTCCAGGTATGCCACAGTGACCTGGGATCCACTGCAGTACTGTTTCTTTGGTGGTACTGCTGAGGTGTAGTAAGCAGGCCGTAAGTTCATTCATGCTCGTGTTCTTTGGATCTTTCAATGCCTGCAATACTGATTTTGCATCCGTTAGGAATACTACATGTCTGTTGTGACTCAGCAAGCAATTCATGAGCATTTTGGCTGCCTCTATTATGGCTTCCATTTCTGCTTTAAAATTTGTGGAATGTTTGCCTGTGTGTATGGATTTCTCTATTTCTTTTCCATCTGGTGTTACTATATATATTCCTGATCCTCCATCTAATACTGCCTCTTTCGCTGATCCATCTGTATATACATGTGTCCATATATCCTTTGGGTATGCTTTCTGTATGTGATTCTTAGTTGTCTCCTTTAGTACTTGTATAGTAGTTTCTGTTTTCGAAATGATGCTTGGTATATTGTCCATAATTCTTGGGAAGTTTTTCCTGTCCCATGTTGGGTATGTGTTAAAGGTGTTTCGTGGTTTTAGGGTTTGTAGGTCTGTATCTGTGAGTGATTTCTGGAGCTGTTTAGCGGAGTGTAGAAAGCTACCTCTTTTGAGTCGCTCTTTTGTAGGTCTGCTTAGTCTTTGGTTCATTTGATGACTCTCCAAACATTTGAACTTTGCATACTGTGTGAGGATTTTTTCATTTCTTCTTTCTTCCATTGATGGCAAACCTGTGCATGTTTATTTCTGTGATTGGGGTAGTATTCATACCTCCTGTTATAATTCTGAGATTGCGGTTTTGTATCTTTGAGATCTTTTGAGTGTTACTCTTGGCTGCAGTCCCCCATGCTGACATTCCATATTCCAAAGCTGGTCTTACATAACCTGTATATGCTCTACTTAGAATTTTTCCATTTGCACCCCAATCTGTTCCAGCCAATTTTTTAAGGAGTGCTGTCCTCATTGTACCTTTTGTTTGGCACTTGTCTATGTGCTGTTTCCATGTAAGTCTTGGATCAAAAGTGACTCCAAGGTATGTAGGTGTCTCATCTTTTGGCAATGTTTGACCATTTATGGTTAGTAGGATTTTCTGTGGTTTGGTGGACATGCTGAAGATGGTATAGGTAGTTTTTTGGGCATTGATAGACATGGCCCATTGGTATGTCCACTTGGCCAAATTGTCCATAGTTTCTTGCAACCTTATTTTTGTTGTGCCTACGCTCTCTTCACTGCACCATATCGCCAGATCGTCTGCATACATTGCAGCATTTACTTTACGCGAGAGAATTTGGTCAATGTCATTCATAAATATAAGGAACAGAGTGGGGGGATAGAACACCTCCCTGTGGTACTCCATGCTTAAAGAGTTTCTTTCTGCTATGCTTCATTTCAAGCTTCACTGCTGCTTTTCGGTTGTGCAGGTAGTGTTTTATCCAGTAATACATGCGCCCTGTCACTTTGTTTTGTTGTAGTTTAAGGAGGAGTCCATCTTTCTATACACAATCAAAGGCTTTTTCCATATCTACCCACACCACTGATGTCTGCTTTTTTTCCTGGAAAGCATCCTCTACTTCCTGGGCAATTAGTGTAATCTGGTCTTCAGTTGATCTACACTTTCTGAAGCCAGCTTGCTGATTTAGCAGGATTTTATTTTTTTCTAGGAACCACATCATTCTTTTGTTTACCAGGCGCTCCATTAATTTGCAAACACAGCTGGTCAGACTTATTGGGCGATAGCTGTCCACCTTATTTTTTGGCTTGCCTTTCTTGTGGATGGGTATCATTATGGCGGTTTTCCACACCTGTGGCACTAGACCTCTATCCCAACAGTTGTTAAAAAATTTTATTAATTTCTTTTTTGCTGATGGTCCGATGTGAATTAGCAGTTCATTTGGTATGTCATCAGAGCCAGGGCTAAGTTTTAATACTGCTAGTTCTTCATTTAGTTCATTGATCGTGAATGGAATATTCATGACATCTTGTTTATCTTTGCTGATCTCTTTTTCGATATTCCGTAGTTCTTTTCTTACTTCTCTTCTCCTATTTTCATCGACTTTGTGGCAGGCAGTACTTTGGTAATGCTGTATAAAGTGATTTGCAGCCTTCTTTCCTGTGAGTACATCTCCACCATTCTCTATAGCTACTGGTGCTGTTTTGTTATCTTCATTGTTGAGCATTTTTGTTATTTTCCATAGCTTTCTTCCCTCTTTGTAGAAGTTTAAATTTTCTATTTTTTCATGCCAGCTTTTCCTTGTGTTTGTAATTGTCGTTTTTCTTAGTTTGGCTACAGCAGCTTTTAGTGATATGTTGTTTTCTGTGGATGGGCTTTTTGCTGCTGTGTCTCTGGCCTTTGACACTTCTTTCTCCAACTCATCGAGTTCGTCAGACCAGTACGGTTTGTAATTTTTCCTAGCACCTCTTGGTTTGGTTTGCTTGGCTGCTTGAAGAAGTGTAGAAGCCAGGAGTTGTGCAGTTTTGTTCACGTTTTTAATCCTTGGATTTAAGGTTTTTGTGAATTTGTCTGTCAGGTCAGCAAACTTACTCCAGTTTGCTTTCTTGAAGTTCCATCTGGGTGTGGTTGTAGGGCCAGCAGGGGTATGGTTAATGTCAATGGTGAGTTTGATGGGGCGATGGTCACTTCCACCAAGCTGCTCCAGCACTTCCCTGTATGTTATTTTCGCTAAGGCGTCTGTTGCAAAGGCTAGGTCAGGGGTTGAGGTGGTGTGCCATCTTCTAGAGTAGAAAGTTGGGTGGTCTTCAGGTTCATTAAGCAGTTGAAGTTTCACCTCACACTGCCATTCTTCCACTTCTTCTCCTCTAGTATCTTGTTCTGTATATCCCCACCTCTGTGAGTGGCTATTGAAGTCACCAATTACAAGACAGTTATCTTTTTCTGTGTTAATTGTGTGTAGAGATAGGCTCTTGTCTTGTGGACAGTAATAGTTATATACTGTGACCTCTTTAGTTGGAAGGGTTAGACAGGTTCCAATGATTTCAGCCTGTTCTTCTGTGTCTACTCGAATTTCAGAGTCAACGATATTGTTTTTCACAAGTATAAGAACTCCTCCTTTATGTCTTTTTTCTCTGTCGTTCCGAAATGTTTGGTATCCTCGGATGTTGAATCTATTGTTGTTTGTGAGGTGTGTTTCCTGTATGCATGCTATGTCGATTTCCTGTGTGTAATCGGTTTGCAAGTGCAGTCTTTTTATTGTACACGCCCTCTGCATTCCACTGCAATATTTTTAAGTGCTTATTTTTGTCTGCATCATGATCTATATGTGATTTTTTTGAACCAGTAGTTTTTTCCTCTGATCTCTTTTCCTGGCTCCACAAATTGAGACAGAGGTACCACCAGTCGCTGAGGGTGGGCTCCTTCGAGGCTTAGAGCCCGGCACTACATCCACCTGACGGGATTCCACAGATGAAGCACCAAAACGAATCATCTTTAACCTTTTATTTGACATGTGAAGTCATTGCGTGACACTGTGGTTTTCAGCCTTGGCTGGACTATTTTGTACCTTTCGGTCCAGTCTCTCCGTCTTCCATCTTACTTTTGAGTCAGGATGTGTTTCCCTAGCCCTTATCCATCCAAGGATTGTCCACATGGCAGTGGAGGTTTCATTTTGGAGTTTTCCTTCTCCTAGACAGCTTGCCTAACAGGGTTAACGAGCACCATCTGCCCGGGGTTTTGAGGTAGAGTTCCCCTCTCCTAGGATAATTTTTTTGTTGCCAGGTATTCATTATCCTCCTCTGTGGTTTATTTCTTGTAATCTAAGACACCTCTCACTCAGGGAAGGTGATTTAAGAACATTGCTCTCTCTTGTTCTAATATCTATAATTTCCCATTTACCCTACCCAACCCTCTAACCCTACCTAAACCCTATTCCTACCCCTCCCCTCCCCCTAGTACATTCCTGGAGTGGGGTCAGTGACCCCACTCCAGCAACCTGAGCTTATAGCGGCTCATACTCGCTTTGATGCTGCCAGTCAATGGACATATGGGGTATTTCAGTGGGAATATCAGCGCCGACTGATATCCCACCCCGTCCTCGTGGTCAGCGACACCGTTTGGTCAGCGGCTGTTTATTTGCCCAGAGGGTTATTCACAGCTGGCCTCAAGAGACTTTTCCACTATCCGCCACCTGTGGACGCTCCTGGTAGGGGTCCTGCCATCTAACTCCAAGAATTCTACATAGCTCTTGAGCGTGAAAGCTTGTTGTTACCTATTAATTTGATACACAGTAAAAAGTAGAAGATATTCCTGTTAGTTCGATATATAGCCTTGTTAGCTGACTCAATAAAACCGTAAAAATCTATCTTTTTGCACGTGTTAACACGTCGACATCTGTCCAAATATACATCTACAACAGTTGTTTTTTTTAAACTCTTGCTGATATGCAATCTTATTTCGAAGACTTATTTATGATTACCCCTAGGGTAGATATCAGCTGTTTTACAATTCTTGACCCGAATAGATGCTTCTTACCTTTGAAATGCGCGTGAACCAATCAAACAGACGCCTTTCTCTCCATTTTAAATATAAAATATGATTTCAGCTTGCAAGTGATTGGAGTTTGAAGTGCACAGAGATGAACATAACGGTTGTTGTTATCATTAAGTAGTAGAGTTAGTGGTCATTCTTCTTCTATTCAGAGCTGCGAGTTTTCACTCTTATGCCTCACTGGTCTGGTTGGTTGGTTTATATCCGGCGGAATTATGCGTGATTAGTTCTTGTTTCATATGTGCAGTTGGATGGTTTATCTAGAGCTTTCATACCCAGAATATTTCGACTTCCAGCGTTGTGCAATGGCTTAAGTGAAAACCTCCTACTCCCGGAATATGTCAGGAGGCGAATTCGATAATTTTTTTGAGCCACTCACCGTGACACTGTAGTGTAATATTAAGTCAGCAAGATCTCATGAATATCCTAATCTATATGCTAAATGATCACAAGCAGGAAGAAGTAACCAGCTTTAAATATCCAGGGTCCCAAATATCATATGACTACTTATCGGGAAATGAGATCGAGATAAAACTCGAGAAAGCGATGACTGTCGATTGAATCACCCTCGAAAATATAAGACTTACTGGTACAAGCCTTCTTAATGACTCATTGATTATTCCAGTAAATTTCATTAGTCGCTATGATTATACTTTGTGTGACAGACAATGAAAATCAGGAGAATAGTCAAATGAGTCATGTTAAAAAACTGGGGTACATATTAACCAATGGATATTACGTTGGACTCGTTGTTACGATGATGGACATGGCATTAAAGTGTTGAAATAGACTCATGGCTGCAGCAGGTGAACTCGCTCAGAGCAAGAGTTATATTGAAATTGTAACAAATAGAATACGTTGGGGGGGGGGGGGGGGGTGTCCGTCCTGCCTCCCTTCCTTAGGATACTAGAAAACGACACTACTTTTACAGGACTGCAGTAAGACCGGCCATCTAGAATTGTCATGTGACCGAACACATTGTTTGAATTTCGGTTGGTCATTATTTTATAAAATGGGAAACTAGACAGGAAAATATAATTAAGATGCCAGAAAGCAAATGCAATAACATATCAACTTTCACCATTACTCTTGTACCCAAAGATCGATATGGACATAAAGAAATAAATAATATCTATAATTTTCATACTAACACTTTGTTACCAGTGTCAAACGTGTTTTGTAACAACCTCGCATTGGAGCAAAATCATCACATGTGAGATGAAGTGTTTAAGAAAAGCACCTATGTTCACCAAACTGGACAGATTAAGAAATGAGGATATAAAAAAGAGTAGGAATAATGCCTTTTCTCGAATGTATAGAGCAATAGCAAATAAAGTGATTTGGTCACATTGTGAGAGTGAAACCAAGCCAAATATCACTGAGAGCTTATAACAAACGATCATCTGGATACAAGCCAAGGGAAAACCGAGAAAGAGATGGATTGATAACATCACGACCACCCTCCAAAACACGGACTCAGTACGACTCAGGCGTCACATCTGGCCTTGAATATAAACTTACAGCTCCCATCCCTATGCTTAACGGCAAGTGTGGATGCTATCAACCAGCTTCCACCCGGGGATAGACTATAGACCCTATTTATATACTTGGAATCGCCTTGACTTTTTTGGCATGCGAATCCAAGTATGTAAATAGTGACCAACCGAAACCTAACAATGCCAGATGAGTTCACTCGTGGTGGATTTCCCAAAATAGTCATTAACACCCCCCCCCACCCACCCACCCAAAAAAAACAACCAACAACAACACTAGATAATTCAATTTTTTAGTTCCTGTCCCTCCTCCTTCTCTCTCCTTCTTTCCAAAGCCGCATCTAAGCACCAGTATCACCTGAAAACTAATTTTAAACGATAATGTGGTAATTGATAGGCATACTTTCAAACCATGAAAGGTTTCATGGTGATACTATTTCTTAAACTATGTGATAAATTAATAGTTAATATTTTTCATGGAAATTGTTTTAATGTTCACATTTTACCAGTGATTTGCCTGTGTGCCCAGTACAGATAGCGAAATGTTCGGTCCGTAAACCTAAGACATATACGAAACATTTGCATAAGAAAGCTCCATATCTGATATCCGTATCAATATTTTGTAACATGTAAGTATTAAGCTGGTTTAATTTCGTTATCAAACCTTAACTAATTGATACTTGACATGTACTAAGGGTCAAGTAATATATTGTCAACGAGCTTAGTGAGCTGATAAATAAATATAGAGTGAGAATTCTCTTGCGATTTTAAAATAACTTGTAATCTGATCCACATTGTGTAAATCTCTTCTTCTCCTTCGCGGTCTGCGTTCGTTCTCAAACTCCTACATATTAGTAGGATGTAGTCCGGATAACGTAATGCATTGTGTCATTGTTTATAGCTTGGCTGCGATACTTGCGACTTTCAGACTGACACAGCAGACTTCAGCGTGGCTTCTGGGTCACTTGACCCTGTATGAGATGGGACAGCCAACTCCACCCTTAAAACATCCTTAGTCACATTGTTCTTTTGTATGATAGAAACATGTAGCGTTGTTTAATTATGTAATTATAATTGCATATAATTGTGTACATTGACCACCAACCTGCCGCATCCAAATCGAATGTTAATTACATTAGACCTTAGACTTCATCCTTATCTTCCTAATGGTATATATCATATACAGGCTACCATTTTGTGGTCGGCCAATACGATCAATCATCGTTCACCTGGGGACAGACAATAGACTGGATTGAGCTTGTTTCGTGTGGTCTATCTAATGTCTATTTCCAGGTAGATGATGATTTATATTATCTGCACTTGCAATTAAGCGTAGGGGTGGAGCCTAAGTTTTCGTTCCAAGGCCAGATGCGTTGAGTCCATGTTTGTTCATGGATATCTTGATTTTTTTCTATTGAACGTTTTTATGATCTACTATTGTCTTTATGTCCGGAAATTATTTATTATATGCTATTATTCGTATCTGGTTTGCTTCATTCTCATAAGGCGGCCGAAGGCTTTTTGTGTGTGTGTGTGCGTGTGCGCATGTGTGTGTGTTCTGCTCAATACATGATATTATCCTACGCTTTTCCTGATTCTTCATTTCTGATTTTATCTAGTTTAATAACCATTGCTGCTTTTCTTAGACACTTCATCTCACATATGATGATTTTCCTTTGCTGCGAGACTGTTAGAGACCATGTCTGACATTGTTAGCGGAGTGCTGGTATAAAAAATGTAGATGTTATCTGTCCTTTGATTTCCATCTTTATCTTTGGGTGAAGAAGTAGTGGTGAAAGTTGATAAGTCACTGTGTTTGTTTTCTGACACCGTGTTTCTATTTCTCAGTCTAGTCTTCCATTTTGGGGAAAAAAATGTCTAGATATTTAAATTCTTTGGCTTGTTTCACATTGGCGTTGTCTATTGTTATATCCATTGTGGTTGCAGACTTGCTGAATTTCATAACTTCAGCTTTCTATAAGTTCATTTTTATGTTGTAACTCTTACATGTTACTAGTAATACATTGATGTGATTGTGAAAATTTTCTTCAATTTTTGTATAGATCTATTCGACTTTGGTCGTCAGCAAATAGTAGTTCGTCGATTTAATTATTAAGTTCCTCATCAGATTTATTTGTATAATTTTTCTCTTAGTTGATGTGAGCTTCTTTTATTATTCTGTTCATGTATATGTTAAAAAGTAGAGGTGAAAACATACAGCATTGTCATGCTTCAGATCTTGTTACGAAAGTATCTGTTGTTTTTACTGAACTTTGACATTTTTGTTATAATGCTTTTGTATTATCAAACAGCTGGTCCTCTGATGTTATAATTGTCTACGGTATCCCAGAGAATGTCTCTATCTACTATGTCTAATGCCTTTTCTTAGTTTACATTTAGTGTGTTTAGATCTTTATTTTATTCGATTGCGTTTTCATTTTGTTTTCTCAGTGTGAATAGTGCGTCTGTACAGCGTGCCCCTCCCCTTTCTTAAGCCAAATTGGGTGGAACTCAGCTGTTGTTCTGCAGTGTATCGTATTCGCTGTTGTAATATATTAGCGTAGAGTGTACCTGTCCGACTGAATAAGGAGATATGATTCTATACGATGCACATTCTTTCTTACTGGAATCAAGATGCCAGAAAGCAAACACAGTGACCTATCAAACTTTCACCATTACATCTTCACCCAAAGATCAAGATGGACATCAAAAGGCATATAATATCTACAATTTTTATAACAACACTCTGCTACCGACGTCAGATATAGTCTTTAACAGCCTCGCAGCAGAGAAAAATCGTTACATGTGAAATGAAGTGTCTGAGAAAAGCTGCAATGGTTACTAAACTAGATAAAATAAGAAATAAAAAAACGTGTATTGAGTAGAACGAGAGAAAAAAAGTTCGGTCGCCGTATGAGAATGAATCCGAACCAAATACCAATAAGAGCATATAACAAAAGAATATCCGGGCCTAAAGCCAAAGATAGACCAAGAAAACGGTGGATAGAAAACATCAAGATAGCCTTGAACAAACATGGACTAAATGCAACTATGGCGACACATCTGGCCTTGGAACAACAGCTTAAACTCTCACCCCTACGCTTAATGGCAAGTGTGAATAGATCAATCATCATTCATCTGGGGACAGACAATAGACAATTCTTTCTTACTACCTTTGTGTTTCCATATCGGTACAATTACTAATTTTTTCCAGTCGGCTGTTACTTTTCTTTCTGTCTATACTGTTTTTAATAATTTGGCTAGCCACTGAACCCTTGTGTTTCTACACTCTTTTATTACTTCACTAGTATACCATCATCGTTTAGTGATTTATTACGTTGGCTACGTTTTAAGACTTCTTCTTTTTCTTGATTCAGTATATCTGGTTCTGTTGTTTCTATGTCTTTTAGATCATTGGTGGTCTATAATCTTCTGTCCCGCTTGTATAATTCCTGAAAGTATTCTTTCCATCTTGTTTTCTCATTTAGGATGTTAAGTAAGGATGTGCCATTTTTATTATTCATAATTGTTATGAAACTATAGCTTTATTCTCTCACTCATATCGATTTAATATTTTTGAAAAAAATCTCTTTCGTGTGTTTTACATATGCCAGTTCAATTTTCTCCATATTTGTTCCATATAACTAACTTTTACTTCTTTTATTACATGCTTGGAATTTATTCTAGCTAGTCCATATTGTAGATGCTCGTCATGATGTTTGGATGTCAACCATTTCTGGAAACTGTTTTTGTTTCTGTTGTACAACATTCTGTATTTCCACACTCCACCATGATGTATTATTGTCTTTCTTGTGCTGTATCCCTGAAATTGACTTAGTTTTAAACAGTATTTATCTGTTCTCTGAATGTATTAAAAGGCGTGTGTTTTCAAGTCATGTAGAGCTTCACATAGTGTTTTCTGATCTTCTGCCAGCGCATATATTGTCAGCATGTCGAGTTAGAAAAAATGATTTGACATGCCGTATTTTACCCATTACTTGTGCTGATTATCCATATCTTATGTCCGTCCATCTACGTGTAACACTCTTCCTCGTGGATGTTGATTTTAAATGTGTCCTGTATTTCTCTGTGGCTAAAATACATGATTTGCGTTTATTGTTTCTTTTAATGTGTTCAAGACATGTCTATATTCGTGTTGTACCTTGTTCATAATATAATATGTATTTCTGTTAATTAATATATCCAGAGCGTTCATTTTGTCCTCCATCTGCTTGCTCATTTGTATATGTTATGGGTTAAACCATAATGTTGCTCATGTGTTATACCATACAGTATAATTAAATATATGTTGCACTAGACCACTGTTACTTATATTGTGTTCCCCAGTTGTTTGAAGATTAAATACTATCATAGTCTTCTTCTTCTCTTTCGGAGTTTGACATGTCTACACAGCGTCCTGTTTTCTTAATAAATGCTGCTGTATTTGAAAGCTCCTCAGTGCTCCCATACTTCTTTCTGTGGATATCTGTCTCTGTGGGCCAGTGTTCTTCCCTTAACTGGTTTAGTGTATTGCAGTCTTGCAGGATATGTTCAGCTGCCTGTGCTGCCTGCCCACAAAGTCACAGTGGTGATGGGACCAATATTAGTCTATTAAAGTGGCTGTTTAATCTGTTGTGCCCTGTTCTGAGGCGGAAGATAATAACCTGCTCTGCTCTGTTGAGATAGTCGTAATTGTCTTTTGGGTGGTCGACTTTCCTGATGGCTTTGATGAGGGTCTTCTTTTCTTGGTAGGTGATTTCTTGTTATTTTTGTTCCTGTGTTTCTCCATCCTTTGCCAGTCTGTCTGCCTTTTCATTTCCTGGTATGCCACAGTTGGATGGTATCCACTGTAGTACTACCCGTCTTTGGATGCTCACTTCTCGCATGGCTTTCTTCAGGTCTAGCAGTTTATCGCTGTCAAGGGCTTGTAGGACAGACATAGCATCATTAAGAAATGCCACCTGCTTGCATTGACTTGTTGTGTTTTTAATTATTTCTGCAGCAATGTTTAAAGCCTGTACTTCTGCAGAGTAGTTGGAGCAGAATATTCCAGTTGGTGAACATGTGGATTCATTTTCTTTTTCTGGATATTTTATGTACACGCCAGCACCTCCATTCTTTACTGCTCTGGTTGCTGATCCGTCGGTATATGCTTGTATCCATGCTTCTCTGGGGTACATATCTTCAATCATGTTGCATACTGTTGTTTTCTTTTGGAGATTATTCAGTTCTACCATATTGTAGTAGTTGTTTATGGTGGTTCTGATAGTGAGATTTGGGTATTGCTCCCACGGAACTGGAAAAAGTGTTGGTGATATCTCTCTTGTTATGTCTGGTAGTTCATCCTGATATTTTCTGTTTAGATTTTTGGATTGGTGTATAAAACTGCTCCTCTTCAGTCTTCCACTGGCTAGGTCATTGTGTCTGGCCCTCATTGGATGTGCTGGCATGCTCTTGTACTTTTCTACATGTACCATTGTCTTAGTGTCTCGCCTGTATGGTAAGGGGGTGATGCCTGTAATTTTTTCCATTTCATTTATAGTTCTTCATGGCACCTGTGATAAGGCGACGTGCTTGATTTTGTACCTTGTTCAGGGCTTGTAGATGGGAGGTGGCTACTGAAGTCCATGCTGTTGATCCATATTCTAGTACTGGTCTAATTGCACAGTATATACCTTCTTCAAAGTTGCCTCATTGGCCCCCCAGTTTGTTCCTGCCAATTTCCTCAGGAAGGCAAGTTTCTTTCTTGCCTTTGCTTCTGTTTCCTCAATGTGAGGCCTCCAATGTCAGTCACTTATCTAGCGTAGTGCCCAAGTACACCGGCTCATCTTCTGTTTTGATATGTACATTTCCACGTTTTATCTCTCCTGCTTTGCCCTTATTTGAGAGTGTGAAGAGTGTTGTTGAAGACTTTTCAGCATTTATCTTTACCATCCATTTATATGCCTATGCTGCTATGTTGTCTGCTGCCTTTTGTATTTTTTTGTTGGCGATCTTTAGATGTTCTACTACACACCACACTACCAAGTCATCAGCGTACATTGCAGCTCTTACACCTTGTGGCAATTCACAAATTATATCATTTATGAAGACAAGATACAGAGTTGGAGACAATACTGAGCCTTGAGGAACTCCATGTTTTAGGAGAACTTTTTTGCTGTTGTATCCTTCCATGGTGACTCTTGCTTTCCTATTGTGTAGGAAGGAACGGATCCACTCGCTCATGTTGCCCCCTATTCCGTTTCTTTGCAGCTTTATTATCAGTCCATCTTTCCAGACCTTGTCGAAAGCTTTTTGAAGATCTATCCATAGGGTGAAAACTTTTTTCTTTTCTTGAAATGCGTCTTCTATGGTCTGGGACAGGAATGTTATTTGGTCTTCTGTGCTGTTACGCTCTCTAAACCCAGCTTGTTTTGGCACCAATAGCTTCTCAGATTTTAGGTCTTCGGTTGACCCTCCTTTCTATTGTCTTGCAGACACAACTCGTTAGACTTATTGGTCTATAACTGTCGAGCTTCTGTTTGTCCTTGTCTTTTTTAATAATAGGACACATACACGCTTCTCTCCACGACTGTGGTACATTGCCTGTTTCCCAACTACAGTTGTATATCTCTAATAATGTGTACATTGCTGCATGGCCTAGGTTCCTAAGCATTTCATTGGTGACACCGTCCGGTACTGGTGATTTTCTATCCTTTAGTTTCCCTGTAGATGCCTTTAATTCTCCTATTGTGAATACTTTGGATATGACATCTGGGCAGTTTGTGTTGTTCTTATCATTATTAATTTCTTGACGAATGCTTCGTTGTCTGCATGTATTCATGGTAATTTTGCTTTCTCTTCTGTAAGATTCCGCAAGCTTGTCTGCTGCTTGTTTGCCAGAGTGGAATTTACTTGAATCATCAAGCGTAAATTTTTGTTGTTGGGTATTGTTATCATCATGTATTTGCTTGGTTAGTTTCCACAGCTTTCTCCCTTCCTTTTCAAAATTTAATTTGTGAGTTTTTTCCCTCCAACTTCTTCTCTGTGTTTCTATCTTTTCTTTAGTGAACTTTGCTTTGGTTTTTTTGTAGAGCGATGTGATTCTGTTATGATGGTTGCTTCTCTGCCATATTATCTGCTTCAGTCAGTTCTTTCTGTAGTTTTTGAAGTGTATTGGTCCAATATGGTACATAATTCTTCCTGGCTCCTCTTGGTATTGTTTCCTTAGCTGCCTGAAGTATTCCTTTATTAAACTCCATGATAATAGTGTTGATGTCTCTGCCTGTTAATTTTATGTCTTTTGTAAGTATGTTTGCTCTATGTTTATATATGTGCCAGTTTGCTTTCTTGTAGTTCCATCTTTGCTTAGTCTTGTAATTGTTAGTCTTGTAATTCTTGTAATTGTTAGTCTTGTAATTGTTAGTTATTTGTGTAATTGTTAGTCTTGTAATTGTTAGTCTTGTAATTGTTAGTCTTGTAATTGTTAGTTTTTTGTGTAATTGTTAGTCTTGTAATTGTTAGTCTTATAATTCTTAGTCTTGTTAGTCTTGTAATTGTTGATTTGTTCACTTGGATGATTACTGGTTGGTGATCATTGCCACCAAGTTGTTCGCCTATTGTTCTTTCCATTATTCCAGCCAGTTCTGAGGTGCAGAATGCCAGGTCTGGGGTTGAGTGCCATCTTCTTGAGTAGAAAGTTGGTGGATCCTATGGATTGTTCAGGAGGATTAGGTTGTTATCATCTTGCCAACTTTCTATCTCTTCTCCCCTTCTGTCTAAATTGTTATATCCCCAGCTGTGGGAGTGGCTGTTAAGTCTCTTACTACCAGAAAGTGGTTTTTTTCGGATGTTAATACTGGTCATGTTTAGTGGGATGTCATTTGGGCAGTAGAAGTTTAGTATGTCCAGTTCAAGGGAGTCGTCTTTAATGTGGATCATCTGGTATTCTGCACCTTCCTCTTGTGTTTTCGTTTCTTTGGCGTTTATGTTATCCTTGACCAAAGTTAGTATGCCGCCTTTCCTCCGATCTTTCCTGTCTACTCTAAAGCATTGGTACCATCGTATTTTGAATGTTATTTTTTCGTTGAGATGGGTTTCATGTATGCAGCAAATGCTAATTTCTTTCTGGTGCAAGTTGCTTTCTATTTCGGTTTTTTATTTCTAGCTCCCTCTGCATTCCAGTGCATAATATTCAGAGGGGTTTTCATCCTGTCTGGTTGGCCGGTCGCTTTCCATCCTGTCTGGTTGGCCGGTCGCTTTCCTCTTCTGCCTCCTGGCTCCACGAGGTAGACTAGATGGACCTCCAGTAGCTGGGGGTGGATTCTGTCGAGGTTCAAATTCCTGCACTGCTCCTGCCTGGGGGAACTTCACAGGGCTAGCACCATGACGATTTTTATAATTTTGTCGTGCTGACATGTCAACTATTCGGTTTGCATGATACCATGGTTGCTGGTGCGATTCTCGGCCTGGCATTTCTGATTTCAGCACCTGTGCTTGCTTGGGCAGGATTGTGACCCTGCTCGATATTGGGTTGGCCCGACCAATCTTAGTTTCCAGCCTCTGTTGGTTGGACTAAGCCCCATCTCCACGTCAAGGAGTTGGCCTCGATGGGGACTATCATAGTAAAATTTGAATACGTTCAGGGACAACTATAAACAATTAGAACATTGATTCCACTTTCACTATCTGCATTGGAATTTGGTATGTGCAATTACCTTACAAAACATGTTTTACATGACATTGATATTATGTTTATTGCTCTTTATCTTAAGCTATATCATCATCATTAAGTGCCGTCTCTGCAACGAAGATTGGCTACAGCAAACCTCCAACATCCCCTGTCTCTTATCTTGATGGTGCTCTCTGCCAGAATGTAACCTGACTATTAGTGATGTTACTCTCCCACGTATATCTCTGCTATCTCTTGCTCGCCTCCCTTCTGACTTTACCCTCAAGTAAGGTCTTCAACAAAGTCTTTTAATATGTCCAAAATATTGAATTTCTTTGATCCTTTAATAGTTCTTTCTTCATACGAAGTGAGAATCTTTTTGTTTGTTTTCTTCTCTTTCTGTGCTGTTCTCCTTATTCTTCTATCTATCCGCATATCAAAGGCATCAATTCTGTCTTCTAATTATTTGTTTATTGTCCATTTTCCGAGCCATACATTAATATATAATAGATGTAGTATTTTATAATTCTCAATTTTAGCTTGTTTGTAATTTGTTTAGATGTTATTATTTTCCTCATTTCATTGAAAGCATTTTTAGCTATTCCTGTTCTCCTGTCAGCTTCTGTTTCACATCTGCCATATTTATGATTATGTTTCTGAGATATTGATAATGTTTTACTTGTTGACGTTTTCCCCATATATATTATGTTCAGCAATTGTTCTTCTGTGATTTTGCTGGTTACCATGGGTGTGTATGTATTTGTTTTTTGTGTTTTTTGGGGGGGGGGGGGGAGGCGGTTATATCCAGTCAATATTATTTTCTTGATATTGAAGATAGATAACTATCTCTATCTATTAGCTAAACTCTTTGTTGCCTTTCAGCTTCAGGAGTAGAAGAGTTTTATGGAGACGGCCATCTTGTGTGCTGAGTATATTGTGGAATTTGTCGCCTTTTTTATTTCGGTGGTCCATCGTTTTCGTGGTCGACCTCTAGTTCTGCTTTCACTGTATCTGTGTAGCATAGCTTGCTGTGGTATGCTGTCTGATGGCGGTCTGCTGATGTGTGCAAACCATTTGATCTGTTGTCTATTAATATATTCCTTGATTTATCGACTTGATCTATTAGCTTGGTTGTTTGTGTTCACTTTCTACTAAAAGAACAGTGCCATCTGCATATCTCAAGTTGTTTATTATTTTCCTACTGATCTTGAGTCCTGGCATTCCTTCTATATGTTGAGATATTCTCTGTGTAGATATTAAATGGGCTGGGTGATAAAATACATTCTTGTTTTACCCCTCCCTTTAATTTCTATGTATGATAGGTAGCTGTTTTCACACCTTATTGATGCAGTTTGTTACCAATATATATTTCTAATCAGTCTGATATCTTTTCCATTTATGTCCATTTCTTGACATTAAATTAATTTTTCATGATGGACTCTGTTAAAGCCCTTGCCGTAGTCTATGAAGCAAATATATATACTTTCTTTGGACTTCTACATATTTATCTATCAATATATTTATCTGTCATTATTCGGATACTAATTATAGTTTCTCTGATTCCTTTGTTTTTCCTAAAACCGAATTGTTCTTCACCGACCTCAGTGTCTATCTTGTTTTTAATCTCCTTTTATCTCTTTTTTATCGTTCATGTATTATCTTGAGTAGTATTTTGGTTATGTGGCTCATCAAACATATTGTTCTGTATTATGTACAATCCACAGCCCTGGATTTCTTAGATAGTGGTATGAATAATGATTATTTTAGGTCCTTAGAAATGTGGCCTGTTTCATATATGTCTTTGCAAAGTCCGTTCATAGTTTCCACAATAAATTCATCTTTCAAGTTTTTAGTATATCTGCTGTTTCCAATGCTCTTGAAACACGCTAGCGAACTTAATTTCACTTACTTGTGATCTTCCACAAAATTAATGTGTAGATAGTACTTTCAGTTTGAGAATGCCCTCTTATCATAAGCACAACCTTCGATATCACACTACACATTGAGATAGCTTCACATCGAGATTAGTGTGTGTGATACAGACAGAAAGGACTATTTGGTAAATGACAATATTTTGACTACAACCAAAAACATGTAGCAACAAGATCAGGGCCGTTGATACATTTTAGAAAAGATCATGGGCAACCTGTTATTAAGTTAGTTGACCGCCTTTAAGTCGTGCTTTTCGGATGACCGTACCCACCAAGCAATTGAGAATCGATATATATATATATATATATATATATATATATATATATATATATATATATATATATATATATATATATAGTGCACGATTGAACCCTTTGGGATGAATGTTCGTTAGTGGTATGGATGATATGTTGTTCAGTCTTTTCTCTGTCTTGCTTCACGGATATTTAGGTGTGTTTTATCCATTTTCTATTTGTGTTCATCTCTGACCTAGTTTTAACCCATGTGCATTATATCTATTTTTGCTTTGCGCGTAGACGTCAATAGTGGCGTTATTATTCGTCGTTTTGTTGTTGTTTATGTAGTATTGATAAAGGCTTTTGGTCGAAACGTTGGTTTGTGTGTTACCATGTGTGGTAATTTAATTGTCCAGTTCCAAGTTTCACTTGCTGGACTCAAATTTTGCGGCAGTGAGTACATATTATCAAACTATAATAATAGCCGTCCATCTACGCAAGCTATGCTACACATATACAGTGAAGGTAAACCCAGAGTCCGCCCACGGAAACGATGGACCACCGAAATAAAAGAGGCGACAAATTCCATAATATACTCAGCACACACGAGGGCCATCTCCAGAGAACTCTTCTATCACTGACGTGTAAAGGCAATAAAGGGTTTAACGAATAGATATATAGATAGATCTACGCCATAGATTCACAAAGTGGGCGGTACTGTCAACCCCCCCCCCCCCTCAGTGGGCGCTGAAGCCTTCTTGTGTCATGGGGGGGGGGCGCTCAGACCGTCTGAGATCGGTGACACCTTATAAATTAGAATTAATAATATATATTTAATAATTAAATGAATCACATCTAATGGCCTAATCTAGATGAAAACATGAAATACACATCACAAGAGTCGCGAACGATTGTTTACTGCGTCATCTTGTTTTCCACGACATTACACGAACACCACATAACTGAAGCTACAGTTGTCACCGCTGTTGAAAGCAGGTCTTGCTTGTCTGGTTAACGACAGCAACTGTTTATTACTCTCCTGGTGAGTTTTAAAAAAATCCAGGCTTTAGGCTTGACCAGTCTTGCGGTTAGTTGAACTGAACTCCCGATTCTCTCCGGTAAAACAGTCCGCACAGAATAACAATCATTTCCATCACGATTAATAATCGGGACTGTCACCAATATCAACAATAATGAGCTTCCTGTTCAAGATGGCCTCCTGATTAGTCGTGTTTCACATTCCTGTGGATTAGTGATTTCGTTTTCTTGAGTTATGGAAAACTGAAACCCGTTATGGTAGTCAGCGTTAAAACTACTATGTCACGATGTGCTGATGTGGTGCTTAAGCTAAAATCCTGTCTTAAAGGTGTCGTGAAAAGCGACAACATTAATACACATCCAGCGAACTTGGTACAAAAAAGCGAGAACAAGAACACTGTATTTCTCTCAACACCCGTAAAGGGTAAAAGAGGAATGAAAGAAGAAGAAGAATTAAATATTTTCGTGATTTTGCAATCGGATAATCATTTAAATTCTGCATCTTCAAATCATTCATCTTATTCCTGTCTTATACATTCAATTTTTTAATCAATTTTCTATTTCAATTATTTAATCATTTGGAAATTGACCATGCCTGAGAGAAATAGATCTACGCCTAATCCGCCTCATAAAAACATTATATCAAGACCAAGAAGCAGCCGTGAGAGTAAATAGTGAAACATCTGATTGGTGTGGAAAAATGAGTCAGACAAGGATGTGTCCTATCACCACATCTCTTCAACATTTATGCAAAGAACATAATGAGGACTGAAAGAAATGGCCAACCGAGAAATAACTTCGACCCACTCAATATAGGAGGTCACGAGATACCAGATCTAATATATATTGAGGATACAACATTACTGGCACACAGTCAAGCAGGTCTCCAACACCTCATAAACTCCATTAAAGAAAAGAACATAGTGAAAAACAAAACCTTTTTCTGAATGGAAACAAGACTAAGATTATGACAAGCGACAAAACCACTAGCAAGTTCTCAATCAGCATTAACAACAGTGAATTAGAAAATCACGTTTTTAATACCTTGGTTCTCTTATCAACAGTAATGGGAATTGCTAAGAAGCTGATGCAAATTGTGATGAAGCGATTGAATATCATATAAGTATTCTTGATGTAAATATCAACAGCCTGTGATGCACCAGGCCTGGGATTCAATCCCTTTATCAGACGCTCCAATATCACTCCTGCTGAATCACACGCAATGTCGCATCTTCGTAGGCGTGATGACATTGTCATTAAACCAGATGACACGGGTGGTGCCGTAGTTGTGTGGCGTAAGGATCTTTACCTACAGGAGATGCATAAACAACTATCTACCCCCTCGTTTTACACAGCACGTATCAACTGCCTTCATTTTTAAAAGATACTAAGCACGCTTTAACAATACTTTCTTTTGTTCAGTTGTCTTCTGACCGCACTTATGTCTGTTCTTACTTGAGGTTTATTCTTGATTAGAAACTGGCTTCACAGCACGTGGGACATTCCCATAAATGCTCCGCCTTCCGTCCCAGCAGCCATCCCAGTGTATGTAGACTCAAGAGTTCCGGTCCGTTGTTGTTTGTGATCTTAGGGACTTTCCAAAAAGTTTACTTGTCCTTCCCTCCCCTCTAGATACTCTCATTTCAGATATTCTCTGTATGTGTACGTTCTCAGCCTCATTGATATCATCTTTATATTGAAATGAGTTTATTACTTCCTTGATCAAGTCTGCTTTATCAGCATTGTGCCGTCTATCGCCGCATACTATATCCCACTCTGATAGTATTAGTGCTTTACAGTCTTTTTCTTGATTAGAACCTCCTCCCCATCTCTCTGTAACCACTCCCACTCTTATTCGCCTTGCTGAACTGGTGCTTACGCTCAAACCTTTTGAATTCGATGGGCTCTTTTTGGATCAGATTAGTGCCATGGGCATTGGTTATGCGTTTCTTTTCATGTGACATCTTGAACATCAGGTTTGGGAGACTTATGAAGGTCCTTTTCCATTTCTATTTAAATAGATATATTGATGATGTTATAGGTATTGCAGATATGCCTGAGGCAGAATTGTCTCGCGTATCAACTTTATCAACAATTTTAACCATGCTATTCAGTTCACATCTAACATCTCTACAACTTGTGTAAACTTTCTGGGCATTATTGTCACTATTCACCCCCCCCCTTACCTCAGCACATCTGTTTACTACAAACCTTCTGATGCACATAGCTTTCTGCTCTACACTTCTTCTCATCCTCATGCTTGTTGCAACTCTCTGCTATTCTCCCAGCTTCTTCACCTTCGTTGCTGATGCAGTGATATGACGACTTTCTTGATAAATCCTCTGAAATAATTCATTTCTTTCGTAGACGTTCGTTCCCTGACAATGTCCTTTCATCGGCATATCTTCATGTCCGTAAGATATCTCGACTTGATACCTTGACTAATACTCAGGGTACTTCATTCTTCTCTGATAGAATTAAAGTTGTCCTTACTTTTCATCCCCATATCTCTACTGTCGTCGAATCTTGTTCACCCATTATTCCCTTCTCCAGTCTGATTCTGAAAATCGTGCCGCTTTTCGGGACTTTCCGTTGGTTTCCCCTTTGATCGTGACAAAAATCTTAATGTCATTTTGGTCCACAGTCGCCCCAGATCTTCCTGCTCACTATGGCACTATTCGTTACAAACGCGGTCGTTGCTTCACTTGTCCCTATGTAGTTCAGATCAACTCTGTTTATTTCCTAAAGTCACTTTCATTATCGATAAGGCTTTTATATGTGAATCCCCTAATGTCATTTACGTTATCAAATGTAAACGTCGTGATAAGAAGTATATATAGGTGAAACGGGCTTACGATCGAGTGACCGCTTCTGTAGGCATCTTCATGCCATACAACACAGAGAACCTCCCCCTGTCGCCATTCATTTCAATTATGATGGTCATCACGGTGCCCTCGATATCTATGTCATTGCCCTCATATCCTGTACCACGGATGACAGATATAGGTACGCTCTTGAAAATCGATTTATTTTTTAGTTTGGTACGCTCAAGCCTTTTGTACTTAACTCCAACCATTCATTATTTAAATTTGTGTTGGTGTGGTCCGTATTGTATTGCTATCCATGTTGTATTGTATAATAATTTGTTATATTTATCATATCCCGTCCAATTTTCAACAGAAACCGCATCCATGAATACATGATTCCACATACATTATTGTCACCTTGAACTTCGTATTGTTTACATGTCAATAGTGTATCTAGTGCCTCAGTGGTGATAGCATTGTTATTACTGTTTTCATTGTATTTCACTGGTTTTTTTTAAAATTATATATTCTTGAGAAATACCTAACGATTCGAAACGTTGAAAATGTCTTGTATAGTGTAATTTTTATGTTTTCGCATTTACACCTCAGTCTTAGTGATAGTCCGTATGTTGTGTTTAACTGAAACATCAAAAATCCTTGTGTGCTATGTAAGTACTATTATTGTTCCGTTTCACTTCAGTATTACTTTATATTGATAGATATGTGGTTATCTGTTACCGAGAGCATAAGACGAATGTGTTTGTGGACAATATAGTAGCGGGTCAACAAGAACCACTGTTAACAATATTGAGCACGCGATGAGACATTCCGCAGGGACAAAATATGTTCTTCAGGGTATTGTGGAGAGTGGAAGAAGAGGAAGTGGCGAGACGAAAGCATGGTTGGATAATATTAAAAACTGGATGGGTTGGAAAGATTCCAACTCATCTGGATGACAGAGAATGAAGATACGCGGAGGTCTTTCTGCATCAAATGTCTCAATATGACACCCCTCGACCGTTACGGGTTGAAGGTTTTATTATTATTTATTAACGCTATAGTGAACGGCAAATCGATGAGAGCAGACCGAGCTGAGTTAATTAGGGCATTCATTGATAGACTGCAAGAGATTATTAAAAGAATTCTGAAGGAGACTGTACATTATCCGAGAATGATAGAAACTCTTCTACCATTGACGCTGAAAAGGGTTTCGCGAATAGATAGATAGAAATTGAAATAACAGTGGGAGAGTGCAGGAAGAGCGTCCTCTCTGGAAAGATCATAAGAGCCCACAACAAAAAATTAACTGGGACATTGATCATATACGCCCTGAATGGCGAGCAGAAAACTTATGAGAATGCCACTAGTGTAGTGGTATATGGTTATAATCATATTGTCTACTATTTATATCTTATTTACTGAATGAGAAAAAATGTGGGAGGGGGGATTTTTAACATAATTGTAATGATGACGCGGCCTTCATAATTCACAAATATCCTGCTTTGACGACCGAATGGGATTTTTCCAGTTGATCGCTGGTAAATAGTACACCCATAACGCTAGGATTGAGTATATTGATTATAGTACATTACACTCTACGCTAAGAAACACATATAGGTCTTGAGTCAGTAGTTACAATTGTTAGAAAATAATCTTTTCTATTTTAAATGTTGCAAACGCTTTCCAGTTGTCGTATTTAAAATATTTAAATGGGTGTCATTGCAGAAATAGCTTCAATGTATTCTTAAAATACACCAATGTCTGCTTAATGGTGAATTCATTTACTGAAACATTAAAATGTTTTAAAATGTTTCTTAATAATATTTCTGTTTCTTGAGCTAAGCTCATTGTAATTTTTTAAAGGGGGGAGGGGGGGGGGGTTGTGGTATTTTATCTGACACATAAGCGCATAAATCAATAGCAAATGTGGTACACTTCAAATCGATTGCAGTGAAAAGAGGATTAAACCCGACTGATAACTATTGCATATTCTGCAAATGTGGATTCGATTTTCAGCCTTCACATATGTCACAGAGGATATATCCTACAGTAATCCAGCTCGCAATGTGACCGTCTTTAACAAGCTCAAATTGTATGCATTACTAAAGTTATTGACTGCACAATGGATACTCACATTGTGGAGATGATATACTTGTCTGAGTTTTGCCACTATCTTTCTATCATGCTCGCGCCTAAGCCGTTGCATGCGAATAAATGTTAGTGCGAATTATTTCAGACAAAAGATGTCAACTACATGATAATGTATGTATAAAAAATAAGTAAAAAGAAGAGGCAATCCATTAAGCATTTTCCCAGGAATGTGACTTTCCAAGCGTTCATGTCGCAGCAACAGAAGAATTTTGTTTGTGTCTTTCTCTTATTTTTTTTTAATATCTTTCAACATATTGTTTCTGAACAACGTTGCCTCCACGCGTAAGTTATGCCTTCAGACATCTCAAGTTTCGGCCGTGTTTCTCCAGATTTTTGGGTCTAGGAAGAAATCTTTGAGGATTTACAGATGTAAATCCTCAATTGGTGTAAATACCCCAGCATTGGTCTACCTCTAGCTCTCTGGCCTTCATCCATATATGTAAATGAATTGAATACTAATTGAATACACATGAGAATATTAATGGCATTAATTGCGTCAGAATCAAGTGTGACTTGCAATGTTATCACGGTCTGGAAGCATAATAGATATGGTGAAGATAGTATCGATCACACCCTTATATTCGGGCGGGAGGTGGGAATAAACCACACCCTTTACATTTGGAAAAGTAAGTTACAGAAATAATCAATCTAGTTAATCGTTGGATTATCGTTACTGCCCTCCGGACAAGTCCAAAGGTGCTCAGTTCTCTCCTTGAGTATATCCGCAATTTCACGATGACTGACTGTCCCGGTACGCAATTGATTGACCATCATTTTTCCTCGTCCACGAAACCGCTCCTTTCTGGCGACACCTCATTTCAAAGAAGCTCCCTTAATCTAGTCAGGAAACAAGAGCCATCGTAACCTATACAATCATTTGTTCTTGCGTTTTCCCGTAAGACGTTCAAAATGTCTGCCCGATCTATCACTCCACCAACAGCCGTTGTAGTCACGTGTGCAGCCAAACTATCTGCTCTCTCATTATCCCTAATTCCTGGATATCCTGGCACAAAAGTCACTTTCCGCACACAGAAATTCATCACCGCATCCAATAACTTTTCCCAAATGCACCCCGCTTGCACTCTTACATTATTCTCATCGCGTCAATAAGTACACAGCCATGTATCCCAGTCTGCGAGCATATCCATTTAAAAACATTAGTTACTTCAAAATCTCCATTGTCGTGCTGCTTGTCGTCTGAACGAAAGCATCACATTCCTCTGTGATGGTCTTCCCCTACCTTTGAGCCGTGAAGTCCCAGACACTCCTGATGTGTCTCCCAACCGATCCATCAGTATATATAATCATATTACATTCCCTTGAATTCTCGCAGATCAGAGCTTACACCTCCGACCCCAGAACTGACGGACACCATTCCTTGCATTATCTATTGAGTGTTATTATTACTTTGAAGGCTGTCGGGCACTCTAAGTACGCCCAACTCCATTCCGTACCATGTCATTTCGTATGCATGTTCAGTGATTGTTATTGGCAAAAATGTAAATATAATTTATATTTTTTTTTTCTAAATTGTTTTCCCAGAAGCTGCGAAGAAACTGAAATTAATGTTGAGCTTTGCTGTTGGTAGCTTACTTGGTGATGTTTTTCTGCACCTGCTTCCAGAAGTGTGGTCACATATTGACAGAAGTGAGTTGAATATTTTTTTACATAATTTGTGAGAAGTTTTACAAATATATGTGCGCGATCTTTTTCGTAAGATCAGTGGACCACTAGTGATCCTTGAGAAATTGTATGAAACTTTATTCAAATGTTTATTGACATTGGTAATAACATGGGTCATATTAATCCTTCATATTCGTGTGCTAAGTACAATATATGGATGAGCTATACAGGTACTTTGTCCAGCAAGTATCGGTGATACATCAATGATGATATTGGCATCATTGATATGTTTGAAGCGAACTTGATCTGCTTCACTGACTTCTTCAATGGTTTTTATTCAAATATCAAGTATACTTTTTCAATATTCACCTCTTCTGTTGGCTTTATGGCATCGCTATTTCTATTGACCTTATCAGACTCTCATCATTAGTTCACTATGAGCCTACCGACACCCACTGTTACCTCTTGTTTTCATCTTTATACACTCTTATGTGTCGGAAGTTTCTCCTATTATCAATGTTTCTCTTGATTTTTTTTCTGGCGGCTATCTCCATTATGGTCAGGTTATATTGGATTTTTCGCAACAAGTTCCTCTATCCTGAGTAAATCGTTACTTTGTCCTCCAACGAGCTAAGTGCATCTTTCATCAGGTGTCCATCATCCCTCACCGAAGGTCGTGTTAAACTCGTTATGATATCACCCACCACTCTTATTATCGAGCTGTCCGACACAACATATTCAGACATTTACCCATTATTATGTTGAACCTGGAGACCCACGAGATTACCAAGGATAGACTCTTGGTTTTTTATAGATGCACTTTGTGCATGTTATCCTTGTACAGGAAACATTTAAAGTTGCTTAAGTTTACATGTACCGAAGGAACTGTGTCAACATACAAGTACATGTAGTTATACTACTTTGCCTCTGTTTCATTTGTTATATTAAACGTCTATGCTTGCAACGGCGAAGTCCAAGCTGTAAAATTGTGGCAGCCGCTTAATGTATGAGGATTTGGAGGACGCACTTGTGACTGCTAACCTCAATATGTATCGACACTGTCCAGATGACAAGACTAGCATCTCAATCTGGTCATTCAAATAATGTGATAGACTTAGCGCTAGCCCCCCCCCCTTCCGCTCTTGATCAAATATGTACATGGAAAGTATTGGATGAGTGATCATTGCCCATGTGCCATTCTGATTAAGAACAATACAAGCAATAAAATAATTTATGATCCGAAAAAATTACAATATGGCGTGATTTGAGAGCATACCATAATAAAAGTAAACGCAAACTACGTACCGTAATCGTAACGCTGAGAATCTAACATAGCCAATGTGGGGGAATGTAGAATTTGATATTCTGTGGTTAACACACAGAAGGGAAGAAAGGCGCTAAATGAATTTGAGAAGGTCAGGAGGCAATCACAGTCATACCCTGAATATGTCTTGTTCTTAATGGTAAAATATTGAGGTTAAAATAGCTTTCCAACCAGACAAATATCTACACATAAAATATTTTTTAACATATAGAAGGAATGCCAGGACTCTTAAGATCAGTGGGAAAATAATAAACAACCTGAGATATGCAAATGACACGGTATTTTTAGTAAAAAGTGAACAGGAATTACAAAGGCTACTAGATTAAGGTGATAAATCAAGTAAAGAATATGGACTGGATATCGTCCTCTTATTCGCCGTTAATTCTCAAACACCCACTGGATCTTGCTGTGAATAGGGAAATGGTCCTACTTGATTTCCAGCAGGATGTAGTACAGAGAAATGAAATTTTGTGTGTTGTCGTCTTATTTACACCAATGGCTCGACACATCCGTCTTCGGTTGGGAACTGGATATTAACACCCAAGAAGCAAAAACCATGATAATCAGCACAGACGAACAAGTGCAAAACATAAAAACACATGTAGAGAAACAAGTATCAATATCTCCGAAACAATCGCAAATGATTGTAGAAGGATGGTAGATGTGAAACAAGTTAGTGAAAGGAGAATATGAATGGGTAAATGTAGTTTCAATGACATGAGGAAAATATTAACATCTAAACAAATAAATTACAATGAGAATTAAAAATGAGAATTATAAAATGCTACATCTATTCTATATTAATGGATGGCTCAGAAACATGGACAATAAACAAACAGAATTGATGCCTTTGATATGTGGATATATAGAAGAATACGGTGAACATCATGGAAAGAGAAGAAAACAAACAAACAAATAGGTTCTAACAGCACTTCGTATAAAGAAAGAATTATTAAAGAAAATAAAGATTGAACAAATAAAATTTGTGTGGATATATATTATAAGACCTTGTTGAAGACCTTACTTTAGGGTAAAGTCGAGGGAAAGCGAGAAAGAGGTAGGCAGAGATACAAGTGGGAGAGTAGCATCATTAGGTGGACAGGTTACAGTGTAGCAGAGTGCACCACCAAGACAAGAAGCAGGCAATGTTGGAAGTCTATGGCAAGCAACCTTCGTTGCCGAGACGGCACTTAATTATGATGAACCAGGCGAAATTAACACATAGTGTGTAGTAAGAAGGACTGTGTCGTCTGAATATCTTTTTTCTTAAATCTTGTACCCACTAATAGTTTCTCTATTTTCCTCTAGTTCTTCTCTTACAATTATCATTATATTATCTGCATATATGTTAAAAATATAAGGGATAGAGAGCACCCCTGTCTTACTCCACTTTGTACAGCGAACAATTCAGATTTTTCTACCTTTACTTTTACTGCTACTTGTTGTTCGTGATAGTGTTTAAATAAGATGCATTAGATGTTTGGGGATGCCAATGTCTCCCATGGTGGACCGTAGTTGGTGATATATTAGTATAATGCGCCAATGTATAAATAAATTTTTCTGCATCAAAGAATATATAAGGGAAAAACTAGCACAAAGATAAAAGAAGGCTTAATTATAGGTGTTATCCAAGCTATGCACACTCTCAGATCAGACTGCTCAAGATCAACACATCCAAATAAAACATCATGGAACTTATCAAATAACATCTCAGCAAATAACAAAATACTGGAAAACGTATCCACCTATACTTACTTGGGTAGCAGAACGTCTGCAGACGGTACTCAATGAAATAAAAAAAATACACGCATAGCAGTCGCAGCAATCACATTCACAAAACTAACGAGCATCTGGAAATCCAAAGACATACGAAGAAACACCAAGTTAAAACTATTCAACTCACGTGTTATTCCGTCATTCACGTATGGTAGCGAAAACTGGAAATCAACACAGGCAACAGGCTAAAAGTTAAACAGCTTTGAAAACAAATGTCGCAGAAAATTGTTAAACATTAAAATAGAGCGATTTCGTCACAAATAGCAACCTAAGAAATAAAACACACCAAGAATATGTTTCAAGAGGAAAGACCCAAAATAACCCAAAAAGCACCATACTTTAAAAAAAAGAAAGAAATATTACGCTGCAAGTCCATACAAAAACTGTATGGAGTACAGACAGAGGACTTCAACACACAGAGAATAAAAACAGTTGGCCTATGTGCCGCCTGTGGCACGAAAGGAACAAAATAACAAACTAATCTTCTTTCTTCTTCTTCTTTCGTTCGCTAATAATGTCTATATCTGCAGTGTTGTTTCTTGTATAAATTGGACAGTGTTTTCCATTTCTTGTTTTGTACCATAAAGTTTAACATTCATTGGTGTATCAGAAGGTCAGTATGTGCATCTTAATGTGTCATAGTTTGCACGTTCTTGAAGGACATGTTCTGAAGTCTGGTTGACTTGTCCACAATTACACTTTGCTGTTGTGTCAAATTCTCAGTCGAAATATGATGACCTGTTCTTGTCTGTTAAGTAGGTGGTAGTCGTCCCTTGGAGGTAAGTTAGGCTTTCGTTGTGCCTTTATCATGGATTTCTTTTGGTGATAGCTGATTGGTACATCCGGTTGCTGCATGTTAGCACCTTCTTTGGCCAGTTGATCAGCTCTCTCATTTCCTGCTATTCCACGTGTGATGGAATCCATTGCAGTATAACTCTACACCTATTTTGTACTATGGACTATTTTAACTCTGGAAGTTTATTGGATTATAATTCTCTAGTACTGACCTTGCATCTGTAAGTATTACAAGGTGTGAGGTCCTGTCCAATGTTAACAGTTTCTCTGCAGCTGTATAAATAGCTTTGACTTCAGGGTCATAGTTGTTGCAGTAATTCCCTGTTGGTATACAAGTGGTATCAGTGGTGCCATCTGAGTATTCTACATATACACCACTTCCTCCATTTTTACTGCATTCTGTGCTGATCCATCTGTATATACTCTTGTCCATATATCACTTGGGTAAACGTCATCGAGGAAGCTGAGAGCTGCTACCCTTTTGTGCAGATTATTCTGATGTTCATCCCCATGCACACCTGTTATTGTTGTTTGGATGGTCACTGGTAAGCATGTCCGTTTTCTGGTTGAGATGTCAGTGGTAATGTTATCTCTGGCAGATCCGATACCTGTCTACGTAGACGCTTGGCCTGGTGTATGAAGCTGTTTCTTTTAAGCCGTCCTTGTGACAGATTCTGGAATATTTCCTTCATTGGGTGTCTATGGTGGGAAAGAAACTTTTCTCCATGAATTATAATTTTAGTATCTCTACGCTCTTTCAATGACTGCATCCCTTCGATATTCTGCATTTCTATGATTGGTGTGGATCTCATTGCGCCTGTAATCATTCTAAGTGCTTGGTTCTGTACTCTATCTAGGTTGTGTAGTGTAGCGTTTGATGATGAACTCCATGCTGTAGAACCATATTCCAAGTGTGGTCGAATGGCTTGTTGGTATACATTTTTTAGAATTCTTTCAATAGCTCCCCAAGTTGTCCCACTCAGTTTTCTTAGTATAGCTATCTTCCTTCTAGCCTTTGTTTCTGCTTTGCTGATATGATGTTTCCTTGTCATTTTGGCATCAAATATTACACCAAGATATGTGGGTTGGTCATCTACTTTTAAGACAGTTTTATTTACATAGATGTTTCCTGCTCTTTGTTTTGGTGAAAGTGTAAAAAGGGTTGTTGCTGACTTCTCTATATTGATATTTACACACCATTTGTCAGCCCAATTAGTCAAAATATCCATGGCTCTCTGAAGCATTTTTGTGACAACCATTGCGCTCTCATGTGTGCACCATAGCACAAAGTCATCTGCATATAGTGCTGCTTTAGTTCCACATGGTATTTCTTCAATTAGATCATTGATAAATATGAGAAAAAGAGTGGGTGATAGAACTCCCTGAGGCACTCCATGGCGTAGTAATACTTTCCTACTTTTTTGCCATTTACTTGTACTCTGGCTCTTCTATTGTGAAGAAAGGCTTTCGTCCATCTATACATATTTCCACATATCTTGTAGTTTCTCATTTTTTGAAGCAAACATTCTTTCCATACTGTATCAAAGGCCTTCTGTAAATCAATCTATGCCACTAAAACTGATTTTTTTGTCTTGGAAAGCATCCTCAATTTCCTGTGAGAGGTATGTGGTTTGATCCTCTGTGGAGTAGCATTGCCTGAAACCTGCCTGCTGTGGTGCAAGGAATTTTCTACTTTCCAGGTGAAATTTTAGTCTTAGGTTTATGATGCGCTCCATTATTTTGCACAGGCAACTTGTAAGACTAATTGGTCTGTAGCTAGTTGGTGTTGTTCCATCTTTTCCAGGTTTAAGCAAAGGGACCATAATTGATTCTCTCCAGATTTGTGGTATTTTCCCAGTAGTCCAGCTAATATTTAGGATGTCCAATAGTTAAAACACTACTGCGGTGTTTAAATAGTCCCCAATTTGCTTTTTTATAATTCCATCTTGGAAGGCTACATGCATTTCCTCTGAGTTCCATTTTTAATGCTAAGGAGGACTGGTCGATGGTCGCTACCTCCAAGGTGCTTCCCCACTGTTCTATTGATTTCCCAGTTTAGGTCTGCTGAGTACAATGCCAAGTCTGGCTTGGAAGTGGTTTGCCATGCTCTTGAGTAGTATGTTGGAGGATCTTTTGGCTTATTAAGCAATAGAAGACATTTATCGTCTTGCCAGCTTTCAAGTTCTTCTCTTTTATCCATGTGGTCATAACCCCAGCTTTGTGAGTGGCTATTAAAATCTCCACATACTATCAATCTTCCTCTGTACGGTATTGTGTCCAGGGAAAGGGACTGGTCATTTGGACAATAATAATTTAGTAGGTTGAAGTCTGTGTCCTTGGTCTTTAGTTGAAGGACCTGATATTCTGCTCCTTCCATGCATAGCTCAGTTTGATGTGCGCTGATATTATTTTTGACTAGAGTTAGTATACCTCCTTTTCTTCTGTCTATTCGATCAGCTCTAAAGCACTGATAACCTGCAATTTTAAAGGCTACATCTTTGCTGAGGTGTCTCTTGTATGCAACAAATGCTGGCCTGTTCCTTAAGAAGAGCGTTTTCTCATTCTAATTTCTTGCTAAAGCCATCTTTTTTTCTATTTACACCCTCAGCATTCCAGTGCATTATTGTAAGTGGTGTCTCATTGGTTGGTAATATTTGTTGGTCAGTGATATTACTGTTGTGCCTCCTGGCTCCACAATGCAATCGAAGAGGACCTCCAGTCGTATGGGGTGGGCCCTTTCGAGGTATAGGGCCCGGTGCTGCTCCTGCCTGGTGAGTCGTCACAGGGTTAGCACCATAACGGGGTAATGCAGATATATACATTCATGTGCGATAATGCATGACATTCTGATTGTTGTGGTGCGCCTGACCAAATGTCGCTGACTTCAGCACCTTTACTTGCTAGGCAAGACTGTGGTCCTGCCCGAATGTGGGAGGGCTCGGCCAGTCTTAGTTTCCAGCCTCTGCTGGCTGGACTACGCCCCATCTCCACGCCAAGGAGCTGGCCTCGATGGGGACAAACTAATCTAAGTGACGTAACTCAGAAATATTACTCATAGTATTTAATGTATGAAATATTATTACGTGTTGGTAGAAGTGGCCGATTGTTCCCATGCAGGTGTTGTCATTTGTATTCAACTGATGGTAAACATATCTTCTGTCCATGAGGGTGTATACCTTTTTCTAAAAGTCTACATTGCCCGATTCTCACTGTATCCACAACCTTAAAGTGTACTTTGCTATGTTCTTGATTTTCAATATTAACTTAAACTGGTGCCATCTAAATACGTCTATGAAACGAATTTTTGTAATTTCGAACCAACGACTTTATCACATCAATGTAACGAGAAAGAAACTTGAGGACTATTTTATTGATGAATTCATAACCCTTGTCTGTTTTTTCTGTTTTTGTTTTTATTGGGACAGCCCAAGCGAATGTACTAAACTCATCTATATACATCACCAATTCCGAATATCCATCGTTGTCTTGTCTTAACTTTGTCAGATCGATTAAATCAACCCGAAACTGATGATCTACGCCTCCTAAAATGATGACGAATTCGTTTATGTAAAATGCCTATATCCTGGTAACTTAACCATTCTTTGACGACTTGTAGTTTCAGTTTTGCTATTCATTGCAATGCCCCAACACCTCCAAATGTCCCAGCTTTTTAGTATTGTATCAATGTCATTTCAATCTCCCCTTTTCCATGTTTCCCAGGTTGGAGTATGAATTTTGGCATTCCTTTTCGATGATAGTTTGAAGGAAGTTTTGGTGTTTCGGGTGTCAATTCAGGATTTTCTGGTTTTTTTCCCACTGGATTTGATGTCTTTATGAACTGGTTCTACGGGTGCTACATATGTGATCACCTCCTGTACAGATTCGAGTTTGGAAGAAGTTTGACGTCTAATAAATCCAAATGTCTATTTTTGAACTTATCAAGACAAATCAGATACTGTTGTAATGTTTATTGATGTCTGACTTACCTATCGGTAGTAGGTAAGTCATCATATTCCAAGACATGTGTCATTTGGTGATCCAGATCACGCTTAGATTCTGTTAATGTTTCTGGTGGTGTGTATATATATACTTTTTTGAGTCAGCGTTTCTAGCAACTGAGGAGCCATAAGCATAATTTTCTTGGCCATTATTAGACACCCAGAATACCACCCACCACACTCAAGACAGGTTTCAGTAACTCATATATGAAACCAATTTTTTGAAGAATATGTTTCCTCCTTTTCACAGTGATGATCTTCTGAGCAAGTGCTCCAGAGGTTACTCCTGTGGTGACACAATAGTTTCTTCTTATGTGGTGTAAGTCTAACATTCCCTTTTAAGATGTTGAGGCAATGCTAGCACAGGGTACGTATGAGTTTCAGGGATACAGTTATGAATATTGATTTCACATCAGATGGCTTCACCCTACACAGAACTTTTAACATGGCACTATCTATTCCTATTCACAGCTTCAGACATTTTGTTTTTGTACATAGACTATTTGATTCTCACCAGTAAAAATATGACTCCTCAGTCTCAGATGATCCGGTGTTGCCTGTCGGAGATCAAATCAGCAAATAACCATAGCTGCCGATGTCACATCTTTAGCACTTTCTTGTACATAGTTTGTGACTAATCTCTTGGGTTCTTGAAGAGAACAATCTAGTGTGAGTTGAGACTTATTGTTTGTTGTTTTTACCAAAATGAGTGTGCACAACGTATAGTACACTCAGGTTCCTATGATGACTACTTTTAGTAAACAGTTTGGTCACTCGATCGTCATTCTCACTCATCAGATCACCAATCACCAACCATCTTTTCCTATTACCCTTTCGTTGTTCCATGTCTGGCAACCCTTCAATAAATTGAGCTTCTGCCATTTTTTCATACCACATTTGTCACTCGCTATAGCACTAGATAATTTCATCTGGAACAGGATATACCATATGTCCCATATGTTTTAGGAACTCTGAGAAACAGTTTTTCCACATCTGGTTGGGCCTGCTATCAAAGCTGTAAAAGTATGCATAAACCGTGTATCCATCTCTATTTATGAGACCGAGCTACGAAGAGTTAGCTTTTTAACTATAAGCATGAAAGGCACACCTAGTGACAATAGCTAGTTTTCTCACATCTGTACGATGACGTTTTCACGCTACTCGTTTGCTAGCATAGGTGGCACGGCACTGTTGGGTTTCATTTGAATACACTTCATAGATAGATGAATGGATATGTTCAAGTTGTTCTCTTCTCATCACATGCTCTAAACGTCTTGACTGTATGCTTCTAGTTATTGCTATACTTTGTTTTACTCCAGCATCTCTGAGAACTGTACATATTCATATTTTTATTTTAGGCCATATTCATCAATTATATGTGAATTTACAATATGAAGATATTTTAATTGATTTAACAATAGAATACAGAAACAATGGCAAACATAACATAGTCAGTTCTTTGTTCACACACTTAGAGAAATGTCAAGGGTTTGAAAATGTACGGCATTTGATCACAAGTGGACTTTTGAAACATCAAACATTAAAGCTGGACTTCTGAAAATTCTGGCACTGTGCCAAATATCAAAATATATCAGCCACACATGATAAAATATAGTGTGTCCTGCAGAATGACTACCAATAACATATGTCAATATTTCTTATATTATTAATGGTAGACTGATCGGTTTCTATTTTCTATTAGTCAAACGCAAGAAGTTTCAGTAGCAACCAAGCATCATCAAGTTTCAATTTATCTCATCAGTATATATTGATAATATTAAATACTGGACAGGATTAAGATTCACCACACTCATACAAAGAACTGGTACCAGAGAGGCATGGTGAAATTTGTGTGTTGATGTTTCCAAAGTGACACTCCTGGGACTCTGAAGGGTTATGGGTTTGATGATGATGATAATATCTCACCATGATCGCCTTCACTTGTCTGAAAAATTTCAAGATGGTATTCCATCACTCCCTTTACGTGGTTTGAAGCATATGATGGATGGCAAGCGTCAATGATTCACTACCGAAGATTATTAAGTCCTTGTACAGGAGTTTGATAGACAAAGGTTTTTAATCTGTCCTCATAAAAATAAATATAAATCGGTTATATCTGACGACTTTTGTTGCCATCATTTAGTGGGACCTAATCTTCTAATCTGTCTATCTGCAAATTATTAAGAAGGTAGTTTCATTCTTCATTGGCATAGTGGAACCCTTTAGCATAGTAGATGGTAAAAATGTAAATGGTTTTAAAGGTGTTAACCATAAGAAACGTTCTAACGTACATGGATGAGAAAATATTAACATTTGTTATTGGTAGTGATTCTTCCGAACACACTATATATATATTTCACATACACATATATACCGGTATGTCTAACTCTGTAACTCTTGTTTATGTCGCCCAGTATAGAAATCTCAACGGTTTCACTGATTCCAAAGAAATTTGGCACTGCGAATAATTAGATAATAATCTAGGCCTTAGTTGATATCAGAAATCTTAAATGTCTCATGTGATCGGGCAAAGCTGACCATTGGAAGGATGGGTTGACCTTTGTACCTCTGACCGATGCACAAATATCAAAATAATATAAATATGTTTGCTAATCGTTAGAAATTAGTATTGCTTTCAATCGATGTTGATTCTGTTTTAAGAGGTTCACTATTCCGTATCCTTTTTTTTTTGGCCTTGTATATATCTTACTCTTAACGAATCGCATACTATTGTTTATATCTGCGTTTCTGTTGTATTGTAAAATTCAAATAGATTTGGCGTTGAGTTCGCCAAATAACAATTGTAATTAGAATATTGCAACGTTTATATATAAAAGGTCAATTTTACGACCTATATCGTCTGTCTCGTTAGCTGAGTTTATAGCGAGTCCATTGTGTACTATTTTTCTTTTCGGACTTAGATCCCAGATTCTGGTTTTTTCTTTAATTAGGAGAAAACATAATGAAAGTCGTCGCACATTACAAAAATAATTTGCGTCTATTCATTGTTTATTATTTATTTTTGTTATTTTAAACGTATTCCTTCAAATCTCATAGACATGCGGTTGCGGCCGAAATAGATTGTGTTTTATGCGTATTCCTACAAATCACAGGAGGTGGTGATGTTCCTCCTTCGCTAGCAAAGATGATCATGGTATGCTTTTTGGCACACTGTCACAAACTGCGACAATTTTTGAGGATGTTGCCCTGCGTATTGCTCGTGCCAGTGCAGCATTCGGGAGCCTTCGTGCCAACGTCTGGATCAGGCGTAGTCTCAGTCTGACAACTACGTTGGACTTGTACCGCGCAGTGGTTTTACCAACACTGCTTTATGCAGCGTCATCCTGGATTGTCTATAGGAGACACGCTAGACAGCTTAACTCTTTTCACCTTCGGTGCCTACGAAACCTCATGGGAGTACGTTGGCAGGATCGTGTACCAGATACGGAAGTCCCGTATGCAAAACATACATGCAATGCTGACTAGGTCCCAACTCCGCTGGACTGGCCACATCGTCCGTATGCCAGACAAGCGCCTTCGAACGAGATTATTCTATGGGGAGTTGTGCGAAGGTAAACGTTGAATCGGAGGGCAGAAAAAGTGCTACAAGGATCACCTAAAAAGCTCTCTCAAGAACTGGAGCATCGATCCTAACTCCTGGGAGACTACAGCACTTGATCGCTCAGCCTGGCACACCCAGATCACTGCTTTCATCACGAAATTTGAAAAAGAAAGAACAATGCGGGCAATTCACAAGCGCAAGACGCGGAAGGACAAATCCATAAATTGTCCTACCCCGAACCTTCAGCACTCCTGCATGCACTGCAATAGAACTTTCCTTGCACGAATCGGACTCATCGGGCATCTGCGAATTCACAAATCAAATTAGTTAATTACCAATGTTGTTGTTTTTGTTGTTTTTTCCATCGCATTTAATGTTTTTTCATGCCATGCTCATCTTCGCTTGCGAAGGAGGAACATCATCAAATATATATATATATATACTAAAAGCAATTACTGGCCTTGCTCGGGCAGAATTAAAAGTAACTTTTTTGGAGTTACTTTTATAAAAGATATTCACGGATTGGCCATCATTCAACCTATCGACTATGTCCACCTGGTCATTAACATCTCCTGGTTAGCTGAATTGTGCTAACCTCATGATTCGTGTAGTTATAAAAGATGTCAAGGTGAAAACAACATTTTTGGCAATAACTTGTCAGAGGTTCATGACAGTCCCATGAAACTTACTGAACATAAAACTCTCTGACCATATTGTGAATGTCAATAAAAGATTGAAGGTCCTCGCATAAATTCAGTTGAAAATTCAATGCACAAATATGGCTCATCTCACAACAGAACAGCAATACATCATCATTGGATGCTTACAGACTGGACAATCACAAAGTGTAGAGGTCAGACAATTTAATGTGGTTAAAAACACCATTAGTCGCCTTTGGAGACAATTTCAACTAACTGGCCCAGTTGCATACCCTCTGCGCATTGGAAGACCCAGCGTCAGAATTTCTGCCGAAGACCGCTTCATATGACTGCACCTTAGGAATCGATTTATATTTGCGGCCTCCACAGTCAATTCAGTGTCAGCAGCTCATCGATTTTCATATCAAACAGTCAGGAACCAGCTACACTGTGCTGGTCATTGGGCTAAAAGACCCCACAGAGGACAGGATGTTTTTACGGACCGGCATCGCCAGAACTGACTGCAGTGATCGAACCAGCATCTTCAGTGGATCCTTTGGGAATGACTGGAGACGGGTTTGGTTTAGTTAAAGTCTGAAAGTTTCTTCGTGCCAATGTTGAAACATTAATTCCGTAAAATTAAAAATCGGTACGTTTCAAGTATGTTGTGTTTTGTTTTTTTTTAACAGTGCATATGTTATGTGATATATTCTCTCCAGAACGTTGTCTTCCCAATGAACTCCCTGAACCCTTCTCTGTCTTGGATATCATTTTCCAACGATGTATTCATTATATCTTTAATGTCGTCAGTCCATCTTCTTGGTCTGCCTTTCCTCCATATGCCTTTTCCATATGCTCTGCTCTCTATATGTGTCTTTCTAAATAAGTGTGTCTCTTTATATGACCAAACAGTTGTAGTTGTCTTTTTGCTATTGTTACAGTCCAGTCTGAATGGTGTAAACTTGTGTGAACTGGGCATGTAACTAGAGACGACTCACTTTATAAAATTATTTTGCAATGAATAGTGGAGGAAGAGGAGGACAGAGAAAATCCTAGATTGATAACATGAAGGAATGGTTTGGGCGTAATTTTTCTACACTCCTCTGAATGGCAGAGGATAGAGATGTTTGGAGAGTTATATGTGCTGATTTCTGCAGTGTGACACGCCAAAGACCCTGACGGGTTATGGCTCTTATTATTATTATTTTGATACTTCATCAGACCGAGGTCAGCAATAAGCTTTGAAACCTCACACAATAAAGTGCATATTGTCACACTGTGGATTCTGATATTAAGTCATAACGTCATCATAGCATTATTGTGTTACATTTCATCATTTATTTCAGGTAACCATGCAAGCCACTTGAAGATAGGCCTGTGGGTGATATCAGGTCTTCTGACATTCCTGATAATTGAGAAGTTGATGGGAGATGAGAGTGAGTTTGAACATGTGAGCACTAACATTTGAATTTGACATTGAGCTATTTTTCTATTGTTATTAGAAACACACAAATATGTCTAGTCAATAACTTTGATTCTCATGTTATATGAATGACACTTATCAAGTTGAACTTAAGACGCTTACCATTAGTCTTTACCCAGACCATGAAAGAGTAGGATCATGAAAGAGTAACATTCATATTCATACACAAGGACGTAAAGGCATTCTTGTAAACATAGACAGAACAATGTTGCTTCAAATAATATTCTGGTTATTAATTTTGGCATGGGGATTGTAATTTAATAGACTGTTGGTTCTATTATTGATTTGGGATTGGCTATTTATATTTACCACTGGTGTGTCGTGGTCCTGTTGTAGAATTCTATTGGAGAATGTGTATAGGTAGAGTGATAGTTTTTTAGATGAAGGTAAGAATATGTATCATTATCATCAGATGCCATACCGGGTGGCTTAGGCGATCATGGATCTCCACATCTCTCTTTGTATTAGTCTCGTTGTTGACTCTAAGCGAAAGAAAACAACAAG
Organism: Meghimatium bilineatum; assembly: GCA_034231615.1. NCBI lineage: Eukaryota > Metazoa > Mollusca > Gastropoda > Stylommatophora > Philomycidae > Meghimatium > Meghimatium bilineatum. Next base: position 69,603,318 of record CM067298.1, on the reverse strand, counting down.
GAATTATACTTCGCATTCGTCGACCAAGAAAAGGCTTTTGACAGAGTTTTCCAACAACTATGGAAAACACTATCAATATACGGAGTACCAGAACATTTAATCAATATATTATATACAAGGGCATTTATGATAATAGCCAATGTGAAGTAAGAACAAATGCAAGAGTGTCCAATAAGTTCCAAATTCACTCATGAGGTTGCCAGGGGTGTGTCATATCCCCCCCCCCTACTTTTTATAACATATATCGACCATATCTGTAAAATAACAAGTACCAACGAATAAAATAATATAAAAGACAACTTGAATGAACTACTCTGCATAGTTTGCGTCTGTGGCTCTCATCAATGGCGCACTAGACAAACCACTCATGCAACAGAAAACGTTAATAGATGGCATACCGGCATATTGAGATTGTCTTCTTATAGAAGCTTCATGGCACTTCATCTATGCAATTATGCTTTTCATGCTTTTATTTTTATTATTGCAATGTGTTCTATGCTTTATGCTTTTAAATGTATGCACCCTCTGTGGTTGGGACGGAGCCAGAGATGTACTGCGCAGCACTGGGGAGGAGGAAACTGACAGCACTGTTTTTTCCTATGGCTGAGGCCCATCATAGAGGCACACTGACTCAGGAAGTGACAATCCTTTTGACTTGAACATTTGGTTGCATGCCTGGATCAGTAGAGAAGTTCGCCATAACCAGTAGTCAATTGGTGGTGGGGAATAAGCACAGTGAACCATATCTTGGCTTAGTGGCTTGGAGCAGTGCATAGGTTGAAACCTACCTTCCTGGTGGTGTGATAGTTATTTTCTGGCTTTGGAGTGGGCCAAAAATCCACAGGCTACCCAGCAATATAATGCGAGTAAAAAGGCATAGGGTCAAAGGGCATGAGTCCATGGACCAGCAACCAACCAACCACCGAACTACTCTTTGAAGACGACCAAGTAGTAATCGCGACATCAGAAGAACAATTGTAAGAGCATATGAACAGACTCCACACATGTCAACTATTCAACATGAAGATTAATATTGAAAAGACCGAAATAATGGCAATAGCAAAAAAAGAACGAAATATCTCCATCGACGATAAACACCGTAAACAGGTAAATGAGTTCACCTACTTAGGAAACATTATATCGAGTGAGCATTATAACCAGTAAAGAGATACATAATAGATGCAACAAAATATACCAGATCATACGATGACACGTATTTTCAAGAACAAAAATGTAAAAATAGACATTAAAGTTGCATTATACAAGACTATTATTATTCCATCACTGTGCTACCAGTGCCAAACCTGGACAATGACAGCTCAAGACAAAAGAAAAATAGTGACAGCAGAAATGTCATGTCAACGAAAAATACTCGGAGTGTCATTAAGAGACAGAATTAGAAATAATAACATCAGACAGATAACCAAAATAATACCAGTATTGGAACACATCAAAAGACAACAGATCAAGTGGTTTTCACACGCTTCCAGATTACCAACAGATAGCATACCACAAATGGTCATGACACATAGACATCACGGATATAAAGCCAGAGGCAGACCATGTAAAAGATGGATCACAGAAATCAAACAAGCCACAGGAACAAGCTTACAAACAGCACACAAGAATGTAATCTCCAGATAACTCGTCCACCCCTAACGCCGCAATGCAAACAAGGGCGACAGCGTATAGATGGATAGTTGACTCTAACCCATGCCAGGTTTTTAACTGTCCAATATTTTATCACGATGTCGCCCTCTTCCTTCAATCGTGCCTGTTGTAACTATGTTGTAACTATTATCTGAATGCTATTTTTGCCTGCCCTATTCTGCTTCTCATTTCTGTTGAGATTCTTCCATTTTATGTTATCGTTTTATCTATATGCTTGAATTGTTTGACTTGTTTTAATACTGTGTTATTTACTTTGATCGTGCAAGTTGTTGAATCTTGTTTCTTTGAAATAACCATCAATTCTGTCTTCTTGCTGTGTAAGAAGACGCCTTTCTCTTTACTTTCTGTGACTACTACATTAATCAGTTCTTTATGGCTATGTATACGTTTACATATTACTACTAGTGTAATAGTTTACTGAGATGTTAGAATTGGTCATTTTATATAGACATATCTATTGTCTATTGTCTGTCCCCTGGTGAACGATGGTTGATCGTATTCACACTTGCTATTAAGCGTAGTGGTGGGAGCTTCAGCTGTTGTTCCAAGGCCAGTTATGTCGCCTTGGTCGCATTTAGTCCGTGTTTGTTTAAAGCTATTTTGATGTTTTATAACCACTGTTTTCTTGGTCTACCCTTGGCCTTATATCCGGATATTCTTTTGTTATATCCTCTAAAATTTAATTGTATTTTATTAATGTAGTAGTCACGGAAATGAAAGAGAAAGGTCTCTTCCTAAATATAAAAAACCAGAAATAATTATTATTTCAAAGAAACAAAACACCACACATTGCAAGATTAAAGTGAGTGATATAGTATTAAAACAGGTCCACCAATTCAAATATTTAGGTACAATGATTACAGCAGATATAAGACGTTCAACAGAAATAAGAAGCAGAATAGGGTAGGCAAAAGCAACATTCAGAAAAATGAAAAATATATTGTGTAGTATGACCTTGTCATTAGAGGTGAGAAAGACAGTGCTTCAGTGCTATAAAACTCCTATACTAACATGGATGCGAATCTTGGACAATAAACAAACAGGAAAGTGAGAAATTAGAGGCAATAGAGATTTGGTTACAGCATTTTAAAGAAGAATGCTGAGAATACCATGGACTGCCAGAAAAACTAATGGAGAGGTGTTGAAAGAGTCAAATGTGAAACGAGCAATAATATAAGAAACAAGAATATAAGAAAAAATGCAATTTACATTTTGTGGCCACTTCATGAGACAGGGAGGTTTGGAGAACATAGTCACAACAGGCAAGACTGAAGGCAATAGAGGGCGGCAACTTAAGAAAATATTAGACAGTTTGACAACCTGGCACAGCCGGGAAAAAACAACGATCCTGATACATAATGCTGGAGATAGAGAACTGTGGAGAGGCATGATCGCCTATGCCAGACGACATTGCATCTGATGTTTATATGCTCTTATTGGCATTTAGTTTGGGTTCATTCTCATAAGATAACGGAACCATTCTACTTCCAATCTTTCAATATGCTCATTATACCAACTCATTTCCTAATTTCTTCATTTAAAAAAAATCGAGTTTAGTAACCAATGCAGCTTTTCTCAGACACTTCATTTCACTTGTAACGATTTTCCTCTGCTGCGAGGCTGTTAAGGACCATTTTTGACATTGGTAGCAGTGTGTTGGTTTAAAAATTGTAGATATTATGTCTTTTGTTTTTATATTGATCGTTGGGTGAAAACGTAATTGTGAAATTTGGTTGTTTGTTTGTTTTGTGTTCGCTCCATTGTAACCATCACGGATATCCGTGCGATTTCCGCCGGGAGCGTGTTTACGTTGTGCCACCGCTATGCGCATTGTAGGCCTAGCACATCCGATTTCGGCATGCCTTGACAATTCGGGTGGGCTACCCTTAGCCTGTGACAGCATCTATATCTGTCTCCAGGCACGCGTAGTTGCAACTCTTCGCCCAGAAGATTTTTGCTCCACTGTTCCACTGTCTATGAACTTGCCTCGTGTAATTGGACGTGCTGTGCCTGTGCCCATTGGGTACTGAACCGTTTCTCATCCGTGAGCCTGGTTCCTTAAGGGGTAGAACTCAACAGAGGAGTTGGACCCTGGCTCTTTCGCCCTCTTAGTCGAGGTGTCATTCACCGACATCGTGTACCCCTTGTCCAAGTTCGAGTCTCACACCACGCGTTTGAGAGCAAGGCGTTCTCGAGCTGAGCGTCCTTGTCCCAATAGCGCCTGAGCCCATCAGGTACTGAACCCTTTCTCTCTTCAAGTGTATTTCCGGTGTAGGAGAACCTGACAGTAGAGTTGGGCCAGGGCTAAATCGTTGTCCCTTTTGTGCCTGAGCCCTTCGGGTACGGAACCCTTTCTCTCTGCAAGTGTACTTCCGGTATAGGAAACCTTGACAGTAGAGTTGGACCAGGACTACCATCGTTGTCCCTTTCTTGCTTAAGCCCATCGGGAACAGAACCCTTTCTCTTCGCGAGCATATTTCCGGTTTAGGAAGGCTCGACATTAGAGTTGGATTAGGTCTTCTTGCTTTACCAGCCGCCAATGGATGGGACTGGGTCTCTGTCTTTAAGGAAAACAGGTAACTAGATGCTAGTCTCGAGCTGACGGAGCTTGTAGTTCACCTTTCCTAGAGACTTTTCACTTTCTATTTGCAGTTCGTGCTGCCCTCTAGCGCTGTTATGCCCTTTCATTGTTTCATTGTACTCGGTATGAAATCTATTTGTCTCTCGCCATGCATCTACCTTTACGTGCATTTTACATTGGCCGCCCCTCCAATGTTCGGACTGGACTGACTAGCTTCACTGTATGTCGACAGTGTCGCTATATGTGGTGATGCTGGTGGTGTCGGAGATATTGTCTGTCTCTTGTGCAGTCAAATCTCTTTCCATCTGCTACCTCCACATTCTCGGACACAATCCCCAAATGATTTGGCCAGAATCAGCTCGAGCTGCTGTATTTCTGTTTCCAGGGTGCACCGCGTGGAGGTACATTTGGGATCTTGGTTATCTGCTATCCCTGGGTCCGCCTAGAGCAATGCGTTCCCTTTGCACCCCGTTAAAGTTGGTAGACAAATATAAATAACCAAATGGTCAGAGGGTGTCCGACAAAGTGGATAGGCAAGGTAAGTGTTTTAGTAACCTGTTTAATTCATTTTGCTTGAAAGTTGGTAGATCACTGTGTTTGCTTTCTGGCACCTTGTTTCTATTTCTCTGTCTAGTCTTCCATTTTTGGAAAAAATGCGTCCTAGATATTTAAATTCTTTAGCTTGTCTCACTTTGGTGTTATCTATTGATATATCCATTGATGTTGCAGACTTTCTAATTTTCATAACTTCTGGGGGATTTTTGTAAGTTAATTTTCATGATTTACTTCTTAGAGGATAATAGCAATACATTGATGTGGTTTTTGCAAATTTTCTTCATCTTTGTATGTTAGACTTTGATCGTCGGCAAATAATAATTCGTTGATTTCATTATTAAGCTCCTTATCAGGTTTATTTACGATGTTTTTATCTTTGTTAATGTGAACTTCTTTTATTATTCTGTCCGAGTATATGTTGAAAAGTAGAGGTGAAAGCATCCTGCCTTGTCTTCCAGATCTTGTTTAGAAAAGTTCCGTCATTCCATCTGTTCTTACTGAACTTTGGAATCTTTGATACATTTCTTTTATATTATCTAACAGTTGTCCTCTGATTTTACAAATTTCTAAAGTCTCCCAGAGAATGTTTCTATCGACTCTGTCGAATGTCTTTTCCTGGTCTACAAATACTGTGTTTAGATCTTGATTGTATTTGATTGCTTTTTCACTTAGTTGTCTCTGTGTGAAAAGTGCATTCCTACAGCTTTGCCCTCTTCAGAAGCCAAATTGAACAGTAATCTGTGGTTCTGCAATGTAACATATTCTCTGTTCTATTATTTTTGCATATATTTTACCTGTATGACTTAACAAGGAAATTCCTCTATGTGATTCACATTCTCTCATACTACCTATGTTTTTCCATAATGGTAGAATTATTTTTTACCAGTCGTCTGATAATTGTTTTTCTGTCTAAACTATTGCGAATAATCTTGCTAGCCACTGGACCCCTGTGTTTCTACATGTTTTTATTGCTTCGCTTGGTATATCGAAAGACTGGATAGAGTCCAGAATGCAGCAATGCGTATCATTCTGGGATGCACAAGAGACACATCGACAAGAGCTATGCGATACCTACTTGACTGCCCAACAGCTGAGCATAGATTACAGTATTGCCGTGCACGGGCGTACCTTCAAATACATGCAGATAAGGAACACCCGTTGCATTCCGAAATACAGAAAGTTAAAGGCAGCAGACTCAAGAGGGGAAGGTCGTGGATGGGACGTGCTGAGGATGTAATACAAAGCGTGTGCCGATTACAGGATGTGGCAGCAGGTGCGGAATGGATAGGTCTACCCACAGATTTCGAAACGTGTTTGATAGTAGTAATATCACTTAGCAGGGAATGCAGAGAATGGTGTCCCACAGCTTTGGAGAAAGAAGTGCAGGCTTTAATCAGTGAGAATACCAAAGAGGGGGATGTGATTATATACACTGATGGATCTGTAATTAGGCATGTTCGCAGTGCTTGGGCCTTTACAGCTCAGTGCGCAGGTAAAACGATCAAGGAGGAAAGTGGTGCCTTTGCGGTCACTACGAGTAGTATGACCATGGAGACTATGGCGGTGACCAAGGCATTTGAGTGGCTACGCACACAGAAAGTAACGCAGGTCTGCATCTTGAGTGACTCTATGAGTATGATTAAGAAGGTACAAGTGGGTCTCGTTCGCGAACAGTGGATTGAGGCCTTGAGAAATGCGAGCTTGAAAGCGGTTACATTTATTTTCGTGCCGGGACATGTGGGCGTTCGAGGCAATGAAAGAGCGGATCAACTGGCATCGTGTGCGATTGTGGCAAAGGGCGATGGGGCAATGGATCGCGCTGACGTTTTGAACTCCTTAAGAGATATAACACGCGAGAGTGAGACGAATGTGGATGATGATTCCTTTTCAATGGCTAGGATTAAAGATCAGGGATTGAGATGCGGTGTTGCTAGAGGTGAACATTTTGGAGGGCGCAGAAGAATGATGGTCAACCAGCATAGGACCGGTACTGTCAGCAGAAGTGTGATGGCGGATACACTCAAGGAGAGATCGGAGCAACTATGGATGTGTCCAGTTTGCAGTGATGATGATCCGACGACTAACTAACTAACTAACTAACTATCTGGTATGTCGTCCTGTCTTAGTGATTTATTACTTAGGCTATGTCTTAGGCTTCTTGTATGACTTGATTTAATATATCTGGTTCTGTGGTTTCTAAACCTTTTTTTTTAGATGGTGATTTTATATTCTGTTGTGATGCTCGGATTGTATAATTCCTGGAAGTATTCTTCTCATCTTGTTTTCCTATTTATGCTGTTCACTTTGCCATTTTTATCATTGATGATTGTTATAACTCTTTTCTCACTGGCATTGATTTAATACTTTTGAAAAATTGTTTTGGGTTTCATTTACATAAGCCAGTTAAATGTTCCATACTTGTTGCTTGAATTAACTTTTGTTTCTTTAATTATATGCTTGAAATTTGTTTCAAGACATGTTTATAAACAAGTATAGATAAAATACAAAGACGTCGTGTTATTTGATTATTTTGGTATTCATATATTTTGAAGTTATATACATATGGATAGGTTTCCGTAAATTTAGTGATGTCGAGGTAAGAAATCTGGAGGAGTTGTTAGCTGATGTTATTTTTTATTTATATCTTGGTTGTAGATCTTGGTGGTAAAGTTTCAGAGAGGGTTTGGCTTTTTGTTCTTTTGTTGTTCCATAATTGGTCTTTATTGGTGTTCTAGTTGCCACATTATATATACTGATATGTACAAATTTAGCAAGAAAAACATTGCATGGTTGGTTGGTTGGTTGGTTGGTTGGTTATTGATCCAGCCGTCCATGGGCCCATGCCCTTTGTCTCAATGCCATTAAAATGGCATTATATTGCTGAGAAGTAAAAACATTGCATAGCATAGGTATTTTGTTATTGACCTGGTAGTCAAATTAAATAGAAAAATATAGACTGCAGGTAGAATATATATGATACAATTTTGTCAGACATGTCATTATAGTTACATATATACATATAATAAAGATCTTTGGTCGGAACATATTTAATGCAAATGAAAATATATACATAATAATTTTTATGGATAATAAATTTGTTAAGATTTTCACAAGCAGTATATAAATACATATATACAAAAGTACATATACATAATATACAAATATAGACACAATGAAAATAAGGGGTGCCAGATAATGTTTCAGATATTAATATTTCATATTGTGTTTGGCACTACTCTTTTTATATAAAATAAAGATATGGACGACCTATGCATACATTTATAGATTGTATAAGCGGCTCACAACGGTATGTAAGAAAAAATGAATGTTTGGCAGGGGTAGTTATGTGATATTGTTTATTGGCCTTGTTAAGTTATTTTTATCTCATTCTTTGTTTTAGGGTGGGGAATGGTGTTTAATAGACTTTTGGTTCTTTCTTGTGTTCGCTACTTGATATCTGCAGTGTCAGATAAATCTTGTGGATGAACTCCACAGTTGCCTGAAGCTATTCTAGAGATCCATATATCTTTGTTTGCAGGATTGCTCCATTGAGTCAGTATGTCTCTCTCAATTGTTCATACTGAGGACAGTTCTGCAGAATGTGCTCAAATGGTCTTTTCATATGTTCCAAAAGTACACAGTGGTACACTGGTGAATGTGTTTATTCCGTCTATTGTGTCCTGTCCTCAGGCGAAGTATTGTGACTTGTTCCTGTCGATTTATGTAGTGGTATGCATCTTTTATCATGTTATGCTCACTTCTTATGGTTGTAATGCTCTCATCTTTTCTTGAAATGCGACTTCATTGTCTTCCTGAATATACTCTCCTCCCTCTTTGGCCAATTCATATGCTCTCTTATTTTCCGGGACACCACAGTGTGACGGTACTCACTGTAGTAAAGTTCTACTTTTTTTGCTTGCTATGTTATTTACTTAGTCTCTTACGTGTTGTAGTTTACCACCCTTGAGAGCCTGAAGAACTGATAGTGCATCTATGAAGAATACCACCTGGTGACATTCAGAGACAGTGACAAATATCACGAGGGCAGTCTCTTCCACTGCGTGAACCTTAGCATTGTAGTTAGAGCTGAACTTTCCTGTGGGGATGAATTTTTTCAGAGCTATGATCAGGATACGTTATAAAGATGCCAGCTCATCTATTTCTGATTGCGTTTGTAGCTGATCCATCATGCATGTATCCACGATTGTTCAGGAAATTGTTCGTGGATCATGTTCATTGTGGCAGTTAGCCAGGGCCGTGCCGTGCTGTGATGCAGAAAGGCGGTCATATCAGGCGGCATAAGCCAAAATACATTGTCTTGTTCAGCATTTCGAAGAATAACCATTTGGGAGGGAGGGAGGTCTTTTCAAAGACTTGTATCATTCTAAGAAATCAATCGCACGGTCCTGCAGTAAGCTTCTGAAGTCCATTTATTTCTATTTCTTTGAGACTGCTGATTGATGTGTTTACTTGTAGGGATTCTTTAGTTTGCTTCCATGGTAAAGGGCAAATAGCAGAGCTGTTGATTGTATTGGTAGATCTGCGTGTCACATCTTCTTTGCATTTTTCCATGATGGAAAAACTGCTGCTTTTTAATCGTTCCAGTGCTAGATCGTCCATTCTTTCCTTCATGGGGTGTGTTATCATGCTACTATACTTCTCTATATGAATCAGACTTTTAGTATCTCTTCTGTATGTTAATGTCTGCAACTCTGTAACGTTTTGCATTTCCAATATTGTCTTGGTCTTCATAGCTCCTGTGATGAGTCTGAGCGCTTGATTTAGCTCTTTATCCAAATTCTGGAAATGGAAATCTGCAACCAATAACCAAGTTGATGAGCAAAAATGTAGGTGGGAGTCTTACTACACATCTGTATATCTTTGTTATGGTATGTTCATTTGCACCACAACTTGTTCCTGTCGGTTTTATGAGTATGCCAAATTACCTGCGGGCTTTCGCTTTTGCCTTTTCAATGGTTGGTTGGTTGCTGATCCAGATGTCCATGGGCTCATGCCCTTTGACCAAATGCCATTGTGTGATATATGCATGTGTTTGCGAGCTGTTGTTTTGTTCCATATAATGTGTTCCATTTATCTGGTCATGGAGAGAGAAGCATTTTCCTGATGTCACCCAGCGCTGAGCATTCAAAAAGGTGGTGGTCAACAGTTTCAGAGGGATGAGTGCACATCCGGCACCCTGGAATGTGTTGTGGTTGTATTCTGTTCAGGTGATTGTTAAGCTGTACATGTTGTGTGCGCAGTCTGAAGATGATACCCTGGTCTTTCCTTCCCAGAAGGTTGATGTTGTCTTTAGAATTTGGGCTAGTCATATAATTCCCTGCCAGTGATTCCCATGGCCCATCTGTTCATCCAATTTTCTTTGTTCACAGATTTCATCATCATTTCATCATCATTTTAACTATTTGCATGGTTGTTTGTGTATATGGCTGTTCTTGTTGTGCTCCCTTCTTTGCTAGCATGTCTACATTGTCATTGTCAGGTGTGTTTGAGTGACCAGGAATCCACTGGATAACAATGCTGACTTCATAAAATGTAAGCAGCTGGTTTGCATGGTGATATATTTAAACTAGCTAAGGTTTACAATGTCCATCACATTATAGTGCTTGAAGAGCAGGCTTAGAATCTGTAAAAATCATGTTTTGGACTTTTGATGGAAAGGCATCAAATATGGTCTTCAATTGGTACAAGGCAACTTATATGCTTCTCATGTTTTGTTTGTTTGTTGTTGCAATGTATTTTGTGCCTTTTGACTTTATACATATATGCACCCTCTGTGGTTGGGAGGAGTCAGAGATGTACTGCGCAGCACTGGGGAGGAGGAAACTGACGGCAATGTTTTTCCTATCATAGGCCATCATAGAGGCACAGTGACTCAGGACATGACGATCCTTTTGACTTGAACATTTGGTTGCATGCCTTGAGCAATAGAGACGTTCGGCTTAACCAGTTGTCAAATGGTGGCGGGAAATGTGCACAGTGAACCCTATATTGGCTGCAGTGTCTCGGAACAGTGCATAGGGTGAAACCTACCTTCCTAGTGGTGTGATAGTTATTCTCTGGCCTTGCCCCGGGTGGGCCAAAAATCCACAGACTTCCCAGCAATATAATAATGCCTTTTCAATGTGCTTGTTCCAAGTGAGCCTTTTATCGAAGGTGACACCAAGATATGTGGGGTGGTCAGGATCGTGCAATAGATTTTCTCAGTATTATGCAAGTCTTCGAATTGCCGCCGTTCTAAATATTTTTTCCCCTTCGAAATGCCGATCCCGACGATGTGTTTTGATTTGTGCCGCCTCTCTGTATTATAACACGGTGCGGTCCTAGAGGTAGTCTTCTTCCTTGATGATGGTAGTTCCTAAACGTATTCTAGTATCTTTTCCATTGGGGAAAGAGAGAATAGAGTTGTGGAAGTCTTTTCTGTATTTATTATGCCTGGCATTTTTTCAGACTAGGCTCCAAGATTTTCGGCTGCCTGCTGCATTCTAATGTATGCTGCTTTAGTAAGGCGGCACAAACCATAAGTGTACTATAGTACCTGGTCGTTAGCATATAGTGCCGCTTTCACCCCAGTAGGGAATTCTTTTACAAGGTCGTTTATATAAACAAGGAAGAGTGTTGGAGATACTACTACCACATGAGGAACTCCCTGACATAGCAATACTTTTCTACTCTGAAAACCATCCATAGTGTCTAGTTCGCGTGTTATGTAGGTAAGATTGAATACATCTTAACATATTGGCCTATATTCCGTTTCTCTTGAGTTTAACAATATGTTCATCTTTCTACACGTTATCAAAGGCCTGCTTAATGTCAACCCATATTCGTATAACTTTTTTCTTCTACTGAAAGGCATCTTCAATTGCTTGGAAAATATAAGTGACGTGACCTGGAAAAGAACTCGGAAAAGAAGTGACTATGCTGTAGCATTCCCTAAACACAGCTTGCCCCTTCACTATGATGTGTTCACTTTCCAGATACCACTTCAATCTGTGATCGACAATTTCGCCATAGTCTTCCCAAAACAACTTGTGAGACAGATAGATCAGTAGCTGGTCTTGCATTTTCCTGTCTTTAAGATGGGTTTTGTGATGGCCTCTCACCATATTTGAGAAACATGTTTTCTCCTAGCTGAGGTTGAAAATCTCCAGCAGTTTATACTTATCATTTCATTGGTGATTTGATCTGGGCCAGGTGACTTTCTTGTCTTTAGCTGCGAAACAGCATGATGCAGTTCTATTGTTATGGGATCCTTCATGGAGGCAGGGATGTTTGTCTTTTAGTATCTGTGTGTGATGGCTTATGGTAATACTCAAATTACTATCAGAACCATATGTTGTAGTAAGCAGATCTACAGCTTGTTTTCCCTGGAGAATTTTGCTTTCATTTTCAAGGGTCTGTTAGGACAGGAAGCATTCTTCATTCAGCGATTTTTACTAGACTCCACAATATTCTATTCTAGAATACACAGTCTATCTATTTATCTATAAGTCTGTCTGTCTGCCTGCCTACCTACCTACCTACATACATATCTATCTATCTATCTATCTATACGCTGCGGCCCTTGTTTGCCTTGCGGTGTGAGAGGTAGAAGAGTTCTCTGGAGATGGCCTTCTTGTGTGCTGTTTGTAAGCTTGTTCCTGTGACTTCTTTGATTTCTATGGTCCATTTTTATATATGGTCTGCCCCTGGCTTTATAGCTGTGATGTCTATGTGTTATGGCCATCTATGGCATGTTGGTAGTCTGAAAAGCAACTCGATCTGTTGTATTTTGATGTGTTCCAATACTGGTATTGTTATGGTTATCAGTCTGGTGTTATCGTTTCTAATTCTCTCTTAATGACACTCGGATTATTCTTCGTAGACATGTGATTTCTGCTGTCACTGTTTTCTTTTGTCTTGTGCTGTCATTGCCCAGGTTGAGTATTGCTGTTTTATTTCTCCAGCTTTTTCGTTTTTCTCCTATATTGGTTCTTTGAAACTTTGCTACCGCCATTTTCCATGTATTGTTTGCATTATTTGAGGACTGTGTTTCTGCATCCCTTCTTGGCTTTGTTCATTTCTTCCTGTCACTCTTAAAGTGTGCTGGACCAAAATGGTGTGTAGGTTTATCGGTATCCCCTGGGTATCGATCCTGTGGCAGCTTGTAGTAGGCGTCTTTTGAATTCTGCAACAACATTTTTGTCTCTATTCTGCACCTCGAGATAATCAAGGAGCACATTTGATCAATGTATGAATAGACCACAGTTGGCTTTTTCATAGTTCCATCTTGTAACGATCAGGGTTACATCATGGACCATGAGAAAAACAGGGAGATGCTTATTTCCCCCCTAGAACCACATCTGTACGTGTGCTTCCTGCTATGTCTGATATGGCAAAAGCAAGGTCTGGAGTTGAAGATGTGTGCCAACTTCTGGAGTAGAATATATATGTGTCTGATGAGATGTTGAGCAATATTAGTGAGGTGTCATCCTGCCATGTTTTGACTTCTCCCCTGTGATCAAGATGGCTGTAGCCCCAACTGTGGAAGTGACTATTGAAGTCACTGACTGCGATAATGTAGTTATCCGGAAACTGTATTGTATTGAGACGCATAGGTTTGTTATTTGGACAGTAGTAGTTAAGCAGTTTCAGTTCCATTTATTTGGATTTCTGTTACAACAGCTAATATTCTGCTTCATCCGTGAAGATGTTTTCTTTGAGTGCAATAATATTGTTCCTTACAAGGATGACCTCCTACATTTTTGGGGTCTTGTCTGTCAGATCTGAAACACTGATTTCTCCTTATTTTAAAGTATTGGTCTAGTTTCCAGTGGGTTTCATGAGCACAACATACACTGGATTGTCTATGAAACAGGATCTATTCCAGTACTGTATGTTTATTGTATCCAGGTTGCATGCTGCTAATCCCATCTGCGATCCAGTATATTATGATAAGAGACACTATTGCCGCTCTTTCTTCTTTGTATCTTCTTGTGGTTTGCCTCTGCCATCATTTGGTTCTAGTAGACGATTGAGAGGGTCCTCAAGTAGCTGTGTCTTTCGAGGTTCACAGCACAGATTTTTATGTGTAGGTGTATGCATGTTGCGTTGTGCGTGATACCATGGTTGCTGGTGCTCCTCGCGGCATGGTATCCCCGACTTCAGCACATGTGCTTGCTTGAGCAGGACTGCGATCCTGTTAGATGTCAGAGATGACCAGACCGTTCTAAGTTTCTAGCTTCTGTTAACTGGACTACGCCGCATTTCTACTTCAACCTAGATGGGTTGGTTGGTTTATTTTTTATTATTGAGTTGGTCTTGAATATTTATTTTGACCACGGGTGTGTCGTGGTTCTGTTGTAGAATTATTTTGGATAATATTTATAGGTAGTGTAATAATTTACTGAGATGTTGGAAGTGGGCATTTTAATATATATATATATATATATATATATATATATATATATATATATATATATATATATATATATATATATATATATATATATATATATATATATATATATATATATATATATATATATATATATATATATATATATATATATATATATATATATATATATACACACACTGACAAATATAGATAAACTACGAAGAGGTCGGGTTGTTTGATTATGTTTTTATTCATATATTGTGTGCTTATTTACATGAATATAATCACAAGTCCCGTAAGCTTATTGACCTCATGGTAAGGATTGTATGTTGTTTATTAGGGTTGTTGTTTCATTTTATCTTGTTATTGATCTTGGCGGGAGATTAGACTTTAATAGACAGTTGGTTTATTTTTTATTATTCATTTCGCGTTTAATGTTTATTGTGACCACATGTTTAGCGTTGTTCGGTTGTAGAATGATATCAGAAAATGTATATATAATAGTGTAATAGTCTACTAAGAGGTTGAAAGTTATCATTTTATATACACATCATCATCATTAAGTGTCGTCTCCGCAACGAAGGTTGGCTGCAACAGACCTCCAACATCCCATGTCTCTTGTCTTGGTTTTGCACTCTACTAAACTATAGCCTGACCTCGCAATAGACCTTGAGGATGTGCAGAATAGGGTGACCTTGGATATCTTGATGCACCAGCTGTTAAATCTTGCAGTAAATCCTTTTGTCGTGCGTTGGGTTGGTGCCGCCTTGATGCACAGGATAGTAGTTCTTAAGTGTGGTACCTGGATATCTGCACCAATGGTTATTAGCCCGGGTCTGCTACAGGGATCGCCTCTATCTCCTGTACTTTTCAATGTATACACAGTACATATCTCTGGCAATCAAATCACAGGTGTTGGCAGAACGATGTCATATGCCGATGATATCCTGGTGTATAGACAGGGCAGAAATCGAGAAGAGTGCGTCGTGGAACTACAGAAGGAGCTGGACAGACTGACAAATTGGTATCGAGATACGGGAGCAGTGGTTAATCCGTCTAAGGCATTGTGACGTGGTTTTCCTTGAACAATCACATGGTAAAGACAGCCATGCCACAAGTTTCGTTGTCCAGGAAATGTTTAGAAAGAACTAGCACAATGAGATATATGGGTGTGTTTTTTGATAGAAGCCTGAGTTTTAGGGAACTTGTTGACCACATTATCATAAGGGCAGGCAAATGCTTAGTAGCAATGAAGGTTATGGCTGCTGCGCAGTGTGAGCAAAGTTTGTTATTTCTTTTGTACCAGGGTTTGGTTGTGGCTGTGGTGGAATATGCACTGGCAATTCTGACTCTTAGCCAAACTCAGATCGAAAGACTGGATAGAGTCCAGAATGCAGCAATGCGTATCATTCTGGGATGCACAAGAGACACATCGACAAGATCTATGCGATACCTACTTGACTGCCCAACAGCTGAGCATAGATTACAGTATTGCCGTGCACGGCAAATACATGCAGATAAGTAACACCCGTTGCATTCCGAAATACAGAAAGTTAAAGGCAGCAGACTCAAGAGAGGAAGGTCGTGGATGTGACGTGCTGAGGATGTAATACAAAGCGTGTGCAGATTACAGGATGTGGCAGCAGGTGCGGAATGGATAGGTCTACCCACAGATTTCGAAACTTGTTTGAGAGTAGTAATATCACTATGCAGAGAATGTTGTCCCACAGCTGTGGAGAAAGAAGTGCAGGCTTAAATCAGTGAGAATACCAGAGGGGGATGTGATTATATACACTGATGGATCTGTAATTAGGCATGTTCGCAGTGCTTGGGCCTTTACAGCTCAGTGCGCAGGTAAAACGATCAAGGAGGAAAGTGGTGCCTTTGCGGTCACTACGAGTAGTATGACCATGGAGACTATGGCGGTGACCAAGGCATTTGAGTGGCTACGCACACAGAAGGTAACGCAGGTCTGCATCTTGAGTGACTCTATGAGTATGATAAGGAAGGTACAAGTGGGTCTCGTTCGCGAACAGTGGATTGAGGCCTTGAGAAATGCGAGCTTGAAAGCGGTTACATTTATTTTCGTGCCGGGACATGTGGGCGTTCGAGGCAATGAAAGAGCGGATCAACTGGCATCGTGTACGATTGTGGCACAGGGCGATGGGGCAATGGATCGCGCTGACGTTTTAAACTCCTTAAGAGATATAACACGCGAGAGTGAGACGAATGTGGATGATGATTCCTTTTCAATGGCTAGGATTAAAGATCAGGGATTGAGATGCGGTGTTGCTAGAGGTGAACATTTTGGAGGGCGCAGAAGAATGATGGTCAACCAGCATAGGACCGGTACTGTCAGCAGAAGTGTGATGGCGGATACACTCAAGGAGAGATCGGAGCAACTATGGATGTGTCCAGTTTGCAGTGATGATGATCCGACGACTAACTAACTAACAACTAACCCAACAAAGTCAGGAGACGATATATTGGAGGTTCATTTCAACCAACCTTTGTAGGATACGACAGTTAATGGTATATTAATGATAATAGTAAATATTTTGGTTTATGAAAAATAAGATCTATCTATCTATCTATACGCTGTGGCCTTTGTTTGCCTTGAGGCGTCAGGGGTGGAAGAGTTCTCTGGAGATGGCCTTCTTGTGTGCTGTTTGTAAGCTTGTTCCTGTGGCTTCTTTGATTTCTGTGATCCATTATCTGCCTATAATGAAAAATAAGATATCATACATAAATACGAAAATGAACTAAATTATAGAGATATGAAAAAGCTTGAATAAGAAGACGAAATTCTGTACAATATTAATAATACTATTGATAATAGTAAATATCTGGTATTGAAAAACAAATTATACATAGAAAGGAATTTTAACAAACTTATTGGAATATGGAAAAGCCGAAATAAGAAAAAATACTATACAATGTTAATAATACTATTGATAATGATAAATAATTTGGTTAAAGAAAAACATACGCAGAAAAAAGCTTTCGAAATGTACGAGAACAGCCAAGTTATGAACAGTTTAATATCGGATATGAACCTTTAATATCGCAGGACATGAAATTCCAGAAATTATGCCGTTGACGCCACTAAAATATCAAGGATTCCAGCAGGTTTAGAACATATGATTATGTCAGTCAAACAACTGACTAAATATAGGCACTAAATATATTCCTCTATGCAAAACAGACAAAAATAATGTATATTGGCAGAGATGAGCTCGCACCTACAAATAGTCGTTGACAAAGAGCAACTAAAAATTTCGACAACATGAATATCTCGAGTTAGTTAGATAGTCGTTGGATCATCGTCACTGCACTCCTTACAAGTCCATAAGTGCTCAGATCTTTCCTTGAGTGTATCCGCCATTACACGCTGACAGACATTCCCAGTACGCCGTTGATTGACCATTATGTTTCCTCGCCTGCGAAACCGCTCCTTTCTAGTGACACCACATTTCAAACCAAGATCTCTTATTCTAGTCATGAAAGAAGAGTTATCGTCACTTATACGGTCATTTATTTGTGCGTTTTCCCTTAAGGCAGTCAAAAGGTCTGCCCAATCCATCACTCCGCCAACAGCCGTAGTAACGGCGTGTGCGGCCAAACTATCTGCTCTCTCTCATTACCCAGAAATCTTGCATGTCCCTCCACAAAAATGAAAGTCTACTGTTCCGGAATGCACCCCGACTGAACTTTCACAATCATGCTCATCGAGTCGCTGAGTATACAGGAATGTGTCGCAGTCCCCGAGCACAATCAAAGGTTTGGTTACTGCCAAAATCTCCATTTACGTGCAGCTTGTCGTCTGAGCGGTATTCCCCCGTCTTTGAGTCATGAAGGCCCAGGCACTTCTGGTGTGTCTTACACCGACCCATCTGTATATATAATAATACCACTTTCTCTGGAATTCTCGCAGATCAGAGCCTTGCACCTCTGACTCTATGACTGTTCGATACCATTCCTTGCATTCTCTATTGAATGTTTATCATTACTTTAAATGCGTTCTGACACTCTAAGGGCACCGTTACGCACCAGGTAGCACATCCTCCAACCAGCAGACACTGTGTATAATGTCATCTGCGCGCCGCATCCACGACGTTCCTCTCTCTTAAGTCAACTGCCTTTGACTTTGAGGATTTTAGGGTGTAGAGTGTGCACTTTGTCAGCGGTGATTTGTAGGTAATTCCCCGTGCCCTGCACATTTGTATGCTTTGCTCTGCAGTTGGACTACAAGTAAGTAATGCATTGCCCGTGCCGACGTATCTCTCGTACACACCAGTATGATTCGCATTGCCTCATTCTGGATTCTCTCCAATCTTTCTGTTTGAGTTTGACTCAGTGTCAGTATAGCCAGCTATGCTCTACCACCGCCACCATTAATCCCTAATACAGCAGAAATAGCAGCCTCTGTTCACACTGCTGCAGCAGTCATAACTTTTATCGCCGCAAAACCTTTATAAGCTTTTACAATGATGTGGTCAACATGATCTTTGAAACTCAGACTTCGGACCAACATAACTCCCAAATACTTAATGGTGCTGGTTCTCTTGAAGACATCCTCGCTCAAGGTAACGGCGTGGACGTGTTTACTATGTGATTATTCAGGAAAAAGCCATGTTATCGATGCCTTTGATGGATTAACAAAAGCTCGTGAATCACTGCACAACTTCACTTTACTATCAAGCTCCATCTGCGCAAGTCCTGGCGCTCGTTTCTCTTTCTCTGCCCTACCTATATACCAAGAGGTCATCAGCATTGGACATAGTTCTCCCCGGTCCTGGAATCTGGCAGCTCGTAATTTGAACTGTATACACATTAAATAATACTAGGGACAGAGGTGACCCTTGTAGTATACCCTGGCCTGTGACTGTTGGTCCCGATGACCAACTCCCACCCATAGGAACCACCTGTCTCTGAAAAAATGTGCCGAAGCACTTCACCTGAAAATAAAAGAACTTACTTGAAGTTGCAGCATCATGTTCATTAAGTAATTCAAGGGAACTCTGTTTTAAGCATCTTCCATGTATATTGCAGCCGCGCACGACTTAATTCGTGTGTCAAAACTTTCGAACACTTCTTGCGCTAATACGGCGACGTTGTGCCAAGTCTGCTTACCTGGACGATATCCTCCCAACATTGTGGGTAGTGTTATTCCTCTCTAGAGGTAAGGAAAATTTCCAAACAACAATATTCTCTAACAATTTGCCAATCGTATTCTGCATAGTTATGAGCCTGAAACCCTGTATCTTTGCATGACTCTTGCCGGGATTGGATAGTGGGATTACGTAACTATGCAACCAGTCTTCTTCTACTGTGCAGACATATATCTCAAGTCATCCATCAATACTACCGGAGATTGCTTTGCAGAGATCAGAAAACGATTAGCAATGGCTCTACAGAAGAAAACACAGATTAAAACTCTATGGCAAGAGGCAAACACAAAAACAAATTTACAACTTCTTAGGAAGCTATATCTTTTCAGTGGCAACAAATGTTTGTGAGACTTGGGCAATGTCATCTACAATAGAAAAGAAAATATCGGCATTTGAAATGAAATGTTATAGAAAGATCCTTAGAATATCATGGACAGAATGACAAACCAATGCAGGCGTTCACAAATACCTGAACATAAAAATAGACGTATCTCCTGAAAATATTTTTTTTTAAATGTAGGCTAGCATATTTCCGACATATAGACACAGTGGTTTAGAAAATTATTCCTGGAGGTAAAAGTTTCAAGAAAGATAACAAAGGGCAGACCAAGATTACGATGGAAACATGTCATCGAAAACATCTGAATATGACACTAGAAGTAGCGGACAACTTGCATAGAACCAAGATGCATACATATTGGCAGTGAGGGCAATGTCCTGTGAATGACACGTCACATGATTATGATGATGTTCCTCCTTCGCAAGCGAAAATGAGCATGACATGAAAAAACATTAAATGCGATGAAAATAAAATTATATATAATAATTAAAATTGGTAATTAACTAATTTGGGTTGTGAGTTAGTAGATGCCCGATGAGTCCGATTTGTGCACGGAAAGTTCTATTGCAGTGCATGCAGGAGTGCTGAAGGTTCGGGGTTGGAGAATTTACGGATTTGTCCTTCCGCTTCTTGCTCTTGTGTTCTTGCGCTTGCCCGCAGTGTTCTTTCTTTTTCAAATTTCGTGATGCCAGCAGTGATCTGGGTATGCCAGGCTGAGCGATCACGTGCTGTAGTCTCCCAGGCGCTAGGATCGATGCTGCAGTTCTTGAGAGAGTTTTTTAACTTTACTTTTTATTGTGAATGACAAGTCACATAGAATGAAAAACAAGAATCCATACATAGAAACGAAATTTAACTATTTTATAAAGATATGAAAAAGGCGATATAAGGATACAAAATACTATACAGTGTTAATAATACCATTGGTAATAGTAAATAATTTGGTTAATGAAAAACAAGAAAGCATACATAGAGATGAACTTTAACTAAATTATAGAGACATGACAAACAGATACAAGTATCAAATGTTAAATAATCCTGCAATATTATACCGAAACATGTAATTCAAATATAAATATCCAAATGGTCGGAGGGTGTCCGACAAAGTGGAGGGTGCCGCAGTAACCGAACGAACAAATGGTAAATCAAAATGAATTAAACTGGTTACTAAAAACACTTATCGTACCTATGAATAAAAATATATTTACAAAAGTATATATATTTTTTAAAAACATACAATAAATCTACACAGGACAATTCTCAACGAACATTGTGAAAAGGTCCCATTTGGACCGACACGTTGAGAATTGTCCTGTGTAGTTTTATTGTATGTTTTTTTATATACTTTTTTATATATTTTTATTCATAGGTATGGTAAGTGTTTTTAGTAACCAATTTAATTCATTTTGCTTTACCACATGTAAAAAACAAGGATCAGCAACCCACCCTAACATCCATAAAAATATATTCGCCTACTTTCCTCTTCATATTTTCCAAACTTAATCTACAACTCAACAACCACATGCGACATTTTACTGTGAGACCAATAACTTAATGGGGCTAGTGTCTGTATTCCTGTATATATGTATATAACTACGAAAATATATTAGTAAAAGCTTAATCAAAAAATTCGACCTCTTCTTATTTTATTTATATTTGTCTGTATATATGTATATAAAATGGCCACTTCCAACATCTTAGTAACCTATTACACTACCTATACATATTATAGAAAATCACTCTACAACAGAACCCACCCGTAATCAATATAAATATTCAAGATCAACTTAATAATAAGAAATAAACAGTCTATTAAATTCCATTCCCCACCCTAATCCTAATATCGAAATAAAAATAACATAACAACAAGACCAATAGACAATATAAAATAACTACAATATTTGGGTTAAGGTAAACAGTATAAGGTAAACAGTGTTGCCATTCTTTGCTACTTTCCGGCTAGGCAACACAGTGTGTTTTATTTGGGTTTTTAAAAATGAAATTTGTATTGTATTGTAATTATAGGAGTTACATAGTAATCCCTACCAAAAATGCTCTTTTTCTTACACACCATTCTACGCCACTTATATAATCGTTAAACCTATGCCTAGGGCGTCCGTATCTTTATTTATATTAAAAGAGTAGTAGCCAAAGACAATGTCACCCCAAAATATGCGAAATGTCTGGCACAAGTCACTTTCAGAGTGTCTATATTTGTATATTATGTATATATTATTTTGTATATATACATGTATATACTCCTTTTAAAAAAAATTAACAAATTTATTATCAATACAAATTTATTATCCATACAAATTTATTATCAATACAAATTTATTATCCATACAAATTAATTATGTATATATTTGCATTAAATATATGCCGACCACATGTCTTTATTATATATATATATATATATGTAACTATAATGACATTTCTGCCAAAATTGTGTCATATGTATTTTTACCTGTATTCTACATTTTTGTATTTAAATTGTCCATCAGGTCAATAATAAAATACTTATGCTATGCACTATTTTTTACTTGTTAAATTTGTATGTGTTTTTATACATGTTGTGACCACTAGAACACCATTAAAGACGAATTATGGAATAACAAAATACCCCAACTTCCCTCTGTAATTTTATCACCAAAATATAAAAAAATATAGTACCAGCACTATTATAATAAAATAATTATTATAATAAATAACTATTAATTATCTGTTATCTTGATTTCAGTAAATTTACGTAACATATCTATATATATATAAATTCGAAATATATAAATAAAATCAACAGTAGACATCAGACTAAATACATTAAAAACATACACCAAACAATGGCAAACAATAAAACTAATTACAATCATCATCATCAGGTGCCATGCCGTGTGACGTAGGCGGTCATGGCTCTCCACAGCTCTCTGTCCACAGTATTATGTATCAAAGTCGTTGTTGTTTCTTTGCTTTGCCAGGTTGTCAAACTGTCTAATATTTTCTCACGTTGTCGCCCTCTGTCTCTGGTGCCTTCAATCTTGCCTGTTGTGATTATGTTCTCTAAACCTGCCTGTCTCATGAAGTGGCCAAAAAAAGAAGATTGCCTTTTTCTTATATTGTTGATTAAGGTACGTTTCGCATTTAACTCTTTTAACACCTCTACATTAGTTTTTCTGGCAGCCCATGGTATTCTCAGCATTCTTCTGTAGAACCACATCTCTGCTGCCTCCAATCTCCCACTTTCCAGTTTGTTTATTGTCCAAGACTCGCACCCATATGTTAGTATAGGGGTTATATAGCACTGCAGAACTCTCTTTCTCACCTCTAATGACAAGGTCATATTACACAGTATATTTTTCATTTTTCTGAATGTTGTTTTTGCCTGTCCTATTCTGCATCTTATTTCTGTTGAACTTCTTCCATCTGCTGTTATAATTGTACCTAGATATTTGAATTGGTGGACCTGTTTTAATACTATATCATTCACTATGATCTTGCAAGGTGTGTTATTTTCTTTCTTTGAAATAACCATTACTTCTGTTTTCTTGATATTTAGGAAGAGGCCTTTCTCTTTGCTTTCTGTGACTAATACTTTAATTAAGTTTTGAAGGTCTTCCTCACTTTTTGCAATCAAAACAGTGTCATCCGCATATCTCAAATTATTTATGTTATGTCCTCCCACTAATATTCCTGGGATATCTACTATTGCACGCAATATGTTTTCACGGTATAGAGAGAACAGGTCTGGTGAAAGCACGCATCCCTGTCTGACGCCTTGTTTTATTTGTTGTAAGCGCCAAATTGCTTTCCTACTCTTATTGCTGCTGTTTGTTGCCAGTACATGTTATTGATTATTCTTAAATCCTTACTGTCAATGTTCAGATTCTCTAGCATGTGTATAATTTCGCTATGTTTAACTTTGTCAAAAGCTTTAGTGTAGTCTATAAAACAGAGGTACAGATCTGTTTTTACCTCTATAGACCTCTCTATTAGTGTTCTCAATATATAAATCGCATTGTTGGTGCCTTTGCCTTCTACAAATCCACATTGTTCTGGACTTATTTCTGGTTTTATTTTGTTTCTCACTCTCTTCATGATGATTCTGAGAAGTATTTTATTTATTTGGCTCATTAGGCTGATTGTACGGTGTTCTTCACATTCGGTGGTCCCTGGTTTCTTAGGTAATGCTATGAATATGGATATCATTAAGTCATAGGGTATGTTTCCGCTGTTATATATGTAATTCAGCAATTTTGTGATTATTTCAACTCCAAAGTCATCTAAAGCTGCTAATTCTTCTAATGTGATATTGTTTGGACCTGGGGCTTTGCCATATTTCATGTGTCTTAGTGCCTCCCTTACTTCTGCTGTGAGTATTGATGGACCCTCGCCGTTATCTTGTATGTTTATTTCTGGTCTATTGTCCTCATAAAGTTCTTTTATATATTCTGACCATCTCTGTACTATGTGATCTATTCCCATTAATACCTGCCCTGTCTTAGATTTTAGACACCCTGTAACTGTTTGCGTTCTCTTTCCTGTTATCTCAATTTTCTTATATAGTAATGTTGTATCTTGGTTGTAATGCAATTCTATTTCTGTGCATTTCTTGTTCAGCCAGCTTTCTTTTGCTATTTTGCATTTCTCTCGTATCTCCTTATGTATTTTCTGATATTCCACTATCTTGTGTTTATTTTTCCTTCTGGTGCTCATCAATTCTAATATTTCTTCTGTCATCCATTTTTATTTTGATGTATGTTTTACTTTTGGTATTATCTCTTTAGATGTTTGGTTTATCGACTGTTTTAGCATGTTCCATTGATCTTCAATACTCTGAATATTTGCAATGGCATTGTATCTATTTTGTACAATTATGTTGTATCTTTCTTTAATGTCAGCATATGATTTCAATAAAGCTAAATCTAATTTCATATTCTTGGTGCTCTCTTGATCTTCTTTAATCTTATACACAATTTCGCTACCAGTAGTATATGATCACTGTTGCAGTCAGCACCTGGCCTTGTTTTCATAGATCTAATGCTGTTTCTATGTCTTTTAGAGACTAAAATGTAATCAATTTGGTTCCGAGTATTATTACCTGGGCTAATCCATGTACACAGCCTTCTTGGATGTTGCTTGAACCATGCATTCCCTATTATTAAATTATGTGCCTGTGCCCACTCTATCAATAAATCACCTCTTTCATTCTTAGTTCCTAAACCAAATCTTCCTGTCACATCTTTTATTTCTGTTTCACCTACTTTTGCGTTAAAGTCCCCCATTACCATAGTTACTTCCTGATTTTTACACTGTTTCATTGCGATTTCTAAATCTTCATAGAAAATTTCGATGTCCTCCTCTGAACTGCTTGATGTAGGTGCATATACCTGCACAATGTTGATATCCAACGGTTTTCCTGTTAGTTTAACTAATATTATCCGATCTGATATTGCCATAAAACCCTTCACCGTTTTTCCTGTTTCTGTGTCTAATAATACTCCTACCCCCCTCTCGTGTTTTTGTCCTCGTGAGTATATGACTTTAAATTTATCTGACTGTATCTCTCCTGCCCCAGTCCACCTCATTTCGCTCATTCCTAGGATATTTATGTTCATTCTTTCCATTTCTTGCTTGATGTTGTCTAATTTACCACACTGCGCTAACGATCTACGTTCCATGGTGTTATATTAACACTAACTGTAGGCCTACTTCTGTGTGTCGCCATGATTTTCATCTTGGAAGAATAATGTGGTAGTTTCCCGTTGCTTTCCACATCCATATGGGGGATATCCATTTGTATCCGCACCCTTTGACAATATTTTATGTCGGGACAAATGGGTGCCCCGCCCTGCCCAGTTGCAGAACTACCACTTATACCGGTGGCTATCGGTCGCTTCCTTGTTCGCGCCTAGCGAACATCATGACGGCACGATCAACGACTAAACTCCAGACATCCCTCCAAGAATATTCAACTATCCACACTAGAAAACACACAAGGAATTTTCTGCACATTACAGTTATTAGTCATTCACTTAAAATAACACATAATACAATCAAAATAATCCTCAAGTGACGACTGAGCGAATAACGTTCAAACTTGAATAACATATCTAAAAATGCGTCCAATAAGATCAACGACACACACACAAATCACAAGTTCAAAAAAAATTAACACAAAAAAAACCCATTGTTTAAAAAACAACAGACACCATCCTTTGGAACCGGGCTCAAGATCAATAGATCCTTGCGTCGCTCAGATGCGGACAATTTTGTATTATATCAGGCATATTCAACTCCATCCCATAACCTCCTTAGTCGCCTTTTACGACATGCATGGAAGGTAAATAGTGTTGCTATTCTTTTCTCACCTTTCGTGCCCCGGCAACACATGGGCGCCTTTATTTTATATTATATATATATATATATGGTTTTTTTCTGTTCTTCCTATTTTCATTACTTCGGTTTTTTCTGTATTTATCTTCATGTTAAAGGTTTGGCATGTTTGGTGTAGTCTATCTATTTGTCTTTGTAGTTCCTCTTCTGATGATGCCGTTAGTGCATAGTCATCTGCAAATAGTAGTTCTCCTTCAGATTGTTTTCTTCCGTAGTCTTTGCTGCTTTGGAAATTAGCAGATGTACATGTGCTCGTTCTTAATGAGCATTGACTATTGGCGTATATCCTCTGACATAGTCTTATCAGATATTGGGGACCCCATATGTCTGTAGTGTTATCCAAAGTTGTGCTCTACCCACTTTGTCAAAAGCTTTCTTTTGGTCCACGAAAGCCAAATATAAGTCTTGGTTATGTTCTATCGCTCATTCTGAAAGTTGTTTGAGGGCAAAGATTGCATCTGTACATCTTTTATTTTTCCGAAAGCCCATTTGTATGTTGTTGAGCGTGGGTTCTATAGATGCGCGCATCCTTCTCTCTAGAATCTTGCAAAAGATTTTTCCTTAGTGGCTTAAGAGTGATATGCCTCTATACATAGTGAAGTCCCTCTTACTGCCTTTTTTCTTCCAGATGGGAGCAATCACCCCTGTTCCACTACTGTGATATATTTTGTATCTTCCATTTCACATGAAACAGTCTATGTGATCACTTTATACCTGTCACTGTTAGCATTTTTTATTAGTTCTATAGGTATGCCGTCTATTCCTTGTGCTTTGTTATTTGGTGCAAGTTTAACTGCGTCTTCAAATTCGAATTTCAGGATGTGTGGTTTTATGTCTTCTTCTATTGTATTTATTGTTGTAATCACTTCTTCAATTAAGTTTAACAGTTGATTGAAGTAATTTGTCCATCTTTCTTTGATTTCTTGGGGCCTATTTAGTATGTTGCCGTATTCATCGTTGATTATTTTTGTTGGTTCGTGTCTTTTTTACTTATAATGTTTTGTACACCTTCGTTGGTGCGTGTCGTCTATCCTTGTGAAGCATTTCTCCATATTCTTCCATGACTTAGTTATTGCAGATTTGATGATTTTCTTGGTGTTAATCTTTGCTGTCTTGTATGCTAGATATCTATTCTCTCTTCATGTGTTTTACTTGTTGCTCATTTCTTGTACTTTTTATTTTTCGTTGCGTTCTTTACCTCTTCTATCCACGAAGCTGTTATCTTTAGTTTCGTACCTTTATGGTTTTTATATCCGCATGTGTTTCCTGTTGTTTAAATAATGGCATTTTTGAACTATGTCCATTCTTCTTCTCTATGTGCTGGGTGTTTTCTGGTAGCTTTGCGAATTCTTCGTTAACTTCCTGGATATATTTTTCCCGCATGTTTATCTCTTCCAATTTCGGTACATCTAGTTGTCTTTTGTACTTATCTTGTGCTTGTTATTTTTCGCTTTGTTTGTTTTGACTGCTATTATTACTGCCTTACAGTCAGTTTCTGCACACGTTAGGTATTACTCGTGCGTCTGTTATTTTTCGTCTATTGTTTGTTTTTTCACAAAAAAGATTTTCACATCTATTTTCATCCTAAAAAATTCCTTTCTTTCGTTTTCGTTGTGAAGTCTGGTTCTTGCATTCCCAGCTGTTCCATGTATATCATGGTACACTTGTTACTCTCTGTGTGTAAAGAGGGTGTTCGTTATAAAACGGTTGTGCTGGGTGCCTGCATCTATTAGTTTATAACCGTTGTCGCTAATAGTGTATCTTGTGTCGCCGAAAGGTCATTTATATTCCTTCTCTATTGGCACAGACCAAAACAGCTAGGAATCAAATGGTTAAACAACAAGACCCTGGAAGATCTAACCTTCGCAGATGATATTGCTCTCCTGAGTTCAACACACCAAGATCTCCAAGAAAAAACAGAAAGGCTCAAATTTTTTGCACAACAGATAGGCCTTCAAATAAACACACATAAAACGAAAATCATGAACTTTACCGGCCTGACAGAATCAATTAAACTAGATGATAATATACTATACAACGTTTCAAATTTCATATATTTGGGAAGCAAGATAACAGCAGACGGGGATACCAATTCAGAAATTAAGACTCGAATCGCTCTCGCCTCCGAAGCCTTTAACAAACTCTCAAACATCTGGAGATCGAAGATCGCAACACTTCAAACTGCGACTATTCAATGCAACTGTGATTCCATCATTGACATATGGATGTGAAAGTTGGAAATCTACCGCAATAATGGATAAGAAGTTAGTTGCCTTCGAGAATAGATGCCTCAGAAAAATCACAAATACTAATTGGAAAGACTTCAAATCAAACGACATACTAAGAGATGAGACAAAACAAGAATACTTGACGAACATCATCAGAAAGCGCCGCTGGACATACATCGGCCACGTACTTAGAATGGAGGAAGACAGAATTCCACGACAAGCCTGCATGTGCACACCAGACGGGAAAAGGAAACAGGGAAGACCAAAAACAACGCTCAGAAGAACATTTATGAATGAATTAAAATCAACAGGCATAAATGCACAAGACCTGCAATCCCTAGCAACTGACCGACAGACATAGAGAACTATGACATCCGCCCTGTGTCAAACTTGGCAAAAGAGGATGACTGGATGATTCCTTCTCTATTTGCGCCAAGATGTGCGTTTAACTCTCCCAAAATATATAGATAATCTTCATTGTTATTTTTATTAATCTATTTACATCCTCAAAAAATTCCTCTCCTTCGTTTTCGTTGTTTGGTGTTTTACATGGTGCATAGACCTGTATAAATGTTCTGTTTATACTGTCCATCGTAATCGTTATCGCTATTGAACGTTTGTTTTGATATATGACGCGAACAATGCTTTTGGCAAGTGTCGGATCTTTTAGAAAGCCTACCCCGAGTTTAGCTCTTGAAACTGGGTCAAATCCGTTAAATATAAACGTGTATTCTTAGTATACTTTCTTACAGTAGTTACAGCCTTTGTCTTTATATATCGGCTAATCCTAGTATTTTGATGTTTCTATTTTTCATCTCATCTATAAAATCTTCTTTTTTTTAATTTCTCAGCCCGCAAATATTGATTATAGCAAATTTTAAAAATGTAATATGCTGTTTTCGTATTCAATGTTTAGCGTTGTTAATTATTTTAATATATTGGTACTATTCGTCTTCGGACAACCCTCCATTTTACTACGAACATTTTGAGTCCTCACTGTCGGATTGCTTATCCTGTCACAGTGTTGTATCAGGAAAACATCACCTAGCTACTCTGTTATCTCTAATTAGCACATACATTAAAGTGTTTGATGTGTTCTTACACTATCTTTGTCTTGCGCCCGTCGTTTATGCATACTAAGTTCATATCAATCAAAGCCTCCTCAAGATCTCTTCCCTGTTGATTAGATGCTTATTTTGCGCCAAGATCTCCCTTTTCCTTAAAATCCCCGCAGAACATGACCTTCTTTTCTTCTTTTACTATCTTACCTAGAGATTTCCAACCCTGCACGTTCAGGCTGGCGTTGCACGCATATACATTGACGAGCACGAATCGGTGCTGCCACTTTTGTACCCTGACCGTTTGCCGCTGAATGTCGTCACTATCCCACTCAGACATATTTACCTCGACCGCATCAATGCTTTCTCATACAAGTAACTTGCCCAAAGTGTCGCCTATTGTACAAACTTTGAAAGCCGGTGACTTGGAGAGTTTCTCGTCCCCAACCACGATTCCTGTACAGCAGCTTATCCAGTTCAGTATCTCGCTTTTCGACGCTAGCGACATTCCAGAACAACACACAGAACGATTTCAGAGACACGGTGGCCATGGACCGCGACGACAACAATGCGATTGACTTGGTCGTTGCGGCGGCTGATATTGCACCCAGATGTGTACGGAGAATGAATAAACTTCACACCAGATATACCAGTTGTGGCCGTGACTTCTTCATATTTAGATTTCAATATTTTTGGGGCAATCCTCATATATGGGAAATACAAGTAAATATAAGTAGGAAGCCAGAGGACAATTTTTTTTAAATTCTTGAGACTAACGGGAATTATATATGGGAAATACTACTTTCTCTATTTTATTGTTGCGCGTGTTTTCCAGTATAGGTTAATTAGTCTTACATCTATCTTTTCCATTTAAATCAACCTTCTCTCTGCCAAAGACGGATGCGTCAGGTCATTGGCGCAAATTAAACGGCAACACAACGCATTCCATAATCTGGACTACATCCTGCTAGAAATTTAGTAGTCCTGCTACAAGAGATCCAGCGGAAGTTTGAGAATGAACGCTGAGGAAGAAAAAGAATAACACAACTTTCTGAAGACTGATAATGTCTTAAGAAGAGACTACAGTAGTTCCTGAGTTTGAAAGAAATTGTTCGTAAAGTATGTGTGTGTTCGTCCATCACAAGTGATGATGATCATTTTTTACATCCACTTTTCAAAATTCAGTTAGAATTATGACCATGATTAATAGTTCGTAGATGGTTCGCTAATAGTTCGCTAATGAGTCCTATTCGAGCTATAAATGTTCTTGGATAGTTCGGAGATGGAATGACCACTATATGCGGATTTTTGTCTATCAGTGACCTTCTAGCTATCTTCTGCTGTTGGGCTGCAGCATTTATCCTCTTTTCACAAGATGATGCGCTGTTTTTGACTGTAGAGCCCCATGTAGATCTATTTTGTGCAAGTTCTTCCCATGTGTCTTGGTCTTTTTCAAACGCTTTCAATGAGGTCTTTAACGAGTCCTTGTAAGCGCTTCTTTTGGCCACCTTGAGATAATTTACCTTTCTCCAGCTCACCATAGAGAAGTATCTTTGGTAGGCGATAGTCTGGCATACATACCAAATGACCTGCCCAACGAATCTGTGTGCATCGGGATAGTGGTATCTGGAATCTTGTCTTGCCATCTGATGTTCATAATTTTTCTGAGACAAGTTGTATGAAAGTGATTGAGTTTCCTTACATGTCTATACACAGGCCATATTTCGCTAGCGTATAACAACACTGGAAGTACCACTGCTCTGTAGATTTTCAGCTTAATCTAGGTTAATGCCATTTCTACGCCACAGATTTGCGTACAATCTGCCGAAAGTGCTGCTTGCCTTGACGATCCTTGTATACTTTTCATCATTAACGTTGGCATAATAAAGGATAGTAATGTAGAAACCTACCATTCAAGTTGTTGACAGAGGAAACTTAAAATAGTTACGTTTAGAGTTAGACTTCATGTAGAAAATTAAAGTGACTCAAAATTGGCAGAACAGATGAGGTTATTAAACGGGGTGTGTGTGCACATAGGAGAAATATAACATGGAGAGGACTGAGAATGTAAGCCTATCAAATTTCCAACTTTTATAGAAGTAGTAATCACACATTCAATGAACATACCAATGACATTCCAGTGCATATACGAGATAGAAAAGAGTTGTTGTTTACGGGATATTTCAGCGTAGCAGGTTTGGTAGCGGCTAAAGAAAACGGTGGATAGAAAACATTAAGATAACCTTGAATAAACATGGATTTAATACAACTAAGGCGACACATCTGACCTTAGATCGACAGCTGAGGTTCCCACCCCAATACTTAACGTCAAGTGTGGATACTATCAATCATCATTCACCTGGAGAAAGACAATAAACAATAACAAATTGAGTAAACGATTTTGAGTATCGCTATGATATTTAATTGACATATCATGTGTTCTAAACATGTGGTGGCTCTTGATATTAGGGTGGTATCATCTGCATATCTATTTTCCGGAATCTCATAGTCTCTGATATTAAAAAGTTGAAACTGTCCATAATATGGGTCTTGCCATTCATTCCTTATATTAAATAAATGTGGTGAGAGGATGCATCCCTGTTAAAATATCACAGTGCTACCATATTTGCTCCGCTCATGGGAACCGAGCAACAAACGTGAGTAAATTATATGTTATTTTGGAGTAAATTCATTTCTTTTTCATATATTTGCATTAAATTGTCCCATCTGTCATCATTTTGTTATAATACTCGGATATTTTTTTACATTACCTGATAAAATGGGAAGGTAATGAGACGAAACAATGTCAATATTAAAACATGTGAGCACCAATACAAGCAATTACAATAGAGTAATTTAACTGCATCCCTAATAATAACATTTAATAGAAAAAAAAACCTATATTCTTGAATTAGGGACATACATCTGATATACAAAATTGCTTTCAATAGGTGTAGATATTAGGAACTAGCAGTATTATTGCCAGACATTGCACCCATTAACACAACATCACTGTGTTTGCACTATTCTATACTGTGTTATGCCGACGATATCCGGTCTCTTGGCTGGTTCCTAATTTCAACTCCAGGAACTCACCTCAAAGTTCGAAGAGATTAGTCAGAAATATGGCATGAAAAGTAGGATGGATAAAAGTAAGATATCAAGAAAAGTCCCATGTACATCCCGTTAAACGGTCACAAACTTGAAGCTACCACATTCAGATATATTCCCAAATACGTGAGGATGGCAAATCAGAAAATGCGCAAGTTAAGACTTGAAATGGCAATGGCTACCATGGCAATGATGGAAATGATTTAGAAAAGTAAGGTGAGGATTATAGTAAAGATCAATCTATTCACATTGCTAGTACTAAGTGTGCTTTTATACGGATGTGAAAGTTGGACACTCAATACAGACACGGAAAGAATGATTCAAGCCTTTGAATACAAGTGCTTGAGAAGTATGTTAAGAATTAGTTATACATAATATAAGAAAAATATATTCATCCAACAGCAAATAAACGAACTTGCAGGTTATCAAGAACCACTTTTGGCAGTGGTGAAACGGCGTGTTTCTTCTTCTTCTCTGCGATCAGTTTCCTATGCTCATAAGTCTATACAGGAAGATGGGCCGCCTCCATGAATTCAGTCGTCAGCAGGAGGTCCTCACGGTTGCCCCACAGCTTCACCTTCAGATCTGTCTCTTGAGGCCATATTTTGGTTCTCACGTCATCAAAGAGTGGGCATGTCTGAAGAATATGTTCTGGAGTCTGGGGACCCTTTTGACATGGGCATTGGTCAGTTTGGGCAGCCTTAATTTTGTGGAGATGTGCTTCTAGTCTGCAGTGTCCTGTGCGAAGTCTAAAAATTGTGGTTTGTTGTGACCTGTTTAGCTTTAGAATAGGGTCCTGTGGAAAGTTACTGCCTGTTCTCTGACTCCATGTATGTTTGTATATTCCTTTGATGAGGGTTTTTGCTTCAGTCAGTGATATTCTGTGGTGGAATTGTTCCTTTTTTGCACCTGCTTTTGCCAGTCTGTCAGCTCCTTCATTTCCTGCTATTCCACAGTGTGCAGGGATCCATTGCAGCACAACTTTATTGTTGGCAGATAGTTGATTTAGAAGTTCTACAGTTGTTTTTGTTAAGAGATCTTTAGGTTCCTTTTGGATGGTTTGGAGTACTGACATGCAGTCACACAAGAAGACTATGTTAGCTCCTTTGAGCCTCCGTTCCTCTAGAGCCTTTGATGCTTCCAAGATTGCTTGTAGTTCTGCCCTGTAATTTGTTGATAATTTGCCAGTAGCGATTGAGAGTTCTAGTTTTGGGGTGTTTGGTATGAGTATTAGTATCCCAGCTCCTCCTTTCTTTACTGTACCCTCTGATGATCCATCTGTGAAGACATGAATCCACTGTGAGGTAGGGTATTGGGTGTCTAGGTGATCAAGTGTTTTTGCCTTAAGGGCAGTGGGGGTTTCCATAGTTTTGCTCTCAATGCCTGGTATTGTAAGTTTTGCTGTATATATGGGTGAAGTGTTTGTGATGTTGCAATATGCATCTAGCTGTTCCCATTCATCCGGATTGTTGCTGGTTACTTCTTTATTGGCTTTCATACGTTTTTTTGATAGGTGATTGAAGCTTGGTCTTTTCAGTCTGTTTTTTGTTAGTTCTTTTGTTTTTTCATGCATAGGGTGATGTTTCAGACGTCTAAATTTTTCTGTCATTATTGTGATTTTCTCATCCCTGCGGTCTGTTAGGTTTTGTAATCCTGCTGTTGCTTCCATTGATGTTATAGGTGTGCTCCTTAGTCCTCCTGTTATGATTCGGAGACCTGCATAGTGAATTTTGTCCAGCTTTTGAAGATTGGTGTTTGCTGCTGTTGCATATGTGGTCAATCCATATTCCAGAGTTGGACGAATGTGACCTACATATACTTGTCTTATGGTTTTTATGTTGGCTCCCCAATCTGTCCCAGATAGTTTTTTCATTATTTGTAGTCTGCGTGTGGCTTTATTTTCTGTCTCTTCAATGTGTGATCCCCAAGTAAGTCTTTTGTCAAATTTTAGCCCCAGGTAGACTGGGGTGTTTTCTTTTGGGAGTGGGGTATTGTCTAGAGTGAGAGTATAATTTTCAGGCTTTGTGGAGAGGGTGAAAAGTGTAGTGACGGTCTTACTTTTGTTTATTTGAACACCCCAGGTTTTTGCCCACTCTTCAACTTTGTTTATTGCCTCCTGCATTCTAACTTTTGCAACTCCAATGTATTCTGATTGGGTCCAGATAGCAAGATCGTCTGCATGGAGAGCTCTATGTACATATGGTGTGAATAGTTTTGGCAGATCGTCTATAAAAACTATGAAGAGTGTGGGGGACAGAATTCCTCCCTGTAGGACACCTTCTGTTATGTTGACCATTTTACTTTTCATTCCCTGGAGTTTGACTCTTGCATGTCTGCCTCGTAGGAAGCTTTTTATCCACTGAAACATTTTGCCTCTGATTCCTTTCTGGGCAAGTTTTAGCAATAGCCCCTCTTTCCAGACTTTGTCAAAGGGCTTTGTGAGGTCAAAGAAGGTGGCTAGGAGTTTTGATTTTTTCTGGAAAGCATCTTCTATTTCCTGGGCAAGGTATGTTGTTTGGTCCTCAGTGCATCTGCGTTTTCTGAAGCCTGATTGGCAGTCATCTAGAAGATTGTTTTCCTCCAGGTAGTTTAAGAGTCTGTTATTCAACATTTTTTCCATGACCTTTCCTAAGCAACTAAGTAGACTGATAGGGCGGTAACTTGTTTTGTTGGTTTTTGGTTTTCCTTTCTTGGCAATTGGAATTATTTCTGCCTCTTCCCATTCTTCTGGGAAGATCCCTTGCGCCCATGATTCATTAAAAAGGTCTAGGATTCTGCTTCTACCCACAGGACCTAGGTGTTGGAGCATTTCATTTGTGATTCCATCGGGTCCAGGGGCTTTCTTCTTTTTTAGATTTTGAATTGCCATGTTAAGTTCTGATTTGTGAAAAGGTGAGGTCATTATGCCTGGGCAAGGTTGATGTTTATTTACAAGGTTTTTTGTCTCTCGTCTTACTTCAGCAGTTCTTGTTCTAGTTATCTTAATTTTGCTTTCTTCAGCATAGGAGTCTGCTAGAATATTTGCAGCTTGTGTGCCAGTGTAGGACTTCCCCTTGTCTTCTATGATGATACTACTTTGGGGGTTGTTTTCTTCATTGAGACACTTGATAAGTTTCCACATTTTTGTTGAGTCTTTTTCCATGTTGAGTGTTGCTGTTTTTTCTTTCCAGCTGGATCTAATGCTGTTTAGCTTTTCTCTCCTGAAAATTGCTTGCAGTCTATTGTGTTCAATGATATTGGTTTCTGTTGGTCTAGTTTCCATCTTGGATCTTGCAGCAGAGGCTTCATCATGCATAGCCTGGAGTTTTTTGTTCCAGAAGGGTTTGTAGTTTTGTCTTCTTCCTCTAGGTATACTGTTGTTGTCAGCTTCCAGGATTATTCCTGTTATTAATTTTGCATCTTTCCGTATATTTCTTGCTGTAAGATGTGTTAGTAGTTTTTCCTCTGTAAGGCGTTGGTAAGTGTCCCAGTTAGCCTTTTTGTAGTTCCAGCTAGCGATTTTGTGTTGTTGCTTTTCTGTCTTGTGGTTCCCTTTTATTGTTAATATTACGGGCTTGTGGTCACTCCCACCAAGCTGTTGTGCCACTACTCTTTCTGTCACACGTTGGATGTCCTCTTTTGCAATGGCATATCTGGAGTGCTCTGAGATTTCCATCGTCTGGAGTAAAAGGTTGGCTCTGATAGATGTTCATTTATAAGGATTAGCCTATTTTCTATCATCCAGTCTTCTATTTCTTCTCCTCTCAAGTCCATAGTTGGGTAACCCCAGCATGGGGAATGACTGTTGAAATCTCCAACTATAATATGATTTGATGATGTGAGAGGTATTGTCCTGAGGTGTAATTTTTTGTTGTTTGGGCAGTAGAAATTTGTGATAATCAGTGGTTCTGGGGTTGTATGTAATTTGATGGTGAGATGTTCTGAGTCCTCTGGGTTACGTGCGATTTCTGTAGTAGGTATGTTATTTCTTACCATTGTGATGATCCCTCCTTTGTGGCCTAATCTATCTAATCTGAAGCATTCAAAGCCTCTGATGGAGAATCTGTTGCTGTCATTAAGATGTGTCTCCTGAATGCACAAGACATCAATCTTTTGCTTTTGACGGAAATTCTGCAGTTCTAGTTTCTTCTTAGCCACACCCTCACTGTTCCACTGCATAATTTTGATTGTGTTTTTGTTGTCATGATTGGTTTGGCCGGTTGCTGTACTCTGTTTAATCCCGGGTCCCCGATACACAGAGTCATCATCAGTAGCTTTTGGTGGACCCATTCGAGGCTGGGGGTCCGGAGCTCCTCCTGCCTGGCGATGAACCACAGGGGCAGCCCCACTTCGTGTAATAAATCCGAGCATAGTCATTAACTGTATAATGCGTACATGTCCCATTTCCATTGCTGGGTACCCACGCCTATTCAGGATGACATGTTCCGTCTTCGGTGAGGGAAGTTATGGAGTCTTCCTATCCATGTTCTTGGACATCCTAGCACTGCCCGCAAGACATCGGAGGTTTGTGGAGTGGCCTTCTCCTATTTTACTGTCAGGGTTGTCTCCCATAGCCTTTCCATCTCCCGATGGTGACTGCAAGGCAGCAATTTTTTTGGGGGGGAAAAAAAATTCCCCCCCTTCCCCAACGCGCTCCTGGCATGGAGTTGATTACTCCACGCCAGCAGCGTGAGCTTATAGCGGCTCATACTCGCTTGAAGCTGCCCGTCACTGGACACATGGGGTATTTCAGTGGGGATATCAGCACCGACTGATATCCCGCCCCGTCCTGGTAGGCAACAGCACCGGTTTTGTCCGCGGCTGCTTAATTGCAGCAAACACTCCATATATGGACATTTATGGAGTGCCCTCCACCATCCGCCACCTGTGGACGCGCCTGGTAGGGGTCGGTAGCCCCCCCCCCCCCCAGGCAAACGGCGTGTTTGACTTGGACAGGTAACGAGACACAACTCACTTTTAAAATGATTTTGCAAGAAACAGTTGAGGGTAGAAGGAGAAAAAGGGAATAAGACATTTCCTGGATCGATAATACAAAGAAGTGGTCTGGGAATGAGTTTTCTACGCTCCTCCGAATGGTTGAGGACAGTGGTGACTGGATGGCTTTTTGTGCATATCTCCAGTCTGGCACACCTACGACCCTGTCGAGTTATGAGTCTTATTATTATTACTGTTATTGTATCCCATTTCAATTTTTCCTCAATTGAGTGTCTTCTTTTATTTTTACTGTCTTTGTACCATCTATAGTATATTTCTGTAAAAATTCTGATAATTCTGCAATGCATTTTTTTCCGTGTCCACTTTTAAAATTATGAACTGACCGTCCTGCTAGATATTGTTCCTTTTAGTACAACTTTGTAGTTTCTGCACTAGTTTTATCAAAATTGTATACTTTTCATTCAAAAAGCTTGTTTGCTGCGAAGCTTTGACATCTGCAGAATATTTCTGCAAATTTTCAGTCAAATTATATCATGCAGTTTCGCAGAGATACATTACTGGTATTTTGTTCGCAAACTTTAAACCACTCTGTTTCAATCTGTCTTGTTTGAAAATGAACAGGAACTACACAGATCAAAGTAAAGAAGATGGACGATAGAAACATCCAAAAAGCAAAAACCATGATAATCAGCAAAGACACAGAAGAACAGGTGATAAACAAAAATACATGGCGAGAAACTACACTATTAGAACATTATCAATACCTCCGACACATAATCACAAATGATGGTAGAAGTGAAACAGAAGTTAAAAGGAGAGTAAGAATGGTTAAAAGTTCCTTCAATGACATAAGGAAAATATTAACATCAAAACAAATTACAAACAAGCTAAAAATGAGAGTTATAAAGTGCTACATCTATTATATATTAATGTATGGATAAGAAACATGGACAATAAATATACAATTAGAAGCCATAATTTATGTCATGGCGATGTGGATATGTAGAAGAATAAGGAGAAAATCATGGAAAGAGAATAAAACAAACGAAGAGGTTCTAACAACACTTCGTATGAAGTGTTAAAAGAAATAAAAAGCACTAAAATAAAATATTTTGAACTTTTTAAAGACTTTTCTTGAGGGTAAAGTCGAAGCGAGGCGAGCAAGAGGTAGGCAGAGATACAAGTTGGAGAGCATCATCTCGATATAGACAGGTTACAGTCTAGCAGAGTGCACCACCAAGACAAGAGACAGGTTATGTTGGAGGTCACAGCTAACCTTCGTTGCGGAGACGGCACTTAATGATGATGATGTCTCAATAAATACAGAGAGAAAATTATTGAAACCAGACAAGATTATAAGTGTAGTTATAAATGCATGTTTTATTTAATATTTTACTTTTACACAGTGTTTTCATTTTGCTAATATGTTTCATGAACGATATGATCGTTCGTCCGTTGTATTCAACGATTACCAATAATAATAAATAATAAAAGATAATAATGTTAATAGTGCGTTTTTAAATGACTAACAAGTACAATGCGAGCACAAAAAGTTCATCCACACAGTTGACATCTGTATCGAACGTTGTGATTATATCTATGGGACGTTGAGATGTTTTGTCTTTTCTACTGCGCGATTCTGTCTTGCAGTACCTAGCCTTGTCTCTCCCGCCGCTAGTGCTCCAGTTATGAGACTGTAACGCCATGCTATGAGCGATATAAAACCCTAGAAACTAACGCTATTGCTTCAAACTACTTTGCGTCCTTAGTTACGCAATTTACATTACACAAGGAGGAGATTATTCAATATCATATTGCGATATATCTATGTGCTTTGCTCAACAGTGAAAATGATTTAGTTAGGTATCGTTTCTCAACCAAGTATTTCTCTAGATACATTTGCTCAACCAAAGACTATATTTAACTACATATTGTTGATCAATATTTACTTAGATATGGCTGTTCTACCAAGGGCTGTATTTTAATTAAATATTGTTGCTCAAGAAGTGCCCAAGATAAGCTGGAGGCAACTGAGATGTGTTTTTTTTTTAAAAAGAAGAATGATGAAAATTCCATGGACAGCCAAGAAAATTAATGATTAAACTCTCAGATATTCTGGAGTAAAACGACAAATTATAGTGAAAATTAGAAACAGACAATCAAGATTTTTAGGGAATGTAATGAGAAAAGTAAAATAAAGTTTGAACATTTAGTAACCACCGGAAAGATCAAGGGGAGAAGAGATAGAGGAGGAAAAATTTCTGGATGAGTTGTCACTGAGGCACAAAAAGAAGTCACCAACTGAACTTATTAACAACACAAGAGACAGAGAGTTGTGGAGAAGCATGATCGCCTACACCACTCGGCATGGCACTTGATTGATTGATTGTTGCTCACTTAGGACTATTTAATTATATATTGTTGCTCAGCCAAGGACTGAAATTAATAATATATGGTTTTTCTACCAAGGACTGTAATCCAAAAAATATATTTTTGCTCAACAATGAACTGTATTTAATTTGGTGTGGTTGCTTAACAATGGACTTTTATAATTCTAAATAAAACTGAAATAAATTATTTCTGTTGATGTCGCATTAATAAGAGATCTTGAAATAAGCATAACTTTTCTAGGGGAAGATTGAGTTTTAAAAATAAATATTTTGTTCTCTGTTTCAGATGCAAGACACATGCAATGAAGTTGACAAAGATGAAAAAACAGATGAAACAAAAAAATCGAATAAAACATTTGTGAATGTAAAATCAGCATTACATTTTAATGTGCACAGTCATTACAAATTATGTAATGGCAAAAATAAAAAAAAAATTAGAGCTAAATCTTCACAAATAAATACATTTGAAAGTACAGCAAAATTAAAAGAGTTCCAGAAACTAAAAAACTGGGTGGGAAAGGTTCCTTCCAAAATGACTATGTCCAAAGAAGATAAAGAAAATCATGTGAAGGTATGTGTACAAGTATTGTAATTCTTATCTGCTTATTAATAAAACCTATATTTGGTGTATGTCATACTAGAAATTCTTACAACATTTAACTAGAGGAAGTTATATACATTTCCTTTGTTGGAATTTTAAATTTACTAACCAGAAAGAAAGCCTTCAGGTACATTTCTAATGACATTTCATCTGCGTTCGCTCTCTGAACCGACATGAAGGTGGGTGTGACTTCCGCTAGAGAGCGTGAAATATCGCTGTGTCTTGCGCTGTTGGTTTCACAATGAAGCTGTATTATTTTTCACTTTTTAGTCCAGCAAATCCGTTTTTTCGCTTGCTCTAAAGACAATTTCTCATTGTATCACCAATCCCTGCTGTGCTGTTGAGAATGAAATGGTACATCATTAAACATCAGCTCTACAAGTAAAATGGAAGATACCTAGGATAATGTACTATTTTTGCTGGTTTTGACTAATAAATAATACAACTAATGTAAAGAAAAATAAGTAAATAACAGAAAACAAAGGCGCAAGAACTTTATCCACGTTACGGTCCAACATGGAAACAAAACACAAGAATCTATCACACACTAATCCCTCACTCTATCAAGAAACAGAGCACACACGAAATAAACAAAATCAAATTAAATTACAGAGAGTTTGGTTTCCACTATATCTGCCTCGTATTAGAAATGACATCAAATAGTGCAATAAAGCAGTAAACTTGCATAGCAGTCGCAGCAAGCTCATTCACTAAACTAACGAACATCTGGAAATCCACAGACATAGGAAGAAACACCACGTTAAAACTATTCAACTCACGTGTTATTCCATCATTGACGTATGGCAGTGAAAGCTGATAATCAACGCAGGCAACGGACCAAAAGTTAAACAGCTTTGAAAACAATTATCTCAGAAAATTGTTGAACATAAAATGGTGCGATTTCGTCACAAATAGCGACCTAAACAAATAAAATACACATAGAATATGTTTCAAATGTTATAAGAAAACATAAAATGGTGCGATTTCGTCACAAATAGCGACCTAAGAAATAAAACACACATAGAAGATGTTTCAAATGTTATAAGAAAACGCAGATGGAAATACCAGGAACACGTTCTTAGACTAGATCAAATGTTTTATTTTGGTAACACACCTACCTATTTTTGTATATCTTGACATTTGCCCAGTGTTACCCCATCCACCTACTTCCTGTTTAGGGTTATTACCCTACACTGGTAGATTTATCCCTTGAATCAACAAGCCCGTAATTGGACACCTGGGGGAAGAAAAAGAGGATGACCCAAAATTACATTAACAATCAAGTAGCAGGGGAATCCATCATACAGCGTATTTGTGTGCTCTGAGCCTTCCACTGGCAAGATCCCAACCGGCCTCAGTCTACGACATGTGTATATATACAGCGGCACATGCAGTCTATGTAGAGTGGGGGTTGCCTCCCTGCCAGCTCTGCAGGGTGGCTAGGCAGAATGTGTATTTCCTTGTTCTAACACCCCCCCCCCGCCTCAGGCTAGACAGCCGCAGGCTACGACATGTATGCACATCATACATGCCGATGAGACAGGCTCACGATCTAGCTCAGAGCTAGATTAACACGCTAGTACAACACAGACATGAATGGCCTCGCACAGAGTGCTTGCCCTAACCTGGTTTAAAATAGATTGTGACTAGTAACACGGTTGATGACCTAGATGTTCGTCGCGAATTGTAAAACGTAAGACACTCAAGAATGTTTGAGACTGTGTGTACTAGCATGGCATTTGACGGCTTATTTGAGTGCATTGTTGTTTGAAGCATTGTCAATAGATGAAAAAGAGGGTTCGGGATGCATCAGGGGCGTATCCCTGGAAATCTATTGGCTTAGGAAGGGAGACTGGTGGTAGTTGTGTGAACACATTATTATCGCTTACAAAAGCGTCTAATATTCTTCTATCAATAAACCCATAACCCTTCAGGGTCGTAGGGGTACCACATTGGATGCACACAGAGTCCTCCAGCGAATTCTATCCTCAGCGATGCGGATGAGTGTGGAAATATCTAGCCCTGTCCATTCCTTGATGTTGCCTGTCCATGTCTTTATTTGTCCTCCTCTGCTTCTTCCATCCTCGACAGTTCCCTGCAGTATTGTTTTTGACAAGGAATCGTGCCTACATACATGTCCGAACCATGCTAGTTTACGTCGTTTCACTATTGAAAGCAATGGCTCCTGGACACCTGCACACAATTCTACTTTATTTCTTACGTACACATTGGTCTTATGTTCCCTATAGGAAATTCGTATAATTCTTCTGTAGCATTTATACTTGAAAGCCTGTAATCTTCTCTCCATGTTCGCAGTGAGTGTCCAACTCTCACAACCATACAACACAACAGAAAGCACCAGAGACTTATACAGTTTGATTTTCACTCCAACACTGATGTTGCTTTTCCAAATCACAGTTAGCCTTGACAAGGACGCTAAAGCTATTTCCAGCCTTATTTTTAGTTCTGCTTTGCATTTACCATCGCTGCATATACTGGATCCGAGGAATTTGAAGGTATTCACCTCCTCAAGCTTATGTCCATTCATCATGATATTAGTCTGGTTTTCTGTGTCTCTGCTGTTTACCAAGATTTTGCTCTTATCTGTATTGATTTCCATTCCGTACTTGCTGGTAACTTTTTCAAACGTTGTTGTTAATTCTTGCAATGATTGTTCTGACCCAGCTATAAGATCAATATCATCAGCGAAACGCAAGTTGCAAATAGGGCGACCTCTGACCGATATAGACGTATTGTAGTCATGTAATGTCTCTTGTATGATGTGCTCTAAGTATATGTTAAAAAGTACTGG
Organism: Meghimatium bilineatum; assembly: GCA_034231615.1. NCBI lineage: Eukaryota > Metazoa > Mollusca > Gastropoda > Stylommatophora > Philomycidae > Meghimatium > Meghimatium bilineatum. The sequence goes on along the minus strand of CM067298.1, from coordinate 69,560,078 downwards.
GGACATTATGCATCCCTGTCGAACTCCCACAGTTTTGAAGAACTCTCCAATTGTATTGTGTGACAAGACAGCAATATTTGCATTTTTGTACAGAGCTTCAATAATGTCTATAATTGTGGTGTCCAAATTAAATATTCTTCTATACACGCAGCTAATTGTTCTTTTTCTCTAGTCAGAATCTCATCTAAGATGGCCGTCCAATGAGGTGAATCCGGGCCTAGATAGAGTGGGGAAAACAGAGTGGCATAAGGATGATTATTTCTATTTAGCTGCTCCATCACAATTTCATCTCTTTTCCAATTATGTGCCTGTACATACTTAGTATATTCTTTAGAGCTACAGCTGATCTCCGAAAGAGCGCCAGCAACTGTTTCAATGAGAGTTTTGACATAAATGGTACGTCCTTGAGAGTCAAAGACATTTTTGTATTGAGGTCTTACCATGCTGATGCCTTACCCGTGGTAATGTTTAATATGTGAACTGAAGTAAAACTTGGGTATTACATGAGTAGTTCTAAAATTATAGAGAAGGGGTTGTTGCAAGCGCTACTTGGCTACACACATTATATGGAGGGGGGTTTTAGGGGGCGTGTCGCCACCTTTTGCTTTGTAACAGGCACACAAGAGATATATTTGGCAAATTCGGCTCGAATTTCTGCGCGTCCTCTGTCCATCCATTCTTTTTTTGTTTCATCATCATTAAGCACTCTGGCTTTAGAGCGAATTTCTTCCTTCATAGCCTGGTAACGATCATACTCTTCCACGATCGTTTTAAACTCATCCTCACTGACTTTCGAGTCAGTCAAAGTCAAACCAGTTGATGAATCGAATTGAGCTTAGCTTTAGCAGTTTACCCAACTGCAGAGTGCTTCTGTACTTTGGCTGTGAATTTCCGCTGGATTCTGTCACATACAAAATCCAAAAAGAAACATCCAGCCATAAGTGTTGATAGTAGGTAGGGCTCCCACCCCTGTTACCATCAAGAGAATTCCCGCAGTCGCCATGCCGATCGCACAGATGCCAGCACCAGTGCTTAGCTCTTGGGCAACATTTATAGCACGTTAATAATTTTTCTGAAATGCACCTCTTTATTCTATTTCCTTCTGGAGGAAACTGTCAATCTCACTAATGCGCGGGAGGTGGAAACTTTGGTCCGCACGCGCATCAGTGGGCTTGCTGGAATAAAGATGTTGCTTTGATTCAAGCATTGTGAATACTATATGAAGGCACTCAAGCCTTCAACTTAGAGATTAAATGCTCAATGCGAGAGTCGCTGACTGGACTGGACGAAAACAAAAGCCGGACAAAGGCCCAATTAATAGCATAGGTGATTTCATCCACCCCAATATCTTTGATCTCGATAGCAACATCCGGAGCTGTCGCGCATACCACCCACTTCCCATCGGCCCCAGAATTGATGACCAGCGCAATATGGCGGGTTTGTCGGATGCGGTCCATTTGATGGAAACTCCTGGCGTAAAGAAAGAAGTTCTGCCTGGGCAGTGGGTAGAATGACTAGCTCGAGGTATATTATCGACCCTGGTAGAGGTCTGACTAGGTGAAGAAAATCGGAGTCAAATTCGGGGACCTCCTTCATGCAGAATCTGATGCGGGGTTTGGTCTTTGTCGCCTGAACGCCATAAATAAGGGCCTTGGGACTTTCAAGAATGATTGATAAGAAACATTGGCGGTTTTATCCTGTCGAATCAGCATGCTATGTTATAGGAGACATCTGCCTTAATATCTAGTATGCTATGTTCCATCTATGTTGGATTTGAATTGAGCTATCGCTTTTGTAACCATCTTCATGCCATCAAGCACAGAACACCCACTCCTGTGACCACACACTTCAACGGCGAGGGTCACCATGGTGCTTTTGATATTCAGGTCACTGCCATCAGATCTTGCACTGCCGATGATAGATCTAGGTACTCTCTAGAAAATCATCTCATTTTTTAATTTGGTACACTCAAGCCTTTTGGACTCAATTCCGACCACTCTTATGTCTAGTAATGGGTTGGTGTGGTCTTTGTCTTTATTCTTTTTGTTCCGTCATTTACTCATCTTTTTGTTCGTTTCGTTTCCACATATATTTACGTTTTTTATGTACTTTCTGACCTTCCGGCATCTTATTTCCATATCTCCATTGGAAGTTATGATAATTTTTCCATTCGTCGTCTTTTGATGTTTTGTTTGTGTCTTGATAAAGACCTTTTGGTTGAAACATTGAATATGATTTGTGTATTTTAATTTGTATGATTTCTTGTGTGCGCATCATTACCTACTAGTTTTAGCTATAGTCTGTCGCGTCTCATTGAAGCGATATATAAACCTGTGTTTTACATAAGTCTAACAGCCAATGAAGAGTTGGAAAGGAGATAAAAACAATTAACAAATAAGACATATTTCCCCTCATTGACAGAAAATATGGTAATTTGTATTGTACACCCGTCTACTTTTATCAACAAACAAGTATTGTTATCTTAAAAAATGACTGCTGCCATAAATCAGTTCAGTCTAGATAATAATTAGTCATAAATCTTAAACGTGGTTGTGAACTAATCCACTCATGGTCAGTTCTGGAGCACCATCAAATATATTTTTGATAGCAAATCACACCTCCTCAAAATCTATTAGCAGATATTCATTGATGTTTGTCTTCATATTCGATGTTGAAGTCCGAAACCAAAGCTGCCTTATGTTACTCCATAACGCCCAGATTAGTCTACTGAAGATATCTGTAATAAAATAAAATGATCTTCCTTTTTCGTATCAGTTCTTGGTGAATATCAAGAATCATCTTTCATGCAAACGCTGTTTTAGTTTTATAATCTACATTTCAATGACATTTCCAGATTTCAGAATTTGTACAGGGCCTTATTTCCTACAACTTCTTCAGGAAATCTTTTTCAACATACCTTTTTTCTCTTTGGAAATTTGTTTAAAGTCATCAATGGTCATTTCAATGTGCCCAAAAACAATGCTTGCTCACCATGGTAATAGGTGCATGTTTTCTTTTGCACTGCCAATCTTTGTCCGTTTGCTTCTTAATCAACCATGCTGACTCCTTCCACTTTGTCCAATATGAGAGTTGACAAATGTTGGGTCCCCACTGTCTTTCATTTTCAAACAGCCGCTGAACACTAATATTTCGTGTGAACTTATTCGAAGGTATGCTGTATCTATCTTACTTTCTTTTGTGATATTATGGCCATTGGCCAATCCCATGGAATGTAGATATAATCCAATTAGTGTCTATCACACGGATATTATTGTGGGGTTGATGTTATAATCTGTGTCTTTGGTTGCCAGTCTAATCATTTTTTCATAGTTGAAAATAGTGAAGTCAGTCTGAAGAAGTGCCTAACTTAGAGCCTGTCTCTTTGGGTTATTGTTTGGGTTTGCCCAGAAGATGTTGCATCCATTTAATTGAAGTCTGCACACACTAATAGCATATCTCCATGGAGGTTGTCAAGTTCACAGAGGAACTGCCAGTCATTGGGCTTGCTGTATAGGTTGTTACCAGCATAATTGTTGACAATGTTTCACAGGCTGTACTTCCTGCAACTCTCTATCTTCCCTACCAAAGGCTGTAAGTTGAGCAATATGTGTGTTATGTCTTGTCTGATAAGGATAGTATTGCTGTGATGTATTGGGCTTGCAGGATTGATATAATACTAAGTCATAGAATTTCATTGCTGTGCTTGTGTCTTTTATATAATGTCAAAGTGAAAAATGGACGTTCCAACATACTCTATGCTGCATAATGCGAAGATAGTTCCAATAGCCGATGTTGATATTGTTAATATGAAGTATGTGCTTTCCTTCTGTTTTTTCTCATTACCCACTTCTTAGTGTTTCCACCTCGATTACCATGTTTCCTGATGTGTTGACGTTCTGATTCTGCTGCTGTTTTTTTTTTTAAAAAGACATCTAAATCAGGACTATATATTTTTGTGCTTGCAAAGGCAAGACGTATCTGTTAATCGCAATTCTGTAATTTTCAGGTGTACGTAGAAATAAGTAATATTAAAAATGGGTACTCTCTCTATGTGACGTGTCACTTGCAAAACGATGTTCTCGCTGCCACTCTGTAAGCCTCACAGTTCTGTGTGAGCTGCCAGCTTCTTCCAGTGTCATGCTCAGGTCTTCCATGTCATGTGTCCATGGTGTTCTTGGTCTGCCTCTTGTTCTTTTTCTTGGAATATTCGCCTCCATGATTCATAATTCCAAACCATTGTGTCTTTTTATATCTCCGAAATATGTAAGTTAGAGGTCGAGGTGTAGACATGTGAATTTCCTGATACAACACTAAGACAGGATTAGCAAACCGTCAGTGAGAACACAATGGCTGGTAATAAAATGGATTTCTCTGAAATAGATGTAGTAAAACATCAAGCCCTAGCGAAAATGACAACAATCTTCAGAAACAAAAATGTAGATCTAAACACCAAAATAACACTATTCAAAATGATTATTATGAGAACCAATAATTATTATGAGAACTAATTAGCGCATACTGTGTACCATCCCAAATATGAATAACGACGGCATAAGACAAACGTAAACTTGTGACCGTTTAAATGGCATGCTAACGCAGAATCCTAGATATTCCACCATTAAATGTTAGAACAAATAAAAAACACTTTAAATTTCACATATAATATTTCTAAAAGACACATTTGAACCCCTACTGTCATTATTCAGTCGCTGTTTGAGCTCTCTTTGCATAGGGCCTACTTCTTGTGGTCAATCTGTGAGGTGTCTCTTATCACAGTCCAACAATAATTAGCAAAGCATTGAAGGGATCCAATTGCCTTGATACCTTGTCTCCATAGCAGCAATGTCTTGGTGAAATCGTTCACCATGTTCATCATTGACCGCTATGCAATTTGACTTTTAAAAATCTATGTGAGAATCTAAAAAGTGAAAAAAAAACACTGCATGGTTACCCTATACTGGTAAGACAATTCATTAAGTAGTTTTTGCAAGTCTTTTAGTTTTCCAGACTGGAGAGCTTGAAGCACTGACCTTGCATCTGTCAGGAATACCACAGGTTGTAGGCCAGAGTTGGAGTTCAGCAGTTTTTTAGTTGCCACATTTATTGCCTGGATTTCTGCATCATAATTATTGCAGAATTTCCCTGTTGGTGTTCTGATTGTATTTCTAGGCTTGTGTGGATATCCTATATATACACCTACACCACCATTCCTCACTGCATTCTGTGCTGACCCATCTGTGTATACTCTGACCCACATATCTTGTGGATATTCCTCATCCAGGAAACTGAGGATGACTGTCCTTCGCTGCACACTGTTCATCCTCGCTGTTCTTCGCTGTTCATCCTCGCTTAGTATTCCTTTCAAATGGGTCTGAATGTATATTGGCATTCCATGCCTTTCACTCCAAGAGGTTTGTTCTGGTACAGACCTTAAAGGGCTGTCAACTTCAGGCAGGTCTGTAAGTTGTCTATGGAGTCGTTTAGCTTGCTGGATAAAGCTGCTTCTTTTCAGTCGCCCCATTGCTAGATTTTGGAATCTTTCCTTCATTGGATGACTTGGCATACACTGAAACTTTTCTGCTTGAATTAGTTGTTTATATGATCAGTGGACTTTCTCCAAATCATTGGAACTGCAAATGGCATAGCTTGCCTTTTGCCAACCTACCACAGTATAAGATGTGTAGCACATGTATTGTAGCATATGTGTGGTGCCAACTCTTATCTTTATCTCCTATCCTGCAGCCAAAATGCAAGTTGTACACTTTCTTAATCACTTTACACATATTCTATCTTTGTGATAGAAAAGTCACTTCGCCACATACCAATATATATTACAGAAATTATTCGCACTGTTGACACATGCCCTGGGAATTTCTAACAAAGACACTTTTGAGAAGGAAAAATGCAATAATAATACAGAAATTTAATCAGAGATAAGATATTTATACACAAAATTAATGTAATACCAGGTAGGATTGCATCATATGCTTCTATTCACATTTATATTGGTCAGAATCATTAATTCAGTCTACCACAGCTGGCGTCATGTGTGTATGTATATATATATATATATACATGATCATTTTTTTTAAAGTTGAATATATATTTAAAAAACTAGAGCAGATCAACATATTTTAATATCAATTTCGATTTCAGAACCCCCAAATTAGTTAAGATCAGCTTTTTTTCCATTATAAGTACAATTTTGATGCTGACTAGTGTAATCAGCATGAAAGTGTTGCTATTTTTTGCTCTTTTTTCTGGCCCTGGATAGACGCAGACATCACAGTAATTTGTTTTCAGGGTTCACGGCATAGAGGTACTTTCAGATCTTGTGTTATCTGTTAACCCTGGGATTGTAATAGAGAGGCCAATAATTGTATATATATCCTTTGACCCCATGTGTAAAATAAAAAACTTTCATTACTGCGTGTTTTCCTGTTAAGAAGTGCAGGGAGGCTGTTAAGGCTGTGGAAATAAAGGCCGCTTTGCCAAAGTTGTCGACGTGATGTGTACAGGAAGAATTTTTTATTGCACCTCCGAAAGATAAAAATCTGTGTCCCAACCGAGGATTGAACCTGAGATCTCAGGAATCTGAGGCTGGTGTTCTAGCCATACGGCCACACGACCCCATGTGTACCCATCTGAAATTATAAAGTTTAAATATTACTATTACACTAGTTTACAAAAAAAGTTGAAAGTTGTCTATAATTATTTTACCGAATTAGGAGCATTTCATGCCACTGAATCCAAAAATGGCATCCATTTTTCTCAATCATATCAGGTGTTTTTTTCTAAATTGATTTAAAAAAATTATATTCTCTGACTATAGCCTTCTATTCATAACTACATTTTGGTGATATTGGTAGTTGATTTATGTGTTACATTTCTCACATAAAAAGTATTTAACAGAATGTATTTATTAAATGTTATAAACATGGAATTATATAAATGAAGAGCAGATATTGTAAAAGGTAAGGACATGTAAATTATGTCATCACTGAGCAAAATTCAAGACATAAACTTCAATTTTGTCAACTTTCTCGAGTGCTCAGCAGCAGGGATGTCTCTCTTCAGAGTCCAGCAGTAATCAGCCATCATTACTGCATCCCAATGTCCTTGATACCTGGTCTCCATCTCTTTTATGTCCTGATGGAACCTCTCTCCCTGCTCATCACACATTGATCTAAGATTCTTGGGAAACCGATCCATATGTGAAAATAAATAATGCATTTTTATGCTCATGTTGCATCCAAGGTTTTTGAAAGCAGTCAGCATATTGTTGACAACTTCTTCATAGTTACTTTGGTGTTGCCCAAAAAATTCTTCACAACCAGAACAAAGCCCTTCCGTGCTTCCAATTCCAATTTGTTCATTGATTTTTCAAAATCAGGATCTCTGATGAGCTGACGAACTTGAGGACCATCAGAAATGCAACCTTTCAACCTCTCAATGGTTAATCCTGGAAAAGCGTGGCACAATTAAATGAAGCAGCCACCATCCTTGTCCAGAGCTTTGGTGAACTGTTTAATCAAGCCAAGCTTGATATGCAGCAGTGGGAATAGTATCTTGTTTCTATCTACCAGAGAATTGTTGACGATGATCTACATGGCACCAATTCTTCTTGTGCAGGACAGTCCTTCTTGGTATAGTGCTGAGACCTGTCCCTACTATCCCACATGCACAAAAAACAGGGGTACTTTGTAAAGCCAGACTATTGTCCCAATAGGAAATTCACCATCTTCAAGTCAACACAAATATACCACTCATGCTGATAATAAGAAACTTTATCCAGCACATACTTCATACTTCTCCTTCAGTGTAGTCGAGTGAGCAAGGTGTACAGAAACAAACTGAGTGCCATTGTGAAGCAGAACACATTTTGGTGATCTCTTGCAGCTGTCAATGAACAGTCTCCAATCTCTGGGTTCACAATGTAGCACTCCAAGCTTCTGCAAAAGGTGAAAAATATCTGTACAGTACACCAAGTCAAAGAAAAAGTGGAAGAACTCTTGATGCCTGTTGCGATAAAAAGTGATGCATGTACTGTCAGACAAGAGGTTCTTTTATTCTGGATGGCAAGAGCTCAGCTGAGGACTTCGACAAATTGAAATCATGAACAAGATCGTTAAGCTCATTTTGGTAAAAAGGATGTGGAGCATCATCGCTAAAAGTCTTTTCATCTTCATTATCCTCTTGAACTTCTAGAACACTGAAAGAATCTTCATCACTGATGTCAGGGAGTTCTGTATAGACAGTACTGGACATTCATCAGAGTGAGCTGCAGGACGACGTGCTGATTCAAAATCAGGATATTTGAGGACATTTTGATTCTTTCTATTGATCCCAGTCACATCAACATAGCAGAAACAGCAGTCAGAGACATGGTTTGTGGGCTCCCTCCAAACCATGGATATTCCAAATTTCAGACTGCTCTTCTTGCCTTTAATCCACTGATGCAGGTATTCAGTGCATGACTTGCACACCATGTAAGGAGCCCAAGCTTTATCCTGGTCACAAAGTTTTATACCAAAATATGCATGGTAAGCTTGCTTTATGAAAGTTGTGACTAGATTCCTATTAGGAACAAGAGTGTATTCACCACAAATATAGCAGATGTTAGGCTTATTTCTGCAAGATCTTCTAGTTGAAGCCATTTGAATCACTTGAAACCTTAAAAAAAATACCCCCAAAAAATTAGCAATACTAGTAAGTGTAAACATGTGAAATGTTCATAATGTGTATATTCCAAGATATACTGGGAAATTTTGCAACATATGGTGTGAAAATATCCATACATGTGACAATAAAATACTTGCTTTCTATATCATTTATCCTTTTAAATAGGAAAAAATACACTTATGATCAAATGTGTGGAAATCAATTGTCATTTTACTGATTGATTTGACATGGAATATGACCCACCTATAAAAAACATCATGTAGTGCTAGATAAAAAACCTCACCTGATTGAGCAAAACCAATGTGATTTTTGGATTCAGCACAATACAATTATCCTGAATCTGTAAAAAAAAAAACAACCATAGACAGCAAATTTGATGTTCACCAGTGTATTGACATTTTGATCCAAAGGAATTCAAAACAATTAGATCTACTGCCTATGTACAATAGGGTGGTTTCTCCAAAGTTTATTTCATACCTTGAAGATTGAAACTCTTAGAGGAGTGAAATGCTTTCATGAGTTCTTTACTCAGATGGGGTAAATTAATTAGGGGAAATGGGGGGGGGGGGCCTTTCTACCTTTCCGCAATATGCAGAGATGGGATTCATTAGGTCCAGTTCCTCTGCCAAGCAACCCTTCTTGCTAGATCTGCCCATAGCAGTCCAGTAATAGTTCATGATTGCTGGTTGGTTGCTGATCCAGTGGTCCATGGGCTCATGCCCTTTGACCCAATACCATTGTGTGATATATGCAAGTGTTTATGAGCTGTTGTTTTGTTCCATATATCTGACCCTGGAGGTAGAAGCATTTTCCTGGTGTCATCCAGCATTGGGCATTCAAAAAGGTGGTGGTCAACAGTTTCATAGGGATGGGTGCACACCCAGCACTCTGGAGTGTGTTGTGGTTGTATTCTATTCAGGTGGTTGTTAAGCTGTACATGTTGTGTGCGCAGTCGGAAAATTATACTCTGATCTTTCCTTCCCAGGAGGTTGATGTTGTCTTTAGGATTTGGGTTGGCCATATATTTATATATTTCCCTCCCAGTATTTCCCATGGCTCATCTGTTCATCCAATTTTCTTTGTTCACAGATTTCAACATCATTTTAACTGTGTACATGTATCACAGTCTTTCCATGATATCCATTCTCGATATGCAATATAAACACTTCATACCAAATGCCTCTAGTCTCACAACTGTATCTTCAGTGATAGCTAAATCATCATTGAAGACAACATCTCATTTGTTTCTGTTTTATGTACTACATGAGTCAGCATGTATTATAAGCCTTATTGAGAAGTGTGGTGTTTTTTATTGATAACTTAGTTACATTTCCTATTCAGGATGTTATGATCAACTCAGCATATTTTAGCTGTAGTGATTGTAGGCAATATTTACATTACATAAGTTGTCTTTGATTTTTAAACAGCCATTCAAGATAACATCAATAAATCAAGAGACATGCAGAGTGGCATAGGCTATCATGCTTCTCCACAACTCTCTGCCTGTTGTGTTGTTCAGTCAGTGACTTATTTTTGTAATACAGTGACAGCCGATCCAGACATTTCTATCTTTATCTTCCTCTGTTGCTTCTCCCATTGATCCTTCCTTCTCTCTATGATATGTCTGGTTGTTACTAAATGTTCAAGTTTTACTTTTCTCATCACATGTTCCAAAATTTTGTTTGTCTGTTTATAATTTTTGCTATAATTTGTCATTTTACTCCAGCATATCTGAGGCCTTCTACATTAGTTTTCTTGGCTGTCCATGGAATTTTCATCATTCTTCTTAAACACTACATCTCAGTTGCCTCCAGCTTATCATGGACACTTTTGTTTACTGTCCATGCTTCGCTTTCATAAAAAAGGATTTGTTAGACATACCAGTGTAAAAAATGAACAACTTCAATATCTTGATTATTATTATGATTATCTGATTCATGTGCAAACTATTCAGTGTGTTTTAACCGTTTTTCAGGTCATTGGTTACCTAAACCTCATGGCAAATGTAGTAGACAATTTTACCCATGGCTTGGCAGTCTCAGCAAGTTTCTGTATAAGCACAAAGGTAACTGAAAATAAACACGGTTATTGTTTCACACATTACAATACCCAAAAGATCAAGATAGAAATCAAAAAATGCATAATATCTACATTTTTTATACCAACACTCTGCTACCAATGTCACACATGGTCTCTAACAGTCTCGCAGCAAGGGAAAATCATTACATGTGAAATGGAGTGCTAAGAAAATCAGAAATGGTTACTAAACTAGATAAAATAAGAAATTAGGTAAAGAGTAGGTTTAACATATTTAATATTTTGAAAGACTGAAAGTAAAATGATTTGGTCACCTTATGAGAATGAAGTCAAACCAAATATCTATAATGACATATTATAACAAAACAATATCCGGACATAAAGTCAAAGGCAGACCATGAAAACGGTGGATAGAAAACATCAACATAATCTTGAACAAACTAAGGCTTATCTACGCTTAATCGCAAGTATGGATAATATAAACCACTATGCTACTGGCAAAAGACAATAGACATTATAATAAACATTTCTTATAGGAAAATGCTAACTAATCAGAAATTCATCATAGATGCATTTTATTTGATAAGATGTGAACTTATCATCATTAAATCCATAACCCTTCACAGAATGTGCCATTCTGGAAACATCAACACATAGATTCTGCCATGCTTCCCTTTTCTCATTTCCTTGTTTAGACATGGAGAATCTTAATCAATTCTGTCCAGTCTTTAATATTATTAATCTATACTTTCTTTTATCTCCTCTTTTTCTTTACCCTCAACTGTTCCCTGTAGGATAGTTTTGAAAAGGGAATCATGCCTCATCACGTGGCTAAACCACACAAGTTTGTGACGTTTCACAACTGCCATGATATGTTCTTGTTGACTTGCAATAGTTTTTATTTTGTTTCTACTTATATTTTGTTTCATGCTTATGCTAACATATGATTGGCTGCATACCATTGACTGCCAATTATTTTCTAACCTCAGATGGATAATGTAGCTATGTCATCCATGCTGGCCATTAAACATAATGGTTGCAGCTTTCATTTAAGTTACAATGGCAAATGGACTGCACTATTCTGGTCAACATTTCTTTAATGTTATTGATTCATTGTTTGCTTTGTATTTTTTTGTTCTATGATGATGATGATGATGATGATATAGCTTTGAGTAGGTAGCTCTTGATAACACAGTGAGAGTACTTAGTAAGTAACTGAGATGACACCAAAACTTGTTTACGGTTTGCTGTCTCTAAGGAATGGTTGTGTTAGGGCAGTTTATGGATGCATGTTATGTTTACCATAGTTCCTGAAGGGAGGCATTTCAGTGCAGTAGAATCCCCATATCCTGCCATTAGTGTAGCATACTCCTCTGGGCCAACCAGTTTATCATTCTTCTGTCAGATTTGTTAACCCACATACAGTGATGGCATACACACCTAGCATTCCCCGATACCCAGGAGTCTGCAACAAAAGGAAAAATGGTACAATGTCCACTAGCCTGCTTCTCTTTATCTTCCATGGGGACCATTTGACAGAAGACAAAAAGTATGAAATTGAGATGCAGTGACAATGTGGTTTTTTTACAGGTGACATTTCAGCCTATCCCCAACTTTCCTTAATTGCCTCCTACGATATACCTGAAAAGAAGTTAGTGGTCCTATTCTTTGCACAAGTTCAGGGTGTAAAGACCCTTGGATCCATAACTGGAGCAGGTTGTATGCTGTACTTCTGTATTTAGGTATCTAGTTGTGATTCTTTTTCAAGATATCCAAATAGTTTTATTTGCTGCCTTTCAACATACCCAGTATTGTATTTATTATAATATTTCGTAGTATGTCTGTGCTTGTAACACCAAGTCTTCTCAAGTATTTCATTGCACACGTTATATGCCTTCTTTTATGTAAAGATATCAAAGACTAGGTATGGCATTTATAGCATAATGTTGGCATAAAATAGTTTTTATCAAGTCTCTTGACTTCAATTTTGATCTTTCACTTTGGGTGTAGAAGTAAGGGTGACAGTTGTAAGGTCATTATAGTTGCCTTTACATGTTTTGAATAGTTAGTTATTTTCTTCTGGGACACACAATTTTCTTTAAAATCCAAAATATGGATTCCTAACTGTTTGTATCTGGTGTTGTTTGTTGTCCATTGTGTTGTATTGCATTCTTCGCATGATAAGGTCTTTTTATGAAAATATTTATTCAGTCTGATTTTATTCTGTAATCTATAAAATATTTGTATTTTCATTTTTCACCTATTTATTATACAGCTTTGCTGCAGTATTTGCTATTAATGAAAAATATAAGCATGCATGTGAATTTGGAGAAAACTTGGTGAATTTGAAGTCGGCTTACTGAAACCTATCCAAGTTGGTTTATTATAAGATTAGGAAAGGTTAGCAGTTATATCATAAATAAGTAAAGCAATTATTCTGGAACATATATGTACCTGAATTCATAAGAGGAAATCCCACTGTTTGGGTAGGCAGTGAGTTCCATCCTAGAAGAAGGACTTTGCTCATTGAACCATCTTTTTCCCTGCATCGTGACATCTTCATTAAAATGGAATTGTTGTCCCTTTAGAACTTTCTTTAAGGGTCCAAACAAATGAAAGTTACATGGCAATAGATCGGGACTGAATGTGGCAGAACTTCCCATCTTTTTCTTGCAACTTCCTGCACAACTACTTAATTAAGGTGAGCATTGCCATGCAACAGAATGATACCACACAATAGGATGTTGGATCACTTATTCATGATGGCTGTATGCAGCTTGTCCACTGTGTTTTTGTAGCCAATAACATTCACACTAGGCTCCACCAACAAAAATCCTTCTTGATCAGAAAATGTAGTAAGCATAACCTTTCCTGCAGAAATTTTGATTTGAATTTTTGCTCTCTAGTGATCTAACATGTTTCTTTTTCATGCTTGCTGCATGGCTCAAAATGGTGACACCATGATTTGATGCCTGTTGCCGTTTGTGACAGAACTGCATCATCATCCACATGGTAACATTGCAAATGGTTCAAAATTCACCCCCATTTGATTTACATCTTGCTAGACAATATGAGCATCAGTTGTGTCGTTCCTGCAAGTTTTTTTAATTTATGTGTATGTAATCTTGATAAAGGCTTTTTTGGTCGAAGCGTTGATTTGTGTGTGTGATTATGTGCATTTCCAGTGATTAGCAAAACTTCAATACCATGTTTCAAGCTTTAATTGATCAGCAGAAGGTGGGGCAAATTCATGTAATCTGCAGTTTGGTAATAGCTTCATTCAAATGATTAAAGATTATTGAAGATTTCTCATGATTTTTGTGATACTACTTACCATATATCCTTACCATTTATTCTATCTATCTGTCTATCTATCTGTCTGTCTGTCTATCTATCTAATCTATCTATCTATATCTACCTATCTATCCTATCTATCGTTATACCTCAGTATATTTCACCACAGTTGCTGTTCCAACAATTATTGTAACCTCTTTATTCCTCACATGATCTCATCTTGTTCTGTTTGCTGCTTTTCTTAGACATCTCATTTCACACATAGTAAGCTTTCTCTCTTGTTCTTTTGCTAGTGTCAATGCCTGATATTGATAACACAATTCTGATATGAAGATTGAATTTATGATTTGTCTTTTGGTTTCCATTGGGATATATTTGTGTTACAAAATTGGTGTAAGTTGATTATGCACTTAGTTGGCTTTTTTAATTCTTGTCTCGAGCTCTCATTCCATTCTTCCATCATCTGTAAAAATTCTCACAAGATATTTAAATTTATGCACTTGTTTCACTAATTGATCATTTATCTTTATGTTGATTGTATTGGGCTCTCTGCTTATAGACATTACTTCTGTCTTTCCTGTGTTGATTTTCATGCTCTGATTAAGGCAGCTTTCATTGAGTAGGTATATGCGAACTTGCAGCTCTTCAATTGAACACTGATCGTCAGCAAAGACTACTTCAGTTAGTTCATGTGAATGGTAATTGTGTTGTGCTGTTTTCACTATTTTGGTAATATATATTAAGTGACATATTCATTCTAGAGTGTTGTCTTTGTAATCTGAAAGTCTCTCTTGCCTGGGAATGTAGACCTGCATTGGCCAGAGACATGTGCATACAATCTTCGATCGATGTCGCTGGTCCATCGTCTTCTTGGAATTTTCTATTCTTCTCTCACCTGGCACTCTGCCCTCTAGAATCAGCCTTTTGATACCATCATGTCGCTTTAAGTGTCCAAAATACTTTAGCTTCCTTCTTATGATGATATTTAGAATCAATAACACAAGGCAACACACAAAAATCATCACAGATAATTTTATATGGGTTTTGTAGTATTTGGTTAGCTGATTTCAAATCTGTCTTTAGTTTTTTTCTACCACGTAACATTTTTTTGTAATAGCTAATTATAATATCTTTCAACAGTGGTTATGACCACAAATCGAGTACAATGTTTTATTTAGATTGGTATCGATACTTTATTACTGGCTGTTACAATTTTGTTCAGTTTCGGGTCACGTGATTTAGTATCGATGCTACCATTTTTGTGTATTCGATAGGATAGTAAATCCATTTATACACGTGTGGTGTTTGCTTAAAGTAATTACGACAAGTATATTATGAGATTTCGTTGTTTTGTACTTTCTTTTATTTTAAAGGTTGCAAAAACCTTGCATTTGTGTACTTGATAACTTATTTTGATAACTTCATTGATTCCTCGCGAAGAAGCTTAAAGGCAGTTCTTTTGCACAATGGAAATTTAAAACCAAGCATACCAGTTGCACATTCTGTTTATCTGAAAGAATCTTATTACAACATGAACAGTTTGCTTGAAGTTATCCATTATAAAACACACCAGTGGAACATCTGTGGTGATCTAAAGGTCATTGGCATGTTGATGGGCATGCAAGGAGGATTCACTAAATACTGCTGTTTCCTATGCCTATGGGATAGTCGAGCAACAGCGGAACATTATGTCAAACGTGTCTGGGAGCCCAGGCATATCTATACGCCAGGAGCAAGCAGTGTCCAAAATATGCCCCTTGTTGATCCACAGAAAATATTTCTGCCACCTCTCCATATTAAGCTAGGACTGATGAAAACCCTTGTGAAGACCATGGGTAAGACAAACTCAGAAGGTTTTCAGTACCTTGTTAATAAATTCCCAAACATCACTGCTGCAAAAATGAAGGAAGGGATATTTATAGGTCCACAAATCAGATCTGTTTTACAAGATGAAGGTTTCAAACAGTCTCTGTCAGGAGCTGAGCTAGAAGCCTGGGAGGCATTCAAGTGGGTCTGTGAAAACTTTCTTGGTAATCATAAGTCCCCTACGTACAGGGAAGGAGTTCAGCGTCTAATAGATTCTTACCAGAACCTTGGCTGTCGCATGTCATTAAAAGTTCACTTCTTGCACTCCCATGTAGATTTCTTCCCAGAAAATCTTGGTATGGTGAGTGAAGAGCAAGGAGAACGTTTTCACCAGGACATTCAGTTAATGGAGCGCCGTTATCAAGGTTTGTGGAATGAGAGTATGATGGCCGACTTCTGCTGGATGCTATTCCGTGATAATCCAGGCGAAGAATATAACAGAAAATCAAATTCCAAGCATTTTTGAAGAAACATTCTACATATCTATGCTGTGATGTGAGTATATTTGATTTAGTCTAGAAGATGTGAATCATTTGCTTAATTGATGTTTGCGATTCTCGAAAAAATACAGCCAAGTTCAGTGAAAACTAACATCACTCATAACTTTAAAACTTGACGTGATAGAAAAAAACTGATACCAGATCTGAAATCAGCGCCAAAAAATCCTTTAGAAAAGTGTATTTTGGTTTCAGATGATTAAAAAAAGTTTTATTTTGTTGCCTTGTGTAATCATTTAGTTTCAATAATTTCAATGTTCTTCTTTTTCTCTGTCCATGATATTCATAGGATCTTTCTGAAACACTTCATTTTAAATTAATTTATTCTTTTGAATATTGTCTCCACTTTTCCATATCTTGCAACATAAAGTATGGTATATCTGTGTAGAATATCTGTTTTCTTTTAGGGTATTCCTTTTTTATCCTTTATATTTTGGTAATATTACCCATATATATAATTAAACAATAACGGTCATAAGACACATCCCTGTCTAACTA
Source organism: Meghimatium bilineatum (assembly GCA_034231615.1). NCBI lineage: Eukaryota > Metazoa > Mollusca > Gastropoda > Stylommatophora > Philomycidae > Meghimatium > Meghimatium bilineatum. The sequence goes on along the minus strand of CM067298.1, from coordinate 69,543,204 downwards.
CTGAATACCGCTTTGTATGTCCTGCACTTGTTCTAAATGTATTTTCACTATCATTGTATATGACTTTTACACAGTCTAATAATGATCTTTTTATTCCATACTTTTCTAGAATACTCCATAGTAGTTCTTTTTTTATTCAATCAAAAGCTTTCTCTTGATCTATAAAAGCAATATTAATTTGGTTTTTGTATTATGTTGTCTTTTCACTAATTTGTTGTAAAGAAAATATTGCATACGTACACCATTTCTTTTCCAAAAGCGAACTATTCTGGTCTAAGCACTGGATCCACAGTAAATCTTATCCGTTTGTTCATGAATCTTAGCAAACATTTTAGCAACATGATTGAGCAGGGAGATACCTAAGTATGTGTCATAATCTTGCTTGCATGCTTCTTTATTTCTTATTGATATTTTCTCTTCCTTATTTTTCTTGCTATAATGACTCTTTGCCAATCTATTGGGACAAATCTTTCTTTCCAAGCCTTTCTGAAGATATGAATTAACTAAGTTACTCCAGTCTCTCCACAGACCTGCATTACTCTGGTTGTTATTCCAATTCCTGCTGATTTCTTTGGGTAGTTCTTGATAATTTCTCTGACCTCTTGTTTGAAGATTTCAGGTTCTTCATTTGCATATCGTGTTTTTGAATAGTGCTATATGTCCCTTTTCTGACATGTTCAAAAGGTATTTAAAATATTCTTCCCACCTATGTCTGATCTTATCGTCCATATATATGGGAACTCCCTGCCTGTCATTTATATATTCTGTTGGTTGAAAAGATTGGTCATGTTCTCATTTTTTCTATGGCTTTATAGAAGTGAAGTGTCTACTGGACTCTATACACAGTCTGCTAAGATTGTCTCCATACATACATAATCCACATTTTTTCCTTTTCTTGTTTGATTATTCTTACAACATTTATCTTGCTAATCTGAACATTGTATTGTCGTCTTCTGTTCATGTTCTCAGCCAGGTCTTGCACTGTTTTTTTTTTTTAGTTTTCATGGCTTCTTTAGCTTCATTATTCCACCAGGCTGTTCTTTTCTTAGGTACCCCTCCTGTATATCTAGTGCCACAGTGTTTTGTTTAGCATTCCAGAATTTTGTTATCTTCTGGTATGTAGATCTCTGCTATAGCTCAAGTCATCTGTGTTTATTTTTTTTCTTGTGTTTTTGAGTTGTTCAATTTTCTTGTGTTCATTATTTATGTTTTCATTGCTTTTCTGTGTTTCTTTTTATGTGTTGTTTTTCCAAGGTATGCGATTACAAGGCAATAGCTTGTAAGTTAAGTATTTTTACCTTTCCTTCTACAGTCTGCTATTCCCATTAAGGAAATCTATGTTTAATCATAAATTCAATTATTTCTCGTTCCTTATTGTTGATGCGACAAACATTCCATGTACCAATTTAAACTGTCATTGTATTGTTTGATAGTGGATTGGTACTTGTGCCCTGTGAACTGTTGCTATTACGATCTTTAATATATTTTCTTAAGTTCTTGCATGATCTCTAGATCATATTTCTATCAACACTCAAATCCCCTACATTTAGCTGGAGCAAATAGCTGAACCTGTTGTAGATTCATTCTTGAATGAACAATTAAAATATCACAATTAATACATCCTCCGAATTTATCACTCTGTTTAGTTCACCATCTTGACCTAAAAATCCATTTATTACATTGTTTTATTTAGGTTGGTATGGTAACAACATTCGCTATACTTCTACATGAAATTCCTCATGAGGTGGGAGACTTTGCTATTCTTCTTAGATCTGGCTTTGATAGATGGAAAGCTGCTAAGGCTCAGGTACAAAATTATCTCATAAAAAGAAATAATGTATATGTTTACCTCATCATATTCTCACTAACTTAATTTTCTAGGCGTATACATTGTAATTATGACATAATTTTCCCATTGGTACTTTGATTGTGTCCTAAACATTGTTTGGGCACTCTATGTATACTGATATTGATGAAACAATGACAAACTTCCACAATGTTATAATTACTTTTGGCAGACGAGAAAAACTTACTTAGAAAACTCAAAATATCAGGGATTACAAGTTGTCACTCTGCTCTCCATGTCAGACAGTGAAGACGGTCACTTTTTACCCTGGGATGGTGTTTCAACAGGCATACTTTTTGATGGCATTGCTCATAGCTTAAGTGTTAGAAAAAATTAACTTAGTGTGTCTGTAGAGTTTTCTTAAGAAGTTTTCTTCTTTTTTACACATAAAGAACCAAATGTTTTAAGGTTTGTTTTTGTTAAGAAATCCTCATGATTATTTAGGATCAGCTGACATTCAGTCACACATGAAAATTTATGTACTTCCATTTCTGAGTTTATATTCTTCTATAACTTTGAGGCTTCTAATATAGTCTTGAATAGAAACTAACATCATTGCGCACATCACATTCCCATAAGTGCTCCGCTCTCCATTCCAGTAGCCATCCAAGAGTATGCAAAATCCCTGTCAAATATTGATTATGTGATCTTCGTTACTTTCTAGGGTCATTCCAAAATCGGATGTGCTAGGCCTATATAGTGCAGATTGAACATACCTCCCTGGCAGAAATCATATGAAAGTCATGATGATTAAGCTAGAATGAACCCAAACAATAAGAACTTTTCAGAAAGACCACGCTTTCTTCCCTCAACATCCCTTTTTTCTGTCATTCTTTGTGCGTGCACATTATCACCTCCAGCATTGTCATCTTCAATATGTAGTAAATAAATTACTTCTAATATAGTTTATAACTGTGCACTGTATTTTGTTGATAACTTTCCAGCAGAAATTGACAGATCTATACTTGGTGCACTGGCATCAATAGTTGCATCTAAAGCACATGCAGTTTCGTCTGTGGGTCTCACTAATGGCTCACTAGACAAACCACCCATACAGCAGAAAACCTTAGTAGATGACATGCCTTTATATTGAGGTTATCTTCTTATAGTAGCTTCATGGCAAGTCATCTATACAATCCCGTAGTCGTAACCTTCAATAACAGTTACCATGTTTTTCCTTCGATAACATTTACCATGTTGTTCCGACAGGCCGACGTTGTGCTTGAACTAAGACAGGCACGATGTGGGCGGGTGGAACAACAAATAAACCTGTCGCAAGGGCCAAAGTTGTGCCCTGATGTCGACATCTGTTTTGGCAGCATTAGACTCGAAACACCATTTAGTCGGATGGCTGCTGGAATAGAGGGCGGAGCACTTATGGGAATGCCCCACGTGCTGTGAGGCCAGTTTCTAATCAAGAATCAATCGAGAATCAAGTCTGTAGAGTGCAGTGCCACAACATAGACAGTCTTTTTCTCTGCAGAGGATTTTGCCATAACTTTCTTGCAATCTCAAAAGCATTCTACAGACAATATGGTTGATTTCCTACCAGCAGTCCAGACATGGATCTTTAGATACTACCATGAGAAATTAGCAAAACCAAAGTATAAGATTGCATTTCAATGAGTAAAAAAAAACTAGAAAAATTAGGTCTAAATCTCACGGATACACTGTGCATTTCACTGATAGTGTGCATAATTTAATTTCTTCAAACACTGCTACAAATGTAATGGCATTGTCAGTTTCATCCAACTAACTTGTGATCACATGGACACAAGATACCCAAAGAAGGATTTAACGGATTGGTGTGTTTTTGACAAAGATTGAAAATTCCTCGTATTCTGATGAATTTTCTTTTGGCTTTTTAGAGCTTTTATGATTAGCTAGAATTACTAGACAGCAAGAACATTTCAGTAAACTAAATGTTCTCTTTGATATTTATACAACTTTTCAAGCTTCAAGTGCTGATTGTGAGAGTTTTAGTTCAAAGAATGCAATAAAGAGAAAAATTAGAAATATCAAACTTCCTGTCTTCTGGGATTTATATTGACAAATGCTTTCTATATAAATTAAAAAGGTTCAAGAGAAAAATGATGGAAAGCTTCAGCAATTAATTTTGTGTGTGAAAATATATTGCAATTGTTTTTATAACTGTAAATCATACCTGAGATAAATAATTTTGCATGTGTGATTCACTTGTATTAGTGTCATAAATTAACACACTTCATCTTTGTATGTATGGTGGAGAAGGGTTGGGGAAGATAGAACATGCTGTAGAAGATTCCCTAATTTTTTAAAGGTAAAAGGCTTACTCAGAAAAAATGGTGTTTGAAATTTATCAGTTCACAGAATTTTTATTCACAGGCACTCTTGTCTTAAATGAAACATTGGTCATGTCACCATCTAGACATGGTATGTAATGTATCATGGATACTATTGGCCATATTCTGCCAATCAGAACCAATTCTGTACATTAAGACATCATCAGCGACGGCCACAGTATGACCAGGACCCATTGGTTGGAGGCACAATGGTGAGCATTGTGGAAGTTCCTGGCATATTCTTTGAGGCTCTGATGGCCATGATCACAATCAGAGTGTGACTTCTTTCTGTCAATACAGAGGCTATCCAATTTATAAGTCAGTGGTTTACTTTTCGCATCCATCACCATCATTATCAAGTGCTCATTATCAACACCATCATTATCAACAACGAAGATTGGCTCCAACATCTTCTGTTTCTTGCTTTGGTAGTGCAGTCTGCTAGACTGTTCACTGTCCATCTTGTGACATTTCCCTCCTACTTGTATTTCTGCCTGCCTCTTGCTTTCTTCCCCTCAACTTTACCCCTCAAGTAAGGTCTTCAACAAGGAGTCATGATTTTAAATATGTACAAAATACTTTATATGTGTTTGATTTTTATTTCCTTTAATAGTTCTTTTTTTTCAAATTAAGTGTTGTCAGAACCTCTTTGTTCATTTTCTTCTTTTTCCATGAAGTTCTCCCTATTCTTCAATATATAATAATAATAATAATATAACCCATAACCGTGACGGTCATAGGGATGTCACATTAAGACATTTGGTGCAGAAAAATCTCCATGCATCTCTATCCTCTACCATCCTGATGAGTTTAGAAACTTCATACCATGTTCAAGCCTTGATATTATCTAGCCATATCTTCTGGCCACCTCATCGTCTTCCACCTCTACCATTCCTTGAAAAATATCTTTTATCATCAAGGAAAGTCTCTTCATGTGCTCATAACACTGGAGTTTATGATGTGAATAGTTTGTTTTTTATACATTTGAGTTGTGGATTCTTCTTCAGATTTCTCTACCATAGGCTGTGCATTCATTGTAAAGTTAATCATCCTCTTTGTGTTTCATGTAAATATTTTTCATTTGTTGTTTCAATATTTTTCCTTAGGCTATTCCCATTTATTGTCTATTTTATATTCTTGGTTTTCCCTTGTGTATTGTTCCATGCATTCTATCATTAGGTGTTTATATCTATTCTTTACTTCTACAGGGTATATTTTGCTATATTTTGTCATCGGATGATCATTACTGCAAACTGGACACATCCATAGTTGCTCCGATCTCTCTCTGAGTGTATCAGCCATTACACATCTACTGACAGTAACGGTCCTATGCTGGTTGACCATCATTCTTCTGCGCCCTCCAAAATGTTCACGTCTAGCAATACCACACTTCAAACCCTGATCTTTAATACTGGCCAATTGAAAAGGAATCATCATTCACACTCGTCTCACTCTCGCGTGTTCAAAACGTCAGCTCGGTCCATTGCCCTGTGCCACAATCCATATGATGCCAGTTGATCTGCTCTTTCATTGCCTCAAACACCCACATGCCCCGACACGAAAATAAATGTAACCACTTTCAGCCTCGCCTTTCTCAAGGACTCAATCCACTTTCCGCGAACGAGACCCACTTGTACCTTCCTTATCATACTCATAGAGTCACTAAAGATGCAGATCTTCGTTACCTTCTGTGTGCATATTCATTCTAATGCTATGATCACTGCCATAGTTTGGTTTTTGTGTGCTATATATCTGGTTCAGTGATGGTGTGACCTGTGAAACTTGCTTTCTTCTATGTTTTGTCTTTTTAAGTTTTACTTGAATTTTGCACAACACTGGTTTGTAGTTAGAGTTGATATAAGCTACTGGGTATGTTTTAGTATTCTTTACACTATTTCTAAATCTTTTGTTGATCACTTCCACTATCTGCGAGCATGCCTGCATACTCAGTGAGTTGATGAGCATGATTGTGAAAGTTCAGTATAAATAACCCAAATATCGGAGGATGACCGACAAAAAAGAAGTGCTGCAGTAACCATACAAATAGAGGTAAATGCATATAAAGTAAATAGGTTACTAGAAAACTATCAATATAAAATAATAAAATATAGAAAATAACAATAAAAAAAGAACAAATACAATTGTCAATGTGTCGGTCCAATTGGGACCTTTATCAAGACAACAAAAACAGTTAAGAAAAAAAAAGTCATAACGAATATAAACAAAATGGATTCTGTTGTTCCTTTTCTGTTGTTGCTGGTTGTTGATTTCCTGGTGGGAGAAATCCATTTTATTTATATTCGTTATGGTTTTTTGTTCTTAACTGTTTTTGTTGTCTTGATAAAGGTCCCAATTGGACCGACACGTTGACAATTGTATTTTTTCTTTTTTTTATTGTTGTTTTCTATATTTTATTATTATATATTGATAGTTTTCTAGTAACCTATTTACTTTATTTGCATTTACCTCTTGTGAAAGTTCAGGCGGGATACATTCAGGAACAGTGGCTGGATGCAGTGAAGAATTCCTGTATTCGTAAAGTGACTTTCATTTTTGTGCAGGGACATGTGGGAGTCCGGGGGTAATGAGAGCAGATAGGGTGGTCGCACACGCTGCTACTACGACTGTTGGTGGCGCAATGGATCGAGCAAACATTTTGAACGCCCTATGGGAAAACGCATGAGCAAATGACTGTATAAGTGATGATGACTCTTGTTCCATGACTAGAATAAAGGAATTTAGTTTGAAATGTGGTGTCATTAGAAAGGAGCGATTTCGTGGGCAAGAAAGAATGATGGTCAATCTGGGACCGTCGGTCAACGTGTAATGACGGCTACACTTAAGGAGATATATGAGCACCTATGGACTTGTCCGGAGTGCAATGACGATGATCCATCGACTAATTAACTAATTAAGGTAACCCTGACAAACATACCAAATTGCTACCTTGCAGGAACAAGAGGGATTTGGATAGGATATGGGGGGAAACCCAGACAGAAAATTCATCCTGACCTGCTGAAGAGTGTCAGCCAACAGTGCAGGTATCAGGGAAAATTAGGACACCACTCATCATCAGGAATATGGTATTGCTGCAATCTAACTGCAAGACCATATTTCTACTATCTATAATTCTATATTAAGTCGCAAGTCCACAATCTAGTTGCTGTGGAGTCGCTCATATCAGCAACGGGGTGGGGGGAAGCTGGGCATCTCAACTTAAGCTATGAAAGGGCCCACCAAAGTAACCAGTGCCTCTGCTAACTTTACATTCAGAGGAAGGCAGAATAGCACTACTGACCAATAAAATGGCCTCAAAGTGGTCCACTGGAATGCGGAAAGGGTCGGGAAAAGGAAATTAGAACTCTCAAAAAAAGACTACATAGACGTAATATGCATACAAGAAGCTCAGCTAACAGACACACAAATATTCTTCATCCTGGGATATGAATTCTTCTTCCAAGATAGAGTAAAAGAATCAAGGGAGGAGTCTTAACACTTGTGAAAACAGAAATACCCATTGTAGAGACCAGTAGATCTCAGGAGGCCAACTTAGAACAGATCACAGTAGAAATACTGTTTCCCAGGGGAGATCTGCCAATTACAAATTGCTACAGCTATCCAGTCACTAAACTAGAATTACACAAAGTGAAAATTGAAGATTCAAGACATCCCATTGTTGGTGATTTTAAGAGTCACTTGCCATGCTGGGTTATTAATCAACTAACCAGAAAGGGGAGGAGATAGAAGATTTGCTGATAGAAAATAACATCATACTTATAAACCATCTACATGATCATCCAACTTATTATTCAAAAGCTTGAAAATAAAAAGTATGCCAGATCAGGTCATGGCAACAAATGACATTCATCATCTAATCTCAAGAACAGTAAATAACCAATTTGGAAACAGTGACCATATTCCAGTCACACTGCACATCTAAGTGACAGGAAATACAAAGGCACAAAATATAGCTCCCAGCTGGAATTACAAAAAAAGCAAACTGGACAATCTTTAGAGTGCACACTGACTAACTCTGTCAGCATATAATAGGCTCAAACAACATAAATAAAAACATTTCCATAATAAATGAGACTATCATCCAAACTGCCAAAAAGACCATTCCACAGGACAAAAGAAGAGACTACAAACCTTACTGGACTACTGCCCTGGAACAGCTTCACAATGAACTAACAGAAGCACAAAATAGCATGGAGAAAAACTCCACATCTGAAAATATCCAGAAACATAACAATACCAAAAATCGGTTCAATGAACAGAAGAAAGTCAAGATCCAAAGAATTTGTCATGTAAAAACAAGTATTCTCAACATGGAAATAGAAACAAGCTTGCTGTGGAAGCTAACAAAAACACCAAATTAAGAGGCAGGAAATGCATACAGCAAGACTGTCATCATAGAACATGGCGAAAATGGCAGCAAATAATTTAGCAGACTTCTAAAAAGAAGAAAATAATGTAACACTTTGCTACAAGTGCATCAAAGAAGTCAGGAAAGATATAAATGCCACGCTAAAGATCTAAAACCCTGAATCCTGCATGAAATCATCCTTCACTATGAGAGAATTAAACATAGCCATCAACTAATTCCAAAGCAGAAAAGCCTCAGAAAAGGCTTCCTACTTAAATTTACACAGCATTTCAAATGACATGATCAATACCGCAGGTCCACAGCCAGATGTAAACTCCTTCTCGTCTTCAACCAGTCCTGGAGTAGAGGGAAAATTCTGGGTAAATGACAAGAAACAATCATCATCTTAATCAGGAAGAAGCAGAAAGAGAAAACAAGCTAATCCAGCTACCGAACAATAAGCCTACTAAGCTGCTTATTGAGACTAACAGGAACAACAAACACATAACATAATATCCGTATTAGTTAATACAAGATATTGTATTATACAATACAATATTGTTACTGGGGATATTTCAATACCTGTACAGGATGTTTGTTGTTGTAGTAATAGTCCTTGTCTCGATTGGTCCGTTCGGGTGACTTTGTGTGCACGATTTGGATGGCTTGATGAAATCGCATCTTTTATTGGAGATGCGGTTAGTCAAGTACTGAAAAACGCGTGTGCAATTGTTGCTAGGCGATTTGGTGCCGTAGAACGGACTGGTTCAATTCCCGTTAGTCTCAAGAATTTTTAAAAATTGTCCTCTGGCTTCCTACTTAAATTTACTTGTATAAGCTGCTTATGTAATGTAAGCGTATGTAAGCTGCTACTAACCTGGTAATGGAAATAATGGTAAATGACAAGACAAATGCAGTATCTAGAAAAAAAGCCACCTGCTGGATAACTCAGCATACAAGAAAAATTGCAGTACAGAACATTGTATACCTTGCTCAAGAAATAGAAAATTCTGTTCAGGAAAAGAAAATGTACTTGCAGTCTTTGTGGACCTAACTAAAACATTTTATAAAGTATGTAATGAAGGACTGACTACTCCTAAAGCTACCTAGAAATAAAGTTGAGTGGATAATGTACAGGTGAATACAGGACTTCCTACAGTACCACACAGCAAGAGTAAGGATAGATGGAACACTAAACCACCAAGTGTCTCCAACACGGTGTACCGCAAGGAGGAGTCATATCTCTCAACTCTATTTCTTGTCTATATTAATTACATCATAAAAAAGCTAACCAATCATGTCTCTAAAGCGCTCCATGCTGATAACTTTGCAATGTGGAGTGCTGCAGATCATATCAACACAGTCACCAGTAGAATGCAGACAACACTAAACAGCATCAGCAGATGGGCAGCTGACTGGAGAGTACATATCAACCTCTCTAAGACAACAGCAACATGTTTTACCTTGTTAAATCAGGAAGAAAGTGTATGGAAAGGAGATTGTCTTAGAAGAAAATCTGGTTGTATATGGAATGATATGCCCACATATTCCAACTTTTTAATATTAGGCTTCATTTCATACAACTTCTGTGACACTGGGATAGAAAACACGCAGCGTCTGATAGCGATCATTCGATGTGTGCACACACTGAGATAGACCCCCCCCCCCCAACCAAAGGATCTTCAAGGGGAGGAAGAAGAGTTGCCTCTCAGTGCGTTGTGCACAGATCGAATGAATGCTGCTGTGTATGCACCTTTAGCGAAAGTTTGTTTCATTAAATAATGTATGGTTTGTTAGGTTACAAAATGTCGACATATCATTCCATCTATTGTCTGTCCCAGGTGGATGATGGTAAGAATATCCACACTTGCTGTTAAGCATAGTGGTGGTGACTGGGAGCTTTTGTTGTCTATCCAAGGTCTGATGTGTCACCTTGGCTGCATTGAATCTGGATTTGTTTGGGTTTGTCTTGATGTTATCTATCTATCTTTTTTCTAGGTCTTCCTCTGGTCTTGTATCCAGATACTCTAATGTTATGTGTTCTTGTAGGTAGTTGCTTGTGTTTCATTCTCATAAGCTGTTCATGTTTCTCGATGTATTCTGTGCATGGTCTTATACCGATTCTTCTCCTGATTTCATCATTTCTGATTGTGTCTACGTTGGTCACTCTTTCATTTCTCAGACATTTTATCTCACATGTTGTAAGTTTTCTCTGCTGGGCTGCTGTCAGCGCCCATGACCTGCCCATAATTCCATAATGAATCGAAAATCCTATTTACCTCGGAGTGAAATTGGATAAGCAGCTTTCCTGGAAGCAACATTGACGTGCATAAGTAGATGTGCATAAGTAGATAAGGTAGATGTGCATAAGGTCTTTTTTTAAAATGCCACATATTTTCAAGATAAAGTAGTATGAATACCCCGGTATGGGCATACAAATGATATATTCTCCACTTATGCTTAGAAATCTTCAGTTTCATTCCCTGCAGCTCTAGTGCCTCAGTATTGTATGCTGGTGTATCAATCTAAAGATATGGTTAGTCACATCTTACATATATGGCTTGTCAGTGTCTTTTGTATCGACAGCCCATGGAAAACATTGGCAAAGTCAAATGCATAAATTTAGAAGTGTGATTGCCAAGTTAGCCCACAAGTCTTACTTATAATGTCAATGGTCAGACTTTGAAAATGACAGTGATCATGGCTGAAAATCACATCTTTATTATAAATGAATCAGTGACCTATAAGGATAGATTAAAATATCTGCATCTCGGCTAAGCAAATGTGAATGATGATTAGGCTGACCCTAGAGACCCTGTATACACTACCACTGCTGAAAACCTTGGATACAATACTAGTAAGAACCAGTACTGGTTTGATGGAAATGACCAGAAAATCAAGGCCATACTAAACCGAAAACCTATAGAAGCTATCAAAACGACCCATCGTCAATATAAAAAAAAACAGCAGTTTCAACAATATGCAAAACTTTTCAAGAAAAGCTATGTAATTTGAAGACACATGGCTCAGTAATAAAGCAGATGAGATTCAGACCTATGCTTACAGAATTGATTTCAAACATTTTAATAATTCATTACTGATGGTCTACAGTTCACAATCTCTCTACCCAATGTCAATCTTGGATGCCTTTGGCGTCAAACTGCAAACAGAGAAGCCTCATATATTAAAACTTTGGACTGAGCACTTTCAGTATGTCCTCAAACAACCATATACAGTACGAAATGAAGGTATAGCACTCATGCCAATGTTCAAATAAACAGGATCTCGACATCCCGTCAACTTGAATGAAGTTACAAAGGCAACCAACCAACTCTCCAATGGGAAGCAATTGATGCAGACTCATTGCCGGTAGAAGTCAACAAGGCACAAGGCCCTCATGCTGATGCAGAAACTGACAGATTTTTCCACTCAATCTGGATCAACCAATTTGTTCCACAAGAAATGAAAGTTTCAGTTATCGTCCACCTTTACAATCACAAGGGTAATCGCCAGTCCTTTGACATCCACCAGGCAATCTCTCCTGCTGATTGCTGGCAAGATACTTGCTTGAGTTCTCAACAGCCTAAATGACCATCTTGAACATGACCTAGAGAGTCAGTGTTGCTTCAGAGCAGGCCTCAAAATAATCAATATTATATTTGCACTCAACAACTCATAAATCTGCTGATTGCTGATGACTGTGCACTAAGTGTCAGCTCCATAAAAAGTTATTAAATTCAGCATGGACATGTTTTCTACAGCTTGTGAAATGTTGGGTCTTACCATTAACATCAAGCAAACAGAGGTAATGTTTCAACCCTCTCCAAACAAACTGTACCATGACCCAGTCATCAAGATATAATAACAGTTGCCTCCTGCTAATCCACAGATTCACTTATCTAGGTAATAGTGGCCTCTCCAGAGCTGATGACATTGTAATCTCTATAGATACTATTGCATTTGTCGTTGCATGACAATGTGTGGGAATAGAAGGGCATCAGCCTTGCCACAAAACTGAAAGTATATTGCGCCATTATGCTCACTAGAGCTTGCTGTACATTTGTGAGACCTGGACAGTGTACATCAGACACACTAGAGTGTTAAATTAATTTCATGTGTGCTGTATCCACTATCTTTTCAGGATAAAGTGGCAGGAGAAAATAAAGCGTCATACTGAAGTCCACACTAAAGCCAATATCCCAAGCACTCATACAGTCCTGAAGAAATCCCAACTGAGGTGTGTGGGACATGTGTGCATGGCTGAAATTTTTGAGCTGATATATTTTGAGCTCCCCTTGAAAACTTCAGTTCAGTAGACAGATGAAAAAGACTCAAGAATTTTCAATATTGACATAACACTCTCGGAGTCGCTAAAAATCACCCAGTGTGGTGCAGCACCACTATAAATGATGCTTGCATCACATAGGGACAAACAATACCAGAGAAAACATGCTGGCAGAAAAGACAGAAAAACAAAGACACAGAAGCCCATTTCTGATCATTCGTTTCTCAAATGTGGCATGGAGCTCTGAGCCAGTATTTGACTTTTCAGTAATTTCCTCATATATCAGAGAGACAACTACGCAAGACTGAAACTGTTGTAATAATTGCATGGCTATTATGGCTGGAAGTGAAGAAGAATTTCAAGAGCTTACTTCTAAACTTGAAAAAAACTTGTAGAGCTAGTGGTATGGAAATAAACATTGTGAAGTAAGATAATGGCAAACAGAGATGATAACAGGATGCCTGTTTATATTTGGTTGAATTGACAGAAACTAGAAGTTAATACCTTTAAATATGTGTTGTCTTATATGAGCAGCAATGGAAACACTAACAATGAAATTGAGACTGGACTTGAAATAGCCTTGGCTGCAATATCAGAATTGTAGACCATATGGAAGAGCACAACAAGTACAGTAGTGAAGATCAGCTTACATAAATATCTAATAATACCCATTATTTTATATGGATGTGAGAGTTTGACAATTACACAAAATGGAGAGAAGAATACAGATTTGTAAAAACAAATGGTGCAGTCGAGTACTGTGAATCCAATATACAGAACATACAACCACCTTGTACAAAACATAATAAATGCTCTTGCAGGTCAACAAGAACACCTGGCAGTGGTGAAATATCGCAAACTTATGTGATTTGGCCATATAATGAGGAATTATTCCTTTCCAAAACTATTCTGCAGGAGATATTTGAGGCTGAAAGAAGAAGAGAACATAATAAAGTTTGGATTGATAATATTAAAGACTAGATAAGATTAATATTCTCCACACATGATTCATATTATTCACAACAAGGAGTGGAGAAGCTTGACAGGATTTTTTGTGTTGATGTTTCAAGAGTGACATCCCTTCGAGATCCTGAGGAGTTATAGGTTTGATGGTGGTTATGACATTTCTAGTGTTATTTTCTATAGAAACTGGACATTTCTGGGAATTCTATAATTAATTAATTATTTTTGTTGTTGAACTACTAAATAATGACATTCAAGTTATGTTCTAAATGTGCATTTTTCTGTAGAAATGAAGACATGCAGAATCTTATTATAATGTAATAACTTGTATATGTTCTTTGCTTTCAGTTTTTAACAGCTTTAGGGGGTGTTGTTGGTGCTATTACAACTCTAACTGCTGAATCCGCACAAATTGCTGGTCAGTTATAAAATTGTTAGCAATTTTTTCTTTGTCTTCAATATTTTTGTTTCTCTCCCTTTCTTCTGAAGTTTGATTTAATAAACATGGCTAGGACATATTTATAAGATTTATGACAATGTTTATTCTATGTAACATAAATAAGGAAAGATATTTAAAGCAGTCATTTAGTGAATTCTTTACTGAAAAATAGCAACAGTATGTTATTATTCTGTTAATTTGCCGTAAGCAATGCTCAAGTTATTTTCCCATGCTGAAGGCCTGTGTGGCTGTAGATCAAGTTGGTTGATTACAGGGAATGAATTCCTGTCCATGACAGCACCTATTTAGGTTGTAGAATCAAATGTGCAGTAGGGACATCGCAGAAAGAGAGGTCCATGTAACAAGAAAAAGAAACATCTATCTATCTATCTATCTATCTAGCTATCTATCTAATTTAATCAATCTTATATAATCTTATCTAATCATATCTATCTCATCTTATCTATCTAATCTATCAATCTAATCTATCTATCTATCTTATCTATCTAATCTATCTATCTTATCTATCTAATCTATTTATCTTATCTATCTAATCTATTTATCTTATCTATCTAATCTATTTATCTTATCTATCTTATGTATCTATCTTATCTATCTAATCTATTTATCTTATCTATCTATCTAATCTATCTTATCTATCTAATCTCATCTTATCTATCTAATCTATCAATCTAATCTATCTATCTAATCTTATCTATCTAATCTTATCTATCTAATCTATCTATCTTATCTATCTAATCTATTTATCTTATCTATCTAATCTATCTATCTTATCTATCTAATCTATTTATCTTATCTATCTAATCTATTTATCTAATATATCTATCTAATCTATTTATCTTATCTATCTAATCTATTTATCTTATCTATCTAATCTATCTATCTTATCTATCTAATCTATTTATCTTATCTATCTATCTAATCTATCTTATCTAATCTAATCTATCTATCTAATCTATCTATCTAATCTATCTATCTAATCTATCTATCTAATCTATTTATCTAATCTATCTAATCTATCTATCTTATCTAATCTATCTATAGGCTGTTGCTAATGTTTGCCATGTGGCGTCAAGTGTAGAAGAATTCTCTGAATATGGCCTTCTTGTGTGCTGTTTCTAAGCTTGTTCCTGTGGCTTCTTTGATTTCTGTGGTCCAATCTTTTACATGGTCTGCCTCTGGCTTTATAGCTGTGATGTCTATGTGTCATGGCCATCTGTGGCATGCTGTCTGTTGGAAGTCTGGAAGTGTGTGAGAACCACTCAATCTGTTGTCTTTTGATGTGTTCTAATACTGGTATTGTTTTGATTATCTGTCAGATATTATTGCTTCTAATTCTATCTCTTAATGACACTTCGAATATGTTTTTGTAAATATATCATTTATGTTTTAACTGTTTTCTTTTGTCTTGTGGAGGAAACACGGTAAATGTAAAATGGTTGGTAGCACCAGAAAGACTCTGAATATTGCAAACAGAGAATCGTGATGTAAGAGAGGAGTAAAAGAAGATAGAGGAGATAGATGAGAGAAAGAAAAAGAAGGAGAAAAAAAGACAAAATACTACAACAATTAAAAGAGAGTAAATGGAAAAGCAACAGAAGAAGTATAATTTCTTCTTCTTCTTCTGCGATCAGTTTCCTATGCTCATAAGTCTATACAGGAAGGTGGGCCGCCTCCATGAATTCAGTTGTCAGCAGGAGGTCCTCAAGGTTGCCCCACAGCTTCACCTTCAGATCTGTCTCCTCCATCGAGACCAGCACCGTGCAGAGGTGATGGGGCTTAGTTCAGCCATCAGGGGCTGGAAACTAAGACTGGTCGGGCAGTCCCACTCGAGCAGGACCATAGTCCTGCCCTAGTAAGCAGAGTGCTGAAGACGGAGGCATCCAGCCAAAATGCGCACAGATAATCAGGATGCCACACACAAAACACAATGGAAACATGTCTACATCTATAAAAAGTTATGGTGCCTGCCCTGTGGCGGACGTTCAGGCAGGGACGGTGCCGGGCCCTATACCTCGAAAGGGCCCAACCTCAGTTACTGGAAGTCCTTCTCAATTGCCCCGAGGAGCCAGGAGGCAAGGGAATAGAGCTACTGGCCAAACAAACAAACGACCAATAAAAATAATGCACTGGAATGCTGAGGGTGTCAACAGTAAAAGAGATGGATACAGCAAAAAATTGGAACTTGAAAATGTCCTCAGTGAAGAACAAGTTAACATATGCTGTATCCAAGAAACACACCTCAGCAGCGACATAGCCTTCAAAATCAGAGGCTACCAGTGCTACCGATCTGACCGAAAGGACAGGCGAAAGGGTGGAATTCTGACACTTGTTAAAAACAATATCAGCGCATGTCAGCTTGAAGTATATATGGAAGGGGCAGAATACCAGATGCTCCACCTAAAAACAGACAGTGCAGAATTCCATCTCCTGAACTACTACTGCCCAAATGATAAACCATTGGCACTAGACACAATTCCAGACAAAGAGAGACTTATGGTGTGTGGTGACTTCAACAGCCACTCTCAGAGCTGGGGCTACGATCATATTGACAAGAGAGGGGAGGAACTTGAGAGCTGGCAGGATGAAAATAATCTCATCCTTATTAACCAGCCAGCAGACTCGCCAACCTTCTACTCGAGAGCATGGCACACCACCTCTACACCAGACCTAGCATTCCACTCACCAGGCTTGGAATGGAACATCACACGTGTCGTTGGAAAGCAGCTTGGAGGTAGTGACCACAGACCAGTATTTCTGGAAATCCACAATGAATTTACCACGGACAGCAGCACGCTCACTAGGTGGAACTATAAAAGGGCAGACTGGAAAATGTACCAGCATTTAACCAGTGTTCTAGCTAAGGACATGAACTTGGACAAAGACATCAATAGAGCAGTGAGTGAATTTAATAGATGTATACTACATGCTGCTAGTAAAACCATACCCAGGGGGGCACGCAAAAACTACAAACCCTACTGGAATGATGAACTGGAAAAGCTGCAAAATGAGATGGAAACATCTAGACAGCAGGCTGAGAACAGACCTAGCCAAGAACATCACAACAAATATCAGCAAACAAAGGCTAAATTTCAAAGAGCCAAGTTACAAGCCAGACGGAGCAGCTGGAAAGAAAAAACAGAGTCGCTGAACCTAGAAAGAGATACTAGGAAATTATGGAAACTTGTAAAACAACTAAATGATGAAGGTACAGGGAGAAATACCAGGATCACACTTTATAAAGATAGAAACATTTTAACAGGTAAACATGCAGCTGATTACTTTGCAGATTCCTTTGCAGAAGACAATAACGTCAAAGTCAGCCCAGACAAACAACAGGAGGTTCGAGAGAACCAGCAAAACATTGGACGAGGTGAACCTATACCTGAAGTCATGGAGGCACCAATCACAATGAGAGAACTGGATCATGCAATATCCAAATTAAAAATGAAAAAGTCCCCTGGAGCTGATGGAGTGTCCAATGAAATGATTAGAAACCTGGGAAGTGCAGCAAGAGCAAAGCTACTGCAGATCTTTAACACAAGCTGGTCCACAGGAAATGTACCACAGGCGTGGAGAGAAGCAATAATGATACCACTCCTCAAATCAGGAAAAGATGGCAACACAGTCTCCAACTACAGGCCCATCAGCCTCACAAGCTGTCTATGTAAAACAATGGAACGCATTATCAATCTTAGGATGCAGTGGTACCTTGAAAGTGAAAACCTTCTGGTATCACAGCAAGCAGGTTTCAGACAGTGCTACTCTACTGAAGATCAGGCAACCTACCTCTCCCAAGAGATTGAGGATGCCTTCCAAGAAAAGAAACTGGTACTAGCAGCATGGATAGACCTCAGGAAAGCATTTGATAAGGTCTGGAAAGAAGGGCTCCTAAAGAAATTGCGAAATTGCAGGGTTAGCTCAAGAATGTACAAATGGGTAAAAGCATACCTGCATAATAGAAGAGCCAGGGTACAATTAGATGGTCGCAAGAGCAAGAAAGTTCTACTGCGTCATGGAGTCCCCCAGGGAGGAGTCCTGTCACCCACACTTTTCTTGGTTTACATCAATGACCTAGTTGCTGAACTACCACACGGGATCAAAGTGGCAATGTATGCTGACGACCTGGTGATCTGGTGCACGGAAGAACATGCAACAGTGGCCACTAAACAAATACAAAGAGCTATCGATGCCCTAACCTTATGGGCTAATAGATGGTGCGTCAGCATTAACACAGATAAGTGCAGCACTACACTCTTTACCCTCTCACCAAAACAAAAAGCTGGTCATATCAAGATAGATGGAGAGCTCTTGAAAGAAGACAAACAACCCACATACCTCGGAGTTACTTTTGATAATAAGCTGACATGGAAGCAGCACATAAACAAAGCAACAACAAAAGCCAGGAGGAAGCTAGCTATCCTGAGAAAACTAAGTGGAACCACATTGGGAGCCAGTGGAAATATACTCAGTAAAGTTTACCAGCAAGGCATAAGACCACACCTGGAATACGGTTCAGTTGCGTGGTGTCCTGCATCAAACACCACATTACAAGATCTAGATAAAGTGCAAAACCAGGCACTTAGAATAATGTTGGGAGCAATGAAATCAACACCCATAGCAGAGATGCAGAAAATGGGAAGAATGCAAACACTTGGCGAACGCAGAGACACAAAAGTACTAATTCAAGCAGAAAAGTTTCAGTGTATGCCAAGTCATCCAATGAAGGAAAGATTCCAAAATCTAGCAATGGGACGACTGAAAAGGAGCAGCTTTATCCATCAAGCTAAACGACTCCGTAGACAACTTACAGACCTACCTGAAGTTGACATCCCCTTAAGGTCTGTACCAGAGCAAACCCCGTGGAGTGAAAGCCATGGAATGCCAATATACATTCAGACCCATGTGAAAGGAATACTAAGCGAGGACGAACAGAACAGTGTGCAGCGAAGGACAGTCACCCTCAGTTTCCTGGATGAGGAATATCCACAAGATATATGGGTCAGAGTGTACACAGATGGGTCAGCACAGAATGCCGTGAGGAATGGAGGTGCAGGTGTATATATAGAATATCCACACAAGCCTAGAGATACAATCAGAACACCGACAGGAAAATTCTGCAATAATTATGATGCAGAAATCCAGGCAATTAGTGTGGCAGCTAAAAAACTGCTGAACTCCAACTCTGACCTACAGCCTGTGGTATTCCTGACAGATGCAAGGTCAGTGCTTCAAGCTCTCCAGTCTGGAAAACTAACAGACTTAAAAAAACTACTTAGCGAATTGTCTTACCAGTATAGGGTAACCATGCAGTGGATACCCTCTCACTGTGGAATACCAGGAAATGAAAAAGCAGACCAACTGGCTAAGGAAGGTGCTGCCGAAGACCAACCAGATATACCAATCACCTACCATCAGAAAAAACAGATGATCAAGTCAATAAGAAAGCCACAAACACCAACACAAGATGACTATCATATTATGAACAGACCAGAACAAGTTATAATTCTACGTCTCAGAACAGGACACAACCGACTCCGCAGTCACATGTATACAAAGTTCAAGATTGGCAACACGGCCATGTGTACATGTGGACAGGCAGCACAGAGTGCCAAACATATACTTCAAGAGTGTTCTGAGCATGAAACGCTGAGGCAGACATATTGGCCAGAGGAAACAACACTGGAATCAAAGCTCTATGGGACACTGTATGAACTACAAAAGACAGTGAGTTTTATTAAGGAGACAGAATTACAGATATAGACATGTTTCAAGTGAACGAAAAAAAAAGAAGAAGATCTGTCTCTTGGGGCCATATTTTGGTTTTCATGTCATCAAAGAGTGGGCATCAAAGAGTCTGCAAAATATGTTCTGGAGTCTGGGGACCCTTTTGACATGGGCATTGGTCAGTTTGGACAGCCTTAATTTTGTGGAGATGTGCTTGTAGTCTGCAGTGTCCTGTGCGAAGTCTAAAAATTGTGGTTTGTTGTGACCTGTTTAGGGTACTGTGGAAAGTTACTGCCTGTTCTCTGACCTTATGTATGTTTGTATTTTCCTTTGATGAGGGTTTTTGCTTCAGTCAGTGATATTCTGTGCTGGAATTGTTCCTTTTTTGCACCTGCTTTTGCCAGTCTGTCAGCTCCTTCATTTCCTGCTATTCCACAGTGTGCAGGAATCCACTGCAACACAACTTTATTGTTGGCAGACAGTTGATTTAGAATTCTACAGTTGTTTTTTGTTAGGAGATCTTTAGGTTCCTTTTGGATGGTTTGGAGTACTGACATGCAGTCACACAAGAAGACTATGTTAGCTCCTTTGAGCCTCCGTTCCTCTAGAGCCTTTGATGCTTCCAAGATTGCTTGTAGCTCTGCCCTGTAATTTGTTGATAATTTGCCAGTAGCGATTGAGAGTTCTAGTTTTGGGGTGTTTGGTATGAGTATTAGTATCCCAGCTCCTCCTTTCTTTACTGTACCCTCTGATGATCCATCTGTGAAGACATGAATCCACTGTGAGGTAGGGTGTCTAGGTGATCAAGTGTTTTTGCCTTAAGGGCAGTAGGGGTTTCCATAGTTTTGCTCTCAATGCCTGGTATTGTAAGTTTTGCAGTATATATGGGTGAAGTGTTTGTGATGTTGCAATATGTTTCTAGCTGTTCCCATTCATCCGGATTGTTGCTGGTTACTTCTTTATTGGCTTTCATAAGTTTTTTTTTATAGGTGGTTGAAGCTTGGTCTTTTCAGTCTGTTTTTTGTTAGTTCTTTTGTTTTTTCATGCATAGGGTGATGTTTCAGGCGTCTACATTTTTCTGTCATTATTATGATTTTCTCATCCCTGCGGTCTGTTAGGTTTTGTAATCCTGCTGTTGCTTCCATTGATGTTATAGGTGTGCCCCTTAGTTCTCCTGTTATGATTCGGAGACCTGCATTTTGAATTTTGTCCAGCTTTTGAAGATTGGTATTTGCTGCTGTTGCATATGTGGTCAATCCATATTCCAGAGTTGGACGAATATGACCTACATAGACTTGTCTTATGGTTTTTATGTTGGCTCCCCAATCTGTCCCTGATAGTTTTTTCATTATTTGTAGTCTGCGTGTGGCTTTATTTTCTGTCTCTTCAATGTGTGAAATTTTAGCCCCAGGTAGACTGGGGTGTTTTCTTTTGGGAGTGGGGTATTGTCTAGAGTGAGAGTATAATTTTCAGGCTTTGTGGAGAGGGTGAAAAGTGTAGTGACAGTCTTACTTTTGTTTATTTGAACACCCCAGGTTTTTGCCACTCTTCAACTTTGTTTATTGCCTCCTGCATTCTAACTTTTGCAACTCCAATGTATTCTGATTGGGTCCAGATAGCAAGATCGTCTACATGGAGAGCTCTATGTACATATGGTGTGAATAGTTTTGGCATATCATCTATAAAAACTATAAAGAGTGTGGGGGACAGAATTCGTCCCTGTGGGACACCTTCTGTTATGTTGACCATTTTACTTTTCATTCCCTATAGTTTGACTCTTGCATGTCTGCCTCGTAGGAAGCTTTTTATCCACTGAAACATTTTGCCTCCGATTCCTTTCTGGGCAAGTTTTAGCAATAGCCCCTCTTTCCAGACTTTGTCAAAGGCCTTTGTGAGGTCAAAGAAGGTGGCTAGGAGTTTAGATTTTTTTCTGGAAAGCATCTTCTATTTCCTGGGCAAGGTATGTTGTTTGGTCCTCAGTGCATCTGTGTTTTCTGAAGCCTGATTGGCAGTCATCTAGAAGATTGTTTTCCTCCAGGTAGTTTAAGAGTCTGTTATTCATCATTTTTTCCAAGACCTTTCCTAAGCAACTAAGTAGACTGATAGGACGGTAACTTGTTTTGTTGGTTTTTTTGTTTTCCTTTCTTGGCAATTGGAATTATTTCTGCCTCTTTCCATTCTTCTGGGAAGATCCCTTGCGCCCATGATTCATTAAAAAGGTCTAGGATTCTGCTTCTACCCACAGGAGCTAGGTGTTGGAGCATTTCATTTGTGATTCCATTGGGTCCAGGGGCTTTCTTCTTTTTTAGATTTTGAATTGCCATGTTAAGTTCTGATTTGTGAAAAGGTGAGGTCATTGTGCCTGGGCAAGGTTGATGTTTATTTACAAGGTTTTTTGTCTCTCGTCTTACTTCGGCAGTTCTTGTTCTATTTATCTTAATTTTGCTTTCTTCAGCATAGGAGTCTGCTAGAATATTTGCAGCTTGTGTGCCAGTGTAGGACTTCCCCTTGTCTTCTATGATGATACTACTTTCGGGGTTGTTTTCTTCATTGAGATACTTGATAAGTTTCCACATTTATGTTGAGTCTTTTTCCATGTTGAGTGTTGCTGTTTTTTCTTTCCAGCTGGATCTAATGATGTTTTAATGACCAGAACATCTTTTCTCTCCTGAAAATTGCTTGCAGTCTATTGTGTTCAATGATATTGGTTTCTGTTGGTCTAGTTTCCATCTTGGATCTTGCAGCAGAGGCTTCATCATCCATAGCCTGGAGTTTTTTGTTCCAGAAGGGTTTGTAGTTTTGTCTTCTTCCTCTAGGTATACTGTTATTGGCAGCTTCCAGGATTATTCCTGTTATTAATTTTGCATCTTTCCGTATATTTCTTGCTGTAAGATGTGTTAGTAGTTGTAAGGCGTATAGACTCTGTAAGGCGTTGGTAAGTGTCCCAGTTAGCCTTTTTGTAGTTCCAGCTAGCGATTTTTTTTTGTTGCTTTTCTCTCTTGTGGTTCCCTTTTATTGCTAATATTACAGGCTTGTGGTCACTCCCACCAAGCTGTTGTGCCACTACTCTTTCTGTCACACGTTGGATGTCCTCTGTTGCAATGACAA
Source organism: Meghimatium bilineatum (assembly GCA_034231615.1). Taxonomy (NCBI): domain Eukaryota; kingdom Metazoa; phylum Mollusca; class Gastropoda; order Stylommatophora; family Philomycidae; genus Meghimatium; species Meghimatium bilineatum. Next base: position 69,520,128 of record CM067298.1, on the reverse strand, counting down.
GATCTGGAGTGCTCTGAGATTTCCGTCGTCTGTAGTAAAAGGTTGGCTCTGATAGATGTTCATTTATAAGGATTAGCCTATTTTCTATCATCCAGTCTTCTATTTCTTCTCCTCTCAAGTCCATAGTTGGGTAACCCCAGCATGGGGAATGACTGTTGAAATCTCCAACTATAATATGATTTGATGATGTGAGAGGTATTGTCCTGAGCTGTAATTTTTTGTTGTTTGGGCAGTAGAAATTTGTGATAATCAGTTGTTCTGGGGTTGTGTGTAATTTGATGGTGAGATGTTCTGAGTCCTCTGGGTTACATGCGATTTCTGTAGTAGGTATGTTATTTCGTACCATTGTGATGATCCCTCCTTTGTGGCCTAATCTATCTAATCTGAAGCATTCAAAGCCTCTGATGGAGAATCTGTTGCTGTCATTAAGATGTGTCTCCTGAATGCACAAGACATCAATCTTTTGCTTTTGGAGGAAATTCTGCAGTTCTAGTTTCTTCTTAGCTACACCATAACTGTTCCACTGCATGATTTTGATTGTGTTTTTGTTGTTATGATTGGTTTGGCCGGTTGCTCTACTCTGTTTAATCCAGGGTCCCCAATACACAGAGTCATCATCAGTAGCTTTTGGTGGACCCATTCGCGGCTGGGGGTCCGGAGCTCCTGCCTGGCGATGAACCACAGGGGCAGCCCCATTTTGTGTAACGAATCCGAGCATAGTCATTAACTGTATAATGCGTTTATGTCCCATTTCCATTGCTGGGTACCCACGCCTATTCAGGATGACATGTTCCGTCTTCGGTGAGGGAAATTATGGAGTCTTCCTATCCATGTTCTTGGACATCCTAGCACTGTCCGCAAGACATCAGAAGTTTGTGGAGTGGCCTTCTCTGAAGTATAATTTAAAAAAGGAAATTCTAAGTAATATCAAAGAAAAAATATCTTATCGGAAAATCCGGTGTAATAGAACAGAATGGTTGAAGTAAATGTCAGTAAAAGTAATAGTATAATGTCGATCGTGAACAAAGTTCACAATAACAGAGGGTATTGCATGAAGAGGATAAATGACAAAATAAAATAAAACTTATACCGTGGAATACCTCCACAACGTAGACCTATTCCTCACATAACTAATTTTTTAAAAAACCAACCCACTCCAATGCAGTGAATCTATACAAATATATAAATATATTACAAGATCAGACCGAGCTGCCACATTGAGACCAGACTGTACAATAATTAAAGTAAAACATGGACCAGAGAAGACCAGAGGGTGGAAAAGATAATATAATGTCAAATAAAGTAACAGAATAATAGGATACTCGATTGTAAGAAATATAGAAGAATGTGTAGCAAAGCAAACAGAGTCGATGTCTGACATTGACAACACAATGCTGGGATGAATATTGAATTTATGATTTGCATTTTTGGGATAGATTGTCAGTGAAGTGACTGTCCTGGACTTTCCTTTGATTGCCTATAGGCGTGACAAAAATCTTAATGGCATCTTTGTCCTCAGTCACCTCGGGTCTTATGTTCCTGCTCACTTTGACACTATTGGTTGCAAACGCAGTCATTGCTATACATGTCCCTATGTAGTTCAAATCCACTCTGTTTTATTTCCTAATGCTACTTTCACTATCGATGAGGCCTTCATATGTAAATCTCCCGTAATGTCATTTATGTTATCATATGTAAATGTTGTGACAAGAAGTATATAGGTGAAACGGGCTTACGATTTAGTGACTGCTTCTGTAGGTAACTTCATGCCATAAAACTTCAGACAAATCCCTGTCGCCATTCATTTCAGTGGTGATGGTCATCACGGTGCCCTCGATATTCATGTCACTGCCTTCAGATTCTGCACCACGGATGACAGATCTAGGTACGCTCCTGAAATTTTTATTTTTTTTTAGTTTGGTACCCTCAAGCCATTTGTACTTAACTCTGAGCATTCATTTGTTTAAATTTGTGTTGGTGTTGTCCTTATTGTATTGCTATCCGTGTTGTATTAGGTAATAATTTGTTATATTGTTATATCTGTTATCACAGATACCCGTCCAATTTTCAACAAAACCTGCTTCCATGACTGCATGTTTCCACATACATCGTCACCTTGAATTTTGTATTGTTTACTTGCCAATAGTGTCTTTAGTGCCTCAGTGGTGGTAACATTGTTTTTACTGTTTTTATTGTTTTTCACTGTTTGTTGTATACTTGACTGTTCAAAACATTGAAAATGTCTTGTGTATTGTCAATTGTATTTCTTCGTGTTTACATCCCATAGCCCCTTAGTCTGTCAGTTGTGTTCACGTGAAACTTCAAAAATCTGTGTTCTACGTAGGTACTAACCTTTCATAGTACTCTTGCATTCTGATTGCATTGGATCATATCCACTTACTTATGTTACACATTGTTCCATTCCTTTACAGCTTTACTATTCAGTTCATCTTTCCAGACCTTGTTCAAAGCTTTTTGGAGATCTATTCATAGAGTAAAAACTTTCTTCTTTTCTAAATGCATCTTAAATGTTCTGGGACATGAATTTTATTTTGTCTTCTGTGCTGTTTCACTCTAAATCCAGCTTAATCTGGGATACAAAGGGTACCCATTGCTCTTGACGGACCCAGAGTTAGCAGATAACAAAGATCCTAAAAGTACCTCCCCGCGGTGCACCATGGAAATAGAATAAATACAGTTGCTCATGCTGATTCTGGCTAAAACTTTTGAATATTTTTGAAAGAAAGATATTTGACTGCATAATACTCGGACACCTATGCGCCAACACATGCATCAGCACTGTCGGCACAGTGAAGCTAGTCAGTCCGGCGGAAGCATTGGAGACATCAGCACTGGAACCAATGCAGATGTGACGAAGTGGGCAGATATTATGAGAAATATTAAGAATTGGGGCATCACTTACCATAAGAATAGCATAATGAGTACACATGAGAGGGAGCATGGCGCTAGAAGGCAGCATCAAGTGCAAGAAAATGGAAAATGATTCAAGGAAATCTGAACTAAAGTATTATTAGCTTGAGACAAGATTCTAGTTACCGGTGATCCCAGCCCGGGCTCAACTCTATTGTTGAATTTTTCCTATTCGAAATGATGCTCATAGAGAGAAATGGTTCAGTACCCAGTGGGCACAGGCACAACCATTCAAGGAGACAAGCTCTGTTCAGCTCAAGAACAAAATGCTAGTCCCCAATGCCCCTAAATATGTGTATATAGACTTAGACTTGGACGAACGTTCACAATGTTAGTGAACGACACTTCGTCTAAGAGGGCGAACGAGTTCGAGCCCAACTCTTTTGACAAGTTCTTCCTAAACCGGAATCAGCCTTGTGAATGAGAAAAGGTTCAGTAACCGATGGGCACGGGCACAATACGTCTAATTACAAGAGACAAGTTCACTCGCTGCGGAACACCTTTTCGTACAAGATAGACAAAAAGGACAAACCGTCTCGGCGTAGAGTCAGTATGCATTCGCGCCTGGCAACATATAGCAACAGCATGGTTATAGGGTAGCCTACCCGAAATGTCAAGGCATGCTGAAATTGGCTGTGCTAGGCCTAAAAGGCGCATAATGGTGGCACAACGTAATCTCGCTATGGCGAAAATCGCACAAATATCTGTGCTGATCATTTTGGAGCGAACGCAAAACAAACAGCTTGATCTGGCACCAATAGCTTCTCTAAATTTAGGTAACATTTCAATCTTCTATTGACCTGGCATTGCTTCCATTGTCTTGCAGGTACATCTAGTTAGACATATTTGTCTGTAGTTGTCAGGCTTCTGTTTGTCCTTGCCTTTCTTTATGATAGGACACAAGTTCTTCTCTCCATGTCTGTAGTACATTGCCTGTATCCTAACTATAGTTCAATATCTGTAGTAATTTATACATTGCTGTATGTTCTAGGTTCTTAAGCATTTCATTGGTGATGCCATTGGGTCCTGGTGATTTCCTATCTTCTGGTTTCCTTATCAATCAATCAAATGCCATGCCGAGTAGCATAGGCGATCATGTTTCTCCACAACTCTCTGTCTCTTGTGTTGTTGATAATTTCAGTTGGTGACTTCTTTTTGTGACACAGTGACAACCTATCCAGAAATCTCTCTTTGTCTTCCTATGTCTTTTCTCCCCTTGATCTTTCCAGTGGTTACTAAATTTACCTGTATCTTCCATGTGTAGATGTTTGTTGCTGAGAGTTATTATCATCATGTATTTGCTTTTGTTAGTTTCCACAACTTTCTTCCTTCCCTTCAGTTTAAATTTTGTGTTTTTTCCTCTAGCTTCTCTATTTCTACATTTTTAAATGAACTTCCTTTTTGTCTTTTGTAGTGTGCTGTGGTTCTGTTGGGATGATTGCGTCTCTGCCATATTACATGTTTCAGCCAGTTCTTCCTGTAGTTTTTGAAGTGTGTTGGTCCTATATGGTATATAATTCATCCTCTCTCCTTGTGGTATTGTCTCCTTAATTGCTTTAAGTATTACATTATTAAGTCTCTGACAATTGTTTTGATATACGTAACAACCTGGTACTTATATGCATCTTGTTAGTAGGTTTTCTATGTGTTTATAGATGTGTCAATTTGCTTTCTTGTAGTTTCATCTTTGCTTAGTTGGTCTTGTAATTATTGTTTTGTTCACTTGATGATGACTAGGCGATGATCATTGCCACCAAGATTTTCATTATTGTTCTTTGCACTATTCCAGCCAGTTCTGGGATATAAAATGCCATATAGGGGGTGGATGTTTTATGCCATCTTCTTGAGTAGAAAGTTGGTGGATCCTTTGAATTGTTGAGTATTAGGTTGTTTTCATCTTGCCACTTTTTTATCTCTTCTCCTCCTCTTGTCTAAATTATTGTATCCACAGCTTTGACAGTGGCTATTAAAGTCTCCCACTGCCAGGATGTTTTTGTTGGGGATGTTAATATTGGTCATGTTTTAATGGAATGTCATTTGGGCAATAGAAGTTTAGTATGTGGATTTCAAGGGTGTTCTTCTTTATATGAATTGTCTGGTATTCAGTACCTTCCTCGTGTGTTTTTGTTTCTGTGACATTTATGTTATTATTGACTTGTGTTAGTATTCCACCTTTGCTCCAATCTTTGCTCCGTCAGCTCTAAAACATGGGTACCCTCATATATTCAAGGTTATTTTTTGTGGTTTTTAAATGAGGTGGGTTTCATGTATTTAGTAAATAATCTCTTTCTGATGCAAGATGTTTTTTAGTTCAGTTTCTTTGTTGTTAACTCCCTCTGCATGATGTTTAGTGGGGTTGTCATCCTTTCTGGTTGGCCAGTCGCTTTCCTCTTCTACCTCCTGGCTCCCAAGGTAGACTAGAGGAACCTCCAGTAGCTGGGGAGTGGATTATGTCGAGGTTCAAAATCCGGCACTGCTCCTGCCTGGGAGAACTTTACACGGTGAGCACCATGACGATTTTTAAAATTGTGTCATACACACATGTTAACTAAGCTGGTGCATGATACCATGGTTACTGGTTTGCCTCTCAGGTGGGTATCTCCAACTTCAGCACTGTTACTTGTTTGGACACTCGATGTAGGAGATAACCCGATCAGTCTTAGTTTCCAGCCTTTGTTTGCTGAGCTACGCCCCATCTCTACTTCAAGGAGCTGGCCTGATTTGGACTAATGGGGATGACCTCAAATTAGATGTATTTCAAAATCTCCCAAAACTTTCTAATGTTATATTATCTGGACCTATCGCTTTGCTATTTTTCATGTCTTAAAGCATTCCTCATTTCTGCTGCAAGTATTGGTAGTCCCTCAAGATTATCTTATACATTTATATCTAATCAATTGTCACTGATGTTTTCCTATCGGATTATCACTTGACCTGTATTGGATTTTTAAACATCCTGTAATTGTGTTACTTTTTCCTGTTCTGTTGCTCTGCATATATTTTCATAGTTTCTGTTTGTTTGATGTGTTAATTTCATATTGTAATTTTTTGCTAAAGTGTCATCCTTGAAAGAAGCTCCATCAGTGCATCATGTACATGAATTTGCTTCCTTGCCATTTTATAAGATGTTTAAAATACTACTGTCCTATACATACAAGCATGCAAAGTTAATTTCACTGCAAAAGTAAACTCCAAACCAGCCACTATACAGTGTAATAGCTATGTCACAGCATGGTTCTAAAACTATACAATGTAAGCATATCAGAAATTCCAGTGTGTATGTGTGTAAATAGGTCACCTAGAGTTAAAAATAGCAACAGTTGTTCCCCACTAATGAACAAATATACACACGCGACCGTGGGCAATATCCATTCTTCACTAAAACTTCTCAGATTTGTGTAAAATATATTGGTTGGCATTGGCTATTTTTGGCATGCGTCTACAAGTATGTAAATAGCAATCAAATGTCCAACAATAATTTTTAAAATGTAACAAACAGGGTCCAAATTAATTCAACTAGGAGGCCTGTATTGTTGAGAGCCACAATACATTTCTGTAGCAGCGAATATAGAAATGAGTTAACTCATTTTTAGCACTAAAGTGATAGATAACAAAAATGTATGAACTCTTCAATAGCAGTAAGATAGAGGTGCAATTTAACTCATGCATAGCAGCTAACAAACAGTTATGCTTAGTATTTACATATGTATAGCATAAGTCTTTATATATTTTGTCTCAGATACTCATTGACATAGTTCATACTCTAAAATCTTTCAGGTGAGAGAACGGCCTGGATTTTGCCATTCACTTCAGGCGGTTTCCTCTACATTGCCCTTGTCACAGTTGTCCCTGACCTTTTGCAAGAAAATCATGGCTGGTTAGTATATAGAAAATAGTCTGTTTCGAATTTGTGTACTTTCTCTTTGTTAGCTTTAAAAAATCCACATTGATGACTCAGTAGTAGTATCAATATCTCATAACCCTTTAGGGTGCTGTGCAGGAAGCATCAACACATAGATCTACATTTTCACTTATCGTCTGTGACTCTGTAATGTGGATGATTGTGTAGAATTCAAGTCCTGTCCATTCCTATATGTTGTCAATCCATGACTTTCTTTTTCCCCTACTGCTTTTTCCACGCCCCCCCCCTCCCCCTGTTCCATGACAAAGGTCAACACTAAGCAGTTAACAGTACCATAAGGTGTTTTGGGATAGGTGACAGAATGTAGCCATATGTTTTTCCATTCACTATTTTTGATGTTTGGCTGTCATGAGAATGTTACAGCAGACACAGCAGATGTCTTATACTAATACTGATGCTATCCCCTAAAGCTCTCAGTTGGCATGGACTCCGCTGCTCTTATAGGTGGTAGCAGTAATAATAAAATAAGGTTAGCGTGTTTTTTTTAAATGGGAGAAAACATTTGACGACCTCAGGAAATGTTCAAATGTTGAAACTGGTAAACATTTAGAGGGGATGTAATCTTTGACAATAAATTGGAGTGAGGGGAGCCACAAAATATTTGGTGGCTACATGAAGTAGAATAAAATTATATATAATGATACTTCCCCATAAGCCCAGTAAAACTAACACCGCCCCCTCCCAAATCCTGAAGCTACACACTTCCCCATAAAACCACTCAACCGATATCATTCCCTTCAAGCTAACCCCCAATCCTGAAGCCACACACTTCCTGATAGACGCAGTAGAACCAACATCATCCCCTTTAAACTAATATCCAATAATAAAGCCACAGAAAATCTACCAAGCACACAACTATTTGTCCCCTAACCCACACAATTAAAGCGAGAAAAGCTGTAAAAAGCGAGAACAAGAACATTGTATCTCCCTCAACACCCGTAAAGGGTAAAAGAGGAAGGAAAGATAGATAGACCCAAACAATGTAGTTGGTAATGGCCCCTTTAAATATACCTAACAGTTTCAGCATTGGTTCATCATCATCAAGTTCCATCTCCGTAATGAAGGTTAGCTGCAACGTATCTCCAACATTCCATGACTCTTGTTTTGGTGATGAACTCTGCTAGACTGTAACCTGTTCATCTTGTGATGTTACTCTTCCACTTGTATCTCTGCCTACTTCTTGCTCGCTTCCCTTCGACTTTACCCTCAAATAAGGTCTTCAACAAAGTATCATGTTTTTTAATGTGTCCAAAATAATTTATTTGCCCGATCTTTATTTCTGTTACTTTATTTATGACTATCAGTATTGGTTACCTCCCATTTAATCATACCGCAGCAGTCATCAATTGTTATCTGCAATCCTTTTGCTAGTCTTGCACATTAACAGAAAATTTTTCATAGCAATCAAAAACATTAATATCCTGTGACACCTCTCCTTTAAAAATAATTCATTTGTCTTCACTGGTTATCTCCTTTTAGATAACCACCCCATAAAGCAGCAGAGTTCATTCCAACTAGGAGCTTAAGGGGATAGCACCATAACCTTGTATCTGTGGTATAGATGGTGTTACAGTCTGTTCTGTCCTGTGCATAACCCGAAATTACAGCCTGATCCCATCTGAATAACTGATGGAAGTTTTAGTTTTGCCTGAGAAGTCATGTCCAAACTTTGATTTGATAGTAGTTTATATCAGGGGTCGGCAACCTATGGCATGCGTGCCACACTTGGCACGCCAAGCAATTTCAAATGACACGCAGACTCTTCACGTTTCTTGTATAAAGTTTATTATAAATCGATTAGCTGGGTTTCTTCGCTCATTTCAGCACTCGCCTAACGCCTGAACATTCAGAAAATTGTGTCAAACTCAAAGTGACAAAGTATGTTGTCGATATTGAGAAACTGGCCAAGGGCAAGGCTCCCATTAATAATAAAAAACTTTTTTTTTTAAATCTTTCAAGAAACTCTATTTCTTTTAATGTTGTTTAGAACTTTACATATTATTGAATATACTATATATTAATTAATTGAAATATAAAAATAAAATATATGGTAAAATAAGAATATTGGCCTCAACTTGTATATGTGATGTTGGCACTCTGAATAATTTGAAACCTTAAGTTGGCACACAGTTAGCTTAAGGTTGCTAACCCCTAGCTTAGATCATTGATTTGACCACCTCATTTGTTATGTGATGCACGAATGGAGACGTGCTCGGCTGCAATAGACCTGGAATATGCATATAAGAGAGTGCCCTTGGATTTCTTGATGACCATAATAACTCCCAAGTATCCAAGTAAGTCCTTTTATTGTCAGATGGATTGTCTCAGCACTTTTTCAGAAACAGGTTGTTTTGAGTTGGTCTTTGGCACCAACAGTCATAAGCCCGGGACTACCACAAGGGTCACATCTGTCCCCAGTATTATTTAATGTGTATACAGTTCAAATTACAAGCTGTCATATTGCAGGACCGGGGAGATGACATCTATGCTGATGACATCTTGGTATATAGGCAGGGCAGAGATAGAGAAATGAGTGCCAGGAATTTTCAGAGGGAGCATGATCATATAGCGAAGTGGAGCAGTGTTTTCTGGAGCTTTTGATCCATCAAAAGCATCAATAACATGGTTTTCCCTAATCACATAGTATACATGTCTATGCCATCGGTTACTTTGAGGGGAAATGTCCTTGAGAGAACCAGCACAATGAAGTACTTGGAGGTTATGTTGGACCAAAGTCTGAGTTTCAAAGATCATGTTGACCACATCATTATAAAGGCTAATAAAGGTCTTGCAGCGATGAAAGTTATAGCTGCTGCTCAATGTGAGAGACTGCTATTTCTGCTGTATCAGGGATTGGTGGTGGCGATGGTAGAGTACACACTGGCGATTCAGACATAATTTGAGTCAGACTCAAACAGAAAGAGTGGATAAAATCCAGAAAGAGGCAATGCGAAACATTTTGGGGTGTATGAGAGATACGTCGGCACGGGCTATACGATACTTACTTGATTGCCCAGCTGCAGAACAATGAATACAAATGTGCATGTCGAGGGACGATAAAGAGCACCCTCTACACCCTGAAATTCTCAAAGTGAAAATCAGTCGACTTAAGAGAGGAAAGTTGTGGATTTGATGCACAGAAGATATTATACAGAGTGTGTGCATATTGGAGGATGTGCTACCTGGTGCGAAATGGTGTCGGGTGCCCTTAGATTGTCCAACAGCCTTCAAAGTAATAATAACACTCCATATAGAATGCAGGGGTTAGTGTCAAACAGTGATGGAGTCGGAAGTACTCGCTCTGATCGGTGAGAATTCCAGGGAAGGTGATATGATTATATATACAGATGGGTCGGCTGAGAGACACATCAGGAGTGCCTGTGCCTTCACTGCTCAAAGGTGGGGGGAAGACCATCAGAGAGGAAAGTGGTGCATTCTCTCAGACAACAAGCTGTGTGACAATGGAGATTTTGGCGGTAACCATAACTTTGAAATGGGTGTTCTTGCACTGTCTGTGAGCATGCCTGTATACTCAGAGACTCAATGAGTATGATTGTGAAAGTTCAGGTGGGGTACATTCAGGAACCTTGGCTGGATAGAGTGAAGAATTCTTATGTGCGTAAAGTGACTTTTATTTTTGTCCTGGGACATGCAGGAGTCCAGGGTCTCCTGAGAGAGCAGATAGGTTGGCTGCACAGGCTGCTACTATAGCTGTTGGTGGAGTGATGGATCGGGCAAACATTTTTAACGCCCTACGGGAAAATGCACAAACAAATGACTGTATACGTGATGATGACTCTTGTTCCATGACTAGAATAAGGGAGCTTGGTTTGAAATGTGTCGCTAGAAAGGAGTGATTTCGTTGGCGAGAAAGAATGATGGTCAATCAACGGCGTACTGGGACCGTCAGTCAACGTGTAATGGCGGAGATATCTCAAGGAGATTTCTGAGCACCTATGGACTTGTCCAGAGTGCACTGACGATCATCCATATAATTAACTAACTACCAGAGTTTTGCCACAAATTTAGGTCAATGTACGTGGCTGCTATAAACTTTCTTTGTTATGTTTTTATTTTCACATTTCACTTGTGTGAGTCACATGATAACACAAACTCTTAAACACCAGTTCATCCTGAATGAATGCAAATCTACTTCATCTAGAAAATTATTTGGGATAACATATGAGTGAAGATATTGAAGATATATATTCCCACATATGAGGGAAAATAATAAACAACCTTAGATATGCAGATGACACTGTTCTTTTAGCAGAAAGCGAACATGAACTACAAAGACAAATAGATCAAGTCAATAAATCAAGTAATGAATATGGACTGGATATAAATATCCAAAAAACAAAAACCATGATAATCAGAAAAGACACAGAAGAACAGGTGGTAAACATAAACATACATGGAGAGAAACAAGTAAAACATTATCAATACCTTGGACACATTGTCACAAATGATGGCAGATGTGAAACAGAAGTTAAAAGGAGAATAGGAATGGCTAAAAGTATCTTCAATGACATGAGAAAATTATTAATATCTAAACAAATTACAAAGTTTAAAATGAGAATTATAAAATGCTACTTCTATTCCATATTAATGTATGGCTCAGAAAAATGGACACTAAATAAACAATTAGAAGACAAAATTGATGCCTTTAAGATGTGGGTATATAGAAGAATAGGGAGAACATCATGGAAAGAGAAGAAAACAAATAAAGAGATACAAAAAACACTTAATATGAAAAAGGAACTACTAAGAGAAATAAAGATTAATAAGGCAAATAAAATACTTTGGACACATTAAAAGAGATGACACCTTATTGAATATCTTACTTGAGGGTAAAGTCAAAGGGAAGCGAGCAAGAGGTAGGCAGAGATACAAGTGGGAAAGTAACATCACACGATGGAAGGTTACAGTCTAGCAGATTGCACCACCAAGACAGGAGATGTTGGAGATACTTTGCAGCCAACCTTCGTTGCGGAGACAGCACTTAATGATGATGATGATGAGTGAAAGTTGATTTGCCTAAAATAAAATTAAAAGCAATCTCTGTTCATCACCTATTTACTGATAGGCCTACAACTTGTGACTCAATATACAAGTTATCACAGATCAATTCTTGATTAGGCTAGTGGACCTGGTCATTATCTTGGGAATAAAATTTCAATAGAATGTAATCAAAGAGTGAAAAAGAAATACAACAATTGATTACAACTATTCGCAAACAAAGATGAAATCGCAAACAAAGGTCTCAGCTTGAACACCAAGAAAACAGAGGTAATTGTTGTATCTAAACATCTAACACTTTTAAATGTAACAACAAGGTCAACGGGACAGTTCTTAAACAAGTAGACAAATTTAAATATTTGGGCACAATTTATTACTTCAGATGGTAGATCACTGAGGTAAAAAGTCAAATAGCACAGGCAAAAGCAACATTCCAGGAGATGAGGAACATCTTGTGTAATAATTCATTATCAATAGAAGTAAGAAAGAACATACTAAAATGTTACATAGAAATTGGTACCATGCCTTCCAGCGTAGACGATCATGTCTCTCCACAGTCCTCTGTTGTACATTTAAATTTAGTTTCTTATGATTCTGCATCATGCTAGGCTTTCAAGCCATCCAACATTTTCTCATGTTGTCTTCCTCTGTCAATTTTACCCTCGTTTTTCCAGTTGTTACGATGTTCTCCAACACACCTCTTCTCATGACATGACCCAGATACTGTGATTGTCATCTTCTAATACAGTTAATAAGTTCTCTATTTGAGTTGACCAGTTGTAGAATTATAGCATTATTCTTTTTAGCTGTCCATGATATTTTCAACATTCTCCTATAAAACCACATTCTCCTATAAAGTCGTGCCTGTTGTGACTATGTTCTTAAAACCTGCCTGTCTGATAGAGTGACAAAAGGGGTATTTTTCTTATCTTTTTCTTTTATTATTCTTGCACTCATCATTAGTGTCTCTAATTTCCCACTTTCGGTTTGTTTATAATGAATGCACGCATTTTCACCTTGACTAGATGCGTTGCCATCCCTGCGCTATTATGGAGACGAGGGCTTGATGAAATATAGACATCTATTTATTTTTTTATTTTGTCGTTTTCTGTTGTTTGTCTCTTGAAAAAGGTTCAATTTGAGCCGATACGTTGAGAATTGTCCTGTTTAGTTTTATTGTATGTTTTTTTTTTTTTTTTTTTTCTTAAAAATATATTTTTATTAATAGGCTAGGTAAGTGTTTTAGTAACCTTTTTACATCATTTTGCATTACTATAAAACCACATCTCTGTGGCCTCCAGATGTTTTCTTGCAATATTGTCAATTGTCCATGCTTCACTACCATATAACAGTATGGGCTATGTAACATTTTAGTATGTTCTTTCATACTTTTATTGTTAATGAATTATTACACAAGATGTTCCTCATCTTCTGGAATACTGCTTTTGCCTGTACTGTTCGACTTTTTTACCTCAACTACCATCAGATGTAATAATTGTGCCCAAATATTTAAATTTGTCTACTTGTTTAAGAACTGTCCCGTTGACCTTGTTGTTACATTTAGAAGGGATAGATGTTTTAGATGTATCCACTACTTCTGTTTTCTTGGTGTTCAAACTGAGACCTATGTTTGTGCTTTCTTCTTCTATAGTTGTAATCAATTGTTGTTCTTTTTCACTGTTTCCTACCAGAACCGTGTCGTCAGCATATCTCAGATTATTCATATTATACCCACCAACAGCTATTCCTGGCATAATTTCTATAGATCTAAAAATCCTTTCACTATATAAGCTAAACAGGTCAAGTGATAGCACACACCCTTGTTGGACTCCTCTTCTTATTGGATGAAATTTCCCTATTTAATTGTTGATTTTGATTGCTGTTGTTTGTTGCCAATTTATGTTCTCTATTATTCTAAGGTCTTTACTATCAATGTTGATATCCTTTAACATACTGATGATTTCCTTAGATTTCACTTTGTCCAATGCTTTTGTATAGTCTATGAAGCACAAAAATAGATCAGTAATTGATCTTTCTGTCAACATTCTAATAATATAGATGGCATTATTTGTCCCTTTCCCATTACAAAACTGTTCTGTTCTTTGCTGATTTCTGGCCTTAGTTTAAGTAAAATCCTAACAATATATGTTTCAATGTCTTTGTGTATAGTCTCCTGTAATAGGGCCACATGTATCTTGTGAGTGTGTAGTAAATTAGCAAGTTCTAGTGTTTTATTTTTTATACTATAGATGTTTAGTTGTAGAATATTAAGGGAAGACTTGGTTTTATGGCAATCATGACTCTTCTGGTTCCTCTAAGGCTTCCTTAGTTTAATGTTTTGGAGCTTGTGTAGATGTAGATATTGTTGTTGTATTGTGTACGTCAGTGTTTGCGTTGTTGTTTTGGATGCATTCCAGTAGGCAATTTCTCTACCAGAGTAGCCTGATTACACACTGCCTGCCGCAGACCTTGATAATCGAGGCGACGTCCTATCTCATTTCTAAATATTCTTGATTGTAATTGTATTATAGTGCTGGGAAGTCTGTGGATTTTTTACCCACCAGAGACAGAAAATAACTATCACACCACCAGGAAGGTACATTTCTACCTATGCAATGCTCCAAGCCACTGCACCCAAGATAGGGTTCACTGTGCTCATTCCCCGCACCAATTGCCTACTGGTTATGCCGAACTTCTCTATGGCTCCAGGCATGCAACTAAATGTTCACAGCAAAAGGATTGTCACATCCTGGGCCTTTATGATGGGCCTCAGCCATAGGAAAACAGTGCAGTCAATTCCCCTATCTCTAGTGTTGCGTAGTACATCTCTGGCTCCCTCTCAACCACAAAGGGTGTATGCATATATACTAATAACAATGAACACAAAATGCAACAGCACATGAAAAGCATAATTGTATGGATGATACATGCTACAAAGCTTCCATAAGAGAGCCTCAATATAAATGCATGTCATCTACTAAGGATTTCTGTTGCATGGGTGGTTTGTCTAGTGAACCATTGGTAGGACCCACAGACGCAACTGAATGTGTAATAGAGAGATAGAAACAAGAGATGTCAAAAGGCAAATGGAGTGACATACCAGCTGTCACCATTGCTATTGCACCCAAAAATTAGTATGGAAGTAAAGAAACAAATGATTAAGAGCATCTTTATACCAACACTATGCTACCAATGCCAGATTTGGCAAATGACATCTACTTTATGGATGTGAAAATGACTTGCACTGGGGATTTTGATTAAAGTGAGAAAGATCAAGACTTATGTAATGTCAAAGGGAGGCTATTGGAGTCGCCTGACTTGAAAAAATGCGCAATGAGAACATCAGAAAGATAATAGGTATAACATCATAATAAATAGAGAAACAACAGATAAAATGGTTTGGACATCTTATGAGGATGAAAAATCAACTTTCCATTAGAGTTTATAACAAGATGGAATCAGGATACAGAGCCACGGGCAGACTGGTGAAAAGATAGACAACATCAAGACCATCCGGAATAAACATAACTACACCTCAACCAGAGCAACACATCTGGCTCTGGAATGTAGACTAAATCTCCTTCACAAACCCCTATGCTCAACTGCAAGTGTAGAAGTTACGACAACACCATCTGTGGATAGATTCAGAAGAAAAACTGATTGAGTGGTAAAATATGTTGTATAGATTTCAACACTTGATCAATTAAAATTGGATATTATTTTCAGAATATTAATCTAAGTCAAATTCATCTCAATCCAATTCATCATCCTCTTTTGCATTTTTTCTCACTCTCCTGTTATTTTGCAGGATGTAGTACAGAAAACAGAATGCATTGTGTAATGATTTATATCTTGGCTGCGATCAGTCTTTACTTTCAGTCTGACACATCTGACTTAAGCATACCTTTGGATCACTTTGTGGTATGGGATGTGACTGCCAACTGCACCACCTTTAATTGTCTCTTATGACATGATCTGCGGTGTTGCTATTCCTTTCTCCCTATTGGCCCCTGGAAACGAACGGGTGTAATCATCCTCTAATTCTCAAAAGATTCTTGATCCCTTAAGGGATCATGCTCTGAATCAATACATTATGCAGGATACAGACCCTTCCACTAAGTAAATAGTTTTATATCCTGCTAATGTGTGTGTGTGTTCATCCATCACAAGTGATGATGACCATTTGTTACATCCACTATTGAAAATTCAGTTAGAATTATGTCCATACCTAATAATCCCCATTCAAGTTGTATATGTCCTTGGACAGTTAGGGCATGGAATGACCACTGTAGATGAATTTTGGTATATCCGTGATTTTTTAGTTATTCTCTGCTGTTGAGCTGCTGCATTTTTCCTTATCTCACAAGATGGTGCACATTTTTTAACTGCAGAGTGCCATGTAGATCTATGTTATGCAATTTTTCCCCATGTATATTGGTCTATTTCAAAGGCTTTCAGTGACATCATTAACGAGTCCTTGTAGTGCTTCTTTTGGCCCCCTTGAGATCATGTGCCCTTCTCTAGCTCACTATAGAGAAGTAACTTTGGCAGGCGATGGTCTGGCAGACGTACCAAATTACCAGCCCAACAAATCTGTCTGCATCAGGATAGTGTCAATGCTAGGGATACCAGATCTGTCAAGGACAGTGGTATCTGGAATCTTGTCTTGCCATCTGATGTTCATAACTTTTTATGGATGTGAAAATCACTTCCACTGGGGATTTTGATTAAAGTGAGGAGAAGTTGTGCAAAGCGTTGAGCTCACTCTATTGTCAGACCTCATTTGAAACCAGTGGCAAGATGACTGGAGGTGAAGTTCCTGCTAATGTACATAGATACACATATACAGTCGACAATTAAGATGTGCGATAACATCTGTGTTGTTTGTGCTTTTAAATTGAACAAACATATCAGTGATTTACAAAGGCAAAATAAACAGTTCTAGCACATCCTATTCAGGATTTAACATAAGCCCAGAATATTTTGGCTGTAGTGGTTTTCTAGGCAATATTTATGGCATGCTTGGTTACTACTGCGCATAATAATGAGGCGTATAAGAGGAAAATTAAACCAGAGATAGCAGACGAACAATGCGGATTCGTAGAAGGAAAAGGCACAAGAAATGCCCTATATAAAGTAAGAAAATTAATGGAGAGGGCCATAGAAGTACAGCAAGACCTTTATCTGTGCTTCATAGATTACAGCAAAGCATTTGACAAGGTGAAGCATTCAGAGATTATAAAATTGCTAGAAAGTCTTAACGTTGATGGGAAAGATCTAAGAATAGTAAAAAATATGCATTGGAGACAAACAGCTGCAATGAGAGCTAACAACACTATAGGTAGATTTCAAAAGATAGAAATGGGTGTCAGGCAAGGTTGTGTAATGTCACCGGACCTTTTCTCCCCGTATACAGAATACATTATGCGAAATATAGAAGATATGCCCGGAATAAAAGTGGGAGGATACAATATAAATAACTTGAGATATGCTGATGACACAGTACTGATCGCAGGAAGCGAACAAGAACTGCAAGCCCTATTAGATAAAGTAGTGAAGGAAAGTGAAAACAAAGGCCAAAGTTTAAAAAAGAAGAAAACAGAAATAATGGTTGTATCAAAGAGACATACACCACCAAGATGCAACATAATAATTAATAACACAAATTTGGCACAAGTTGAAAAAGTGAAATATCTTAGCACCCTGTTAACATCAGAAGGTAGATGCTCAAGTGAGATAAAGAGCCAAGCAGCACAAGCCAAATCAGCATTCCAAAAAATGAGAACCATTTTTTGCAATGGAAGTCTATCAATGCAGACCCGAATATCGGGTGCTGAGATGTTATATCGAACCGATTCTTTTTTATGGGTGTGAAGCATGGACTATAAACAAGAAAATTCAAAGTGAATTCACTTTGAGGCTACAGAAATGTGGTTTCTGAGAAGAATGATGAAAATACCATGGACGGCCAAGAAAACTAATGCAGAGGTTCTCATTGATGCTGGCATAAAAAGATCAATTATATCAAACATTAGAGGCATACAGTCAAGGTTTCTAGGGCATGTGATGAGAAGAACACAGCTTGAACACTTAATAACCACTGGAAAGATCAAAGGGAGAAGAGATAGAGGTCGACAAAGAGAAAAGTTACTAGATGGGCTTGTATCGTGGCACGGTAGAAGATCACCAACCGAGCTTATTGACAACACAAGAGACAGAGAGTCGTGGAGAAACATGATCACCTACGCCAGTCAGCATGGCACTTGATTGATTGATTGATGCTTGGTTATTTGCTATGTCCTGAATAGAATACATTACCATCTTCTTTTTTAATGTTCTGTCTTTGTATGACATGGTAAGCTATTGACATGACTGTGAAATTTAAAAGTACACATATTATATGATTTATCAATATATAAACAATTTTTAGTCAAGATTGTTCAAATTATCTTTATTTTCTTATATAGGGAATCTCTAAAGCAAGTGGCTTGTGTATGCTTTGGTGTATTATCCATGATGTTCGTAACCGTGGCATTTGACTGAGTGATGCTTTTTGTTATTCATTGAAGTGAACACTGCATGCAAGAACAAATGGACGTGAACAACTTAAGACAATGAAACTCAACTTGGCACCACATATTGAATATAAAAATATATTTGATATAAAATATTTGTTTTATAATCTGAAAATGTCAACTCTGATGTTCATTATTCATGCAATAAATGTATTGTATAGTTTTTTCCTACCATGACAACAGATTACATTATGTTTTTGTGTGTGTGTATATACAGTGTTTTTTTCAGGGGATAAGTAGGGAAATGCCATATCCTAAATTTTTTTATCAGCAATATTCTTGTATTTCAGTCCTGCTCATTTTGTAATAAACAAAACAAAAAACTACTTGTTCTTGAAAAACACAAGGATGAGAGTGAAAGGCACAATAACCAATGTATTAGGTTATATTTTCAACCAGATTTGTCTAGAATTTTCAACTAACAAAGTCATCTTGATGAGGTAGTGTTGTAGTATTCACGGTGTAACAGTTGACAGATGTCCATAAAATTTATAACAAAAGATTGGTACCTTTTTCCAAACAAAACTGGGTATCTAGTTTCCCAGTACAGTTGACCACTTACACAAAGACCTGTCCTGTTGTAATTTTGTACGCTGATCTCAAACAACACAACATCATTTATCTTGGATGATTACCGGTAAACTTTCATAATAATTTTTATTGACTGACGAATCAAAGTATATGTATGCAATGTAAGTGATGCTGTGTGGATCAGCGCACATGATCAATTAGGAGAAGGCATTTTTTCTACTTTAATAATCTTCAACTCTATTTGTTCCTGTTATGTTCTCTTCTACATTCTATTAGCAAAAATTGATAATTCGTAACACACAGAAAACGCATAAATCGACATTTCGACAAAAAAATCTTTATCAAGAACACAATGAGTAAAGATTGACACTAAAAGATGATCACATAAAAGAGCTGATTGGAATGCCATTGATAGTGCTGTTCTTTATTAGTAATGTGTTATGTTATGTTCTTGATAAAAGCCTTTTAGTCAAAATATTGGTTTGTGTGTTTCCAGTGATTAGCTTCTTTTGTTTGCTAATAATGTCTATATCTGCTGTGTTGTTTCTTGTATAAATTTGACAGTATTTTCCATTTCTTTTGTACCATAGAGTTTAACATTCATAGGTGTTGATACATAAATTCTGAAGAAGGCCAATATGTGCACCATTGTGTTATAGTTTGCACATTCTAGAAGGATAGCCTATGTTCTGCAGTTTGGTTGGCTTGCACACATGTACACTTTGCTGATGAGCCAATTAAAAATTGTGTGTACATATGGCCGTTTAGTCTTTTGTGTCTAGTTCTGAGTCAAAATATGATTACCTGTTCTTATCTGTTTAGTAAATGGTAGTCATCCTATGAAGGTAAATTACACTTTCATTGTGTCTTTATTATGGATTTCTTTTTGTGATAGCTAATTGGTACAGCAGGTTGTTGCATGTTTTCTCATTTCCTGCTATTCAACAGTGAGATGGAATCCTTTGTTTTACTATGTACTGTTGAATTACTCTTTTAAATCTGGTAGTTTATCATTTCACAAAATGAAGACCATCCTGTGTAATATTTCACTGTCAATTGAGGTGAGAGAGTTCTTAAAAGTTATATTTCTATGTAATTCTAATTCTGATTTATGGAAGTGAATCTTGGTCACTCAGCAGAATAGTGAAAACACCATGTGAACACATTGATAACACCATGGACAGATAAATAGCGTAATGAAGTTATCTTGAAAGAAATTAATTCAAAAAGATAGCTGCTTTACCTGCACCAGAAAGAGGCAGTCCACATTTTTTTAACACAGCATGAGAAGAGGAAAGATGAAACACATTGTAACAACAGACAAGTAGAAGAGCAAGAGAGGTAGGGGAAGACCAAAAGAAATGCTTAACAACCTAGCATTGTGGTAGAGCAAAATGAATTAAACTGGTTAAAAGAGAAAATGCGTGCTTTTTAATTTCCAAACTAGATGCGTTTCCATTTCTGCGTCATAGAAACATGGCTTGATAAAATTTCAGGATAGTTTTGTTTTATAGTTATTTGTCTCTTGAAAAAGGTCCCATTTGGACCGACATGTTGAGATTTGTCCTGTGTAGTTTTATTGTATGTTTTTTTATTATCTTTTTTATATATTTTTATTCATAGGTAAGGTGTTTTTAGTAACCAGTTTAATTCATTTTGCTCTACCATTTGTTCGTTCGGTTACTGCGGCACCCTCCACTTTGTCGGACACTTTGTCACACGCTATATGTGAACCCTCCGACCATTTGGTTATTTATACTAGCATTGTGGCATGGGAGAACTGTATCAGACATGTTTGACAGAATATAGAAGGCTGTGGAAAGACATGATAACCAACACCATATGGCATTTGCCATAAGAAGAAGTCTATTGAATTATAGTGCCTCTAGTGCTGATTTTTCATCTAAGTATTACAATAGGGTGTGAGGTCCTGTCCAATGTTAAATGTTTGCAGCTGCAAAATTGATTTAGTCATAGTTGTTGCAGTAATTCCCTGTTTGTATACGTATGGTATCAGTAAGTGCCATCTGGTTATTCCCTATATACACAACTTCCTCCACTTCTTAACTGCATTCTGTGCTGATCCATCCATATACACTGATCCATAAAATCACATCATTGAATATCTCAGAGCCACTACCATTTTCTGTACATTATTTTGCTGTTCTTCCCAATACACACCTGTTATTGTGTTTGGATGGTTACTGGCAGGTATGTATGTTTTTCCGATGGAGTGTATACTCGTTGAGATATCAGTGGTACTGTTAACTCAGGAAGATCCAACAACTGTCTATGTCGCAAAGGAACTTTCCTCCATGGATCATAACGTTAATATCTCTGTGCTTTATCAATGAGCACATTCCTTCTTCAGCGATCATTCTCAAATTCCCACTGGATCTCTCTTGTAGCAGAACGGTCCAACTAAATTTCCAGCAGGACGTAGTTCAGAAAATGAAAATGCTTTGTGTCGCAGTTTTATTTACGACAGTGTCCCAACACATCCCTCTTTGGCTGTGCATTCCTTCTATATTCTGCATTTCTATGATTGGTGTGAATCACATTGCTCCTGTGATGATTTGAAGTGTTTGTTCTGTACTGTACCCAGATTCTGTAATGTGGTATTTGGTGCTCAATTCAGTGCTGTAGAACCATATTTTAAGTGTGGTCGAATAGCTTGATATGTTTTTAACAATTCTTTCATTAGCTCCTCAATCTGCCCCATTCAAGTTTCCTTTTTGTTATAGCTATATTTCTTCAAGCCTTTGCTTTTGCTTTGGTGATATGATATTTCCATGTCATTTTGGCATCAAATGTTAACACCAAGATACGTGTGTTAGTCATCTACCTTTAATATTGTTTTATTTACATAGATTTTTCCTGCTCTTTGTTTTCATAAAAGTGGAAAAAAGGATTGTAGCTGATTCCTCTAAATATGAGTATCAACTTACACACTATTTGTCCGCTCCATTGGTCAAAATGTCCATGGCTCTCTAAAGGATTATTCTTCATGCTATTTCTTCAATTAAATCATTGATAAATAGGAAAAGTGTAGGAGAGAACTCCTCCGTGAGACACTTCATGGTGTACCTTCTTACTTTTTTTGCCATTTACTTAGTTTTTTAGTTTTTTAAGCTGTGTTATGTCTGTATAAAAGGTGTTAATGATGGAGAAGTTTATTGGTAACAGTTGTATTTGTAGATCTTGTAGTGCAGGACATTCAATAAGGTGGTGTTTTACTGTTTCCTCCTCTTGTATGTGTATAGTCTGTGGTAATTCTTTGGAGGTTGTTATGTTGTACATGTGTTGTTCACAGCCTAAACATCGTGGTTTGATCTTTGCAGTGTAGTATATTTATGCTGTCATGTGGATTTGGTTGGGACATGAATATAGCATTCTTCAATTTGAGCCAGTGGTCCAGCAGTCCATTGATTGTTGTTTACAGTTGTTGCGGATAATCTGCTTAGCTGTTCTAAGGTTGATGGAAATTCCTGGTTGTGGCATACTTGCTGCCTTTTTTGCAAGTTTATCAGTGGTTTCAGTGTGGCCTGGTATCCACTATAGTGTTGTATTTATGCCATAGTATGTATGTTTGTAGCTTGAAGTATAATGCTTATGGTTTTCTCTGCTGTTGGATTCCAGTTTTCAAGGGCTTGTAAAACAGTCTGTGAATATTACTAGGTTTGTTTGGACGTGTTGCATCATTTTTGTATTTGGTGGTCATGTATGAGAGTGCTTCTGGAATTGCTTTCAGCTCTGCATCATACTTGCTGCAGAACTCTCCACAAGGAGCAAACTATTGATGTTTCATCAGGGAAGACTATGAGAAAGCCATAGTCTGCATTGTAGATATGGCTTTGAAGGTTTACCATTTTGTGTATGCTTGGATCCAGTCCTTGGGTCAAATGTCTCTAGTACACTGGACTTAACCCCTTAGCTGCGCTGAGTAAAAAGCATAAGTCGTATCTACAGTGCGGGGAAATTTCAAGGGCTGTTAAATATTTTTCCTCTAACCAATTTGCCCACTACATTCTCACATTAAAGTATTGGAATGTAGGCCTATTATTATTGTAGACATATACATTAGGCCTATACTCTAATTTATGAATTTTTGAATAATGTTTCTTTATATTATGTAGGAGACGTGAAAACCTTAATTCGTCTAGCAAAATAAACATTATGTAAAACAAATAGACCTAATCATAATAACCCGTTTTATTTCCGGCGCAAAGTTTTTCCTGCCAGTAATATGCTTCTCAGCATATTTATTTGTCACATCACAAATATCTCTAATAGTATCATGTCATACATATTCAAAGATTCCGAAAATGTTTGCATGATCGATGTTTTGAATCTTAAACTATTATTGACAGAAGACAAAAATGTTTACCTTACCTGTATCACGAATTTGAAACCCGTGGTCTACAGATAACTGCATCTAATTCTATATCCTCCGAATCACGAATACTAATACTATCGTAAATCAAATTAACACTTTCTAAATCACTTTCTACATCAGATAAACTAATGCTAGAACTATCAGAAAAACTTTCTTTCTAAAGCGCATAAATTACTGACTGCTCTGTCCACTGACAAAATTTGAAATGAAACTGACACGCATACCCTATTTCAAAGCCTTGATTTGGAATTGACCTGTAGATAGCTTGGACTAGCCAATAAGAGTATTCTATAACAGTGAGGTGCTTTCAGGGAAAAAATATACACATACTAAACAAGCACACCTTAAGGAGATTCCCGCAACACAGTAGACACTTTTCTTCGTATCCTAAAGGCTGCTTCCGCAGGGAACGGGTTAAGGGTGTTTTGGTTTGTTGCCTTGGTTACTTACTTGTCAATTAGTGTAGCATTTATTTGAGGCAGCCTGAGGAATGCATTTGATGGGATATTTGATACTCTTCAGATGCCTATCAATCTTGAGGGAGGTAATGTTTCTTGTATAGTTCTTCTGCTAGCTGCACTGGGAATTGTTTGTTTTAGTCTTGTTTTGTGTCCATTTGTTGACTACTTCTTTGTTAGGATGGTTTTGTGGGAGTAGTTTGTATCTTTCCACAGTTATAGTTGCCTTTTCTCTTCTAATGTCTAGTGTTTCTATCTTTGCATCGATTTCACAAGCTACTGTTGGTGTTGATCTCATGCCACAACAAATTAAGCAGAGTCTTTGTTCATGTGCATGCAAGAGCATTTTGATGATGTCGCCGGCTAAGGGATATTATAGTATAATGTACATCTGACTTGCTTTGACTTGTTATATACGCATATCTAAATGTTGTCTTTTCTGCTTCCCGGGATGTACTTGCAAATCGCTTTAGCAAATTACTTTAAATCAACACTTGATGCTTTTTTTGTGATAATAAAGTTGTTCAATGATAGCCTCCTGTCCAGCTGAACATCTAAGTATGTTGGATTTTCATGATTTATTTGAGTACTTTTGTGATTTTGAGTTTCTTCTTCCCTTTTTTTATATTCTAAATATAAATATGGTATATGTGGTTTTACTAGTGTTTACCTTCAGTTTTCAGAAGTTGCAGTATGTTGATATTGTGAGAAAGGTTTTCTAAGTCTCACTGCAGCCTGATGCACTTGTTCATATGGCAATGTCATCTGCAAACATGGCTTTGTGGATGTTAAGCAAGTCAGGGAGACAATTTATGAAGATTAACCTTTAGCAAGTCGGATTTCTTTTTAAACAACTCCCCCCTTCCGCCGGATTCTTTTTTAAAAATTTGTGTTATTGTTGGTGGCTGTTTTGAAAATGTGATAACTTTTTGGTTATTAGAGATATTTAAATAATATTTGCACATATAAATAAAGAATTGAATTCTGCATATATTGGTGTAATTTCTGTACGTGTCTGTGATACCAGGAGTATGAAAAAGTAGTAAAGACGTTTTTCACAAAAAACATATTTTATAACAAATTAAGTGGGAAAAAAAATTAAAAAATAACTTACATTTCTTGTCGAAGTGTTTGGCAACACTGTACACTGTAAATTGCACACAAATCTGTTGTATTTATATTCTTTCAATGCAAAATTAACAAAATATTGCTGGGGGAACTATATAAAACATGTCAATTTGCAGTAAAATCGTTCTTGGAGCTTAGGCCTAGAGTCATATTTGGTGTCACTTCAACATATTCTTCTTCTTCTTCTTCTGCGATCAGTTTCCTATGCTCATAAGTCTATACAGGAAGGTGGGCCGCCTCCATGAATTCAGTCGTCAGCAGGAGGTCCTCACGGTTGCCCCACAGCTTCACTCTCAGATCTGTCTCTTGAGGCCATATTTTGGTTCTCACGTCATCAAAGAGTGGGCATGTCTGCAGAATATGTTCTGGAGTCTGGGGGCCCTTTTGACATGGGCATTGGTCAGTTTGGGCAGCCTTAATTTTGTGGAGATGTGCTTGTAGTCTGCAGTGTCCTGTGCGAAGTCTAAAAATTGTGGTTTGTTGTGACCTGTTTAGCTTTAGAATAGGGTCCTGTGGAAAGTTACTGCCTGTTCTCTGTCTCCATGTATGTTTGTATATTCCTTTGATGAGGGTTTTTGCTTCAGTCAGTGATATTCTGTGGTGGAATTGTTCCTTTTTTGCACCTGCTTTTGCCAGTCTGTCAGCTCCTTCATTTCCTGCTATTCCACAGTGTGCAGGGATCCACTGCAGCACAACTTTATTGTTGGCAGATAGTTGATTTAGAAGTTCTACAGTTGTTTTTGTTAGGAGATCTTTAGGTTCCTTTTGGATGGTTTGGAGTACTGACATGCAGTCACACAAGAAGACTATGTTAGCTCCTTTGAGCCTCCGTTCCTCTAGAGCCTTTGATGCTTCCAAGATTGCTTGTAGCTCTGCCCTGTAATTTGTTGATAATTTGCCAGTAGCAATTGAGAGTTCTAGTTTTGGGGTGTTTGGTATGAGTATTAGTATCCCAGCTCCTCCTTTCTTTACTGCACCCTCTGATGATCCATCTGTGAAGACATGAATCCATTGTGAGGTAGGGTATTG
Organism: Meghimatium bilineatum; assembly: GCA_034231615.1. Lineage (NCBI taxonomy): Eukaryota > Metazoa > Mollusca > Gastropoda > Stylommatophora > Philomycidae > Meghimatium > Meghimatium bilineatum. Next base: position 69,494,139 of record CM067298.1, on the reverse strand, counting down.
GGTGTCTAGGTGATCAAGTGTTTTTGCCTTAAGGGCAGTAGGGGTTTCCATAGTTTTGCTCTCAATGCCTGGTATTGTAAGTTTTGCAGTATATATGGGTGAAGTGTTTGTGATGTTGCAGTATGCTTCTAGCTGTTCCCATTCATCCGGATTGTTGCTGGTTACTTCTTTATTGGCTTTCATAAGTTTTTTTGATAGGTGATTGAAGCTTGGTCTTTTCAATCTGTTTTTTGTTAGTTCTTTTGTTTTTTCATGCATAGGGTGATGTTTCAGACGTCTAAATTTTTCTGTCATTATTGTGATTTTCTCATCCCTGCGGTCTGTTAGGTTTTGTAATCCTGCTGTTGCTTCCATTGATGTTATAGGTGTGCTCCGTAGTCCTCCTGTTATGATTCGGAGACCTGCATTTTGAATTTTGTCCAGCTTTTGAAGATTGGTGTTTGCTGCTGTTGCATATGTGGTCAATCCATATTCCAGAGTTGGACGAATGTGACCTACATAGACTTGTCTTATGGTTTTTATGTTGGCTCCCCAATCTGTCCCAGATAGTTTTTTCATTATTTGTAGTCTGCGTGTGGCTTTATTTTCTGTCTCTTCAATGTGTGATCCCCAAGTAAGTCTTTTGTCAAATTTTAGCCCCAGGTAGACTGGGGTGTTTTCTTTTGGGAGTGGGGTATTGTCTAGAGTGAGAGTATAATTTTCAGGCTTTGTGGAGAGGGTGAAAAGTGTAGTGACGGTCTTACTTTTGTTTATTTGAACACCCCAGGTTTTTGCCCACTCTTCAACTTTGTTTATTGCCTCCTGCATTCTAACTTTTGCAACTCCAATGTATTCTGATTGGGTCCAGATAGCAAGATCATCTGCATGGAGAGCTCTATGTACATATGGTGTGAATAGTTTTGGCAGATCGTCTATAAAAACTATAAAGAGTGTGGGGGACAGAATTCCTCCCTGTGGGACACCTTCTGTTATGTTGACCATTTTACTTTTCATTCCCTGGAGTTTGACTCTTGCATGTCTGCCTCGTAGGAAGCTTTTTATCCACTGAAACATTTTGCCTCTGATTCCTTTCTGGGCAAGTTTTAGCAATAGCCCCTCTTTCCAGACTTTGTCAAAGGCCTTTGTACGGTCAAAGAAGGTGGCTAGGAGTTTTGATTTTTTCTGGAAAGCATCTTCTATTTCCTGGGCAAGGTATGTTGTTTGGTCCTCAGTGCATCTGTGTTTTCTGAAGCCTGATTGGCAGTCATCTAGAAGATTGTTTTCCTCCAGGTAGTTTAAGAGTCTGTTATTCACCATTTTTTCCATGACCTTTCCTAAACAACTAAGTAGACTGATAGGGCGGTAACTTGTTTTGTTGGTTTTTGGCTTTCCTTTCTTGGCAATTGGAATTATTTCTGCCTCTTTCCATTCTTCTGGGAAGATCCCTTGCGCCCATGATTCATTAAAAAGGTCTAGGATTCTGCTTCTACCCACAGGACCTAGGTGTTGGAGCATTTCATTTGTGATTCCATCGGGTCCAGGGGCTTTCTTCTTTTTTAGATTTTGAATTGCCATGTTAAGTTCTGATTTGTGAAAAGGTGAGGTCATTGTGCCTGGGCAAGGTTGATGTTTATTTACAAGGTTTTTTGTCTCTCGTCTTACTTCAGCAGTTCTTGTTCTAGTTATCTTAATTTTGCTTTCTTCAGCATAGGAGTCTGCTAGAATATTTGCAGCTTGTGTGCCAGTGTAGGACTTCCCCTTGTCTTCTATGATGATACTACTTTGGGGGTTGTTTTCTTCATTGAGACACTTGATAAGTTTCCACATTTTTGTTGAGTCTTTTTCCATGTTGAGTGTTGCTGTTTTTTCTTTCCAGCTGGATCTAATGCTGTTTAGCTTTTCTCTCCTGAAAATTGCTTGCAGTCTATTGTGTTCAATGATATTGGTTTCTGTTGGTCTAGTTTCCATCTTGGATCTTGCAGCAGAGGCTTCATCATGCATAGCCTGGAGTTTTTTGTTCCAGAAGGGTTTGTAGTTTTGTCTTCTTCCTCTAGGTATACTGTTGTTGGCAGCTTCCAGGATTATTCCTGTTATTAATTTTACATCTTTCCGTATATTTCTTGCTGTAAGATGTGTTAGTAGTTTTTCCTCTGTAAGGCGTTGGTAAGTGTCCCAGTTAGCCTTTTTGTAGTTCCAGCTAGCGATTTTGTGTTGTTGCTTTTCTGTCTTGTGGTTCCCTTTTATTGTTAATATTACGGGCTTGTGGTCACTCCCACCAAGCTGTTGTGCCACTACTCTTTCTGTCACACGTTGGATGTCCTCTGTTGCAATGGCCAGATCTGGAGTGCTCTGAGATTTCCATCGTCTGGAGTAAAAGGTTGGCTCTGATAGATGTTCATTTATAAGGATTAGCCTATTTTCTATCATCCAGTCTTCTATTTCTTCTCCTCTCAAGTCCATAGTTGGGTAACCCCAGCTTGGGGAATGACTGTTGAAATCTCCAACTATAATATGATTTGATGATGTGAGAGGTATTGTCCTGAGGTGTAATTTTTTGTTGTTTGGGCAGTAGAAATTTGTGATAATCAGTGGTTTTGGGGTTGTATGTAATTTTATGGTGAGATGTTCTGAGTCCTCTGGGTTACGTGCGATTTCTGTAGTAGGTATGTTATTTCGTACCATTGTGATGATCCCTCCTTTGTGGCCTAATCTATCTAATCTGAAGCATTCAAAGCCTCTGATGGAGAATCTGTTGCTGTCATTAAGATGTGTCTCCTGAATGCACAAGACATCAATCTTTTGCTTTTGAAGGAAATTCTGCAGTTCTAATTTCTTCTTAGCCACACTCTCACTGTTCCACTGCATAATTTTGATTGTGTTTTTGTTGTCATGATTGGTTTGGCCGGTTGCTCTACTCTGTTTAATCCCGGGTCCCCGATACACAGAGTCATCATCAGTAGCTTTTGGTGGACCCATTCGAGGCTGGGGGTCCGGAGCTCCTCCTGCCTGGCGATGAACCACAGGGGCAGCCCCACTTCGTGTAATAAATCCGAGCATAATCATTAACTGTATAATGCGTACATGTCCCATTTCCATTGCTGGGTACCCACGCCTATTCAGGCTGACATGTTCCGTCTTCGGTGAGGGAAGTTATGGAGTCTTCCTATCCATGTTCTTGGACATCCTAGCACTGCCCGCAAGACATCGGAGGTTTGTGGAGTGGCCTTCTCCTATTTTACTGTCAGGGTTGTCTCCCATAGCCTTTCCATCTTCCGATGGTGACTGCAAGGCAGCAATTTTTGGAAAAAAAAAATAAAAATCCCCCCCCCCTTCCCCAACGCGCTCCTGGCATGGAGTTCATTACTCCACGCCAGCAGCGTGAGCTTATAGCGGCTCATACTCGCTTGAAGCTGCCCGTCACTGGACACATGGGGTATTTCAGTGGGGATATCAGCACCGACTGATATCCTGCCCCGTCCTGGTAGGCAACAGCACCGGTTTGGTCCGCGGCTGCTTCATTGCAGCAAGCACTCCATATATGGACATTTATGGAGTGCCCTCCACCATCCGCCACCTGTGGACGCGCCTGGTAGGGGTCGGTAGCCCCCCCAGGCAACATATTCGATTTAAAACCTCTATAAGTCCCCAAACCAACACAGCATTCTATATATTCACTGCAGTGAAACTAAATAAACCAAGAATTCATGATTCAAGCCACGATTCAATGTTATTTTATTCAAAATACGATGAAACAATGGTCTATAAACCCGATTCACCTTCATGGCACGTACTGGTGTGCAGATGTGGTCCGATTATTTGGTATACATGTAACTGCTAAATAGACATATTCAAAATTAACATGACAGACATAGAAATGTACCGGCTTCAATTGCGCATGTTCCCTGAGTATGTACATTGACCAATCAGGCTCTGGTTTGTCTATTTAACACGATATATCATTGGATGAATGTACTCAACATGGGTTGACAAGACCAATCAAAATTTTTGTCGGTCAGTTAACAAGAGCTTGCGTAAGGTTACGAAATAGGATGCAGCAGAGGGCTGAGCCTTGGGGTCACCCACACTAAAGCATGCATTTGGATGATAGTTTTTTGCAGTTTTATATGTCATATAGGTAGTTCTTAATTCATTTGCACATTTTCCAATAAATGCCCATGTTTTGTATTTTTAGTAATACATTTTAGTCACTTTCTCCATACCTTGTCATTTTTGTAGGTCTATAAAGACAGTGACTGTATCCTTCCCTTGTTGAATGAAAATTGTCCTTCACATTCTGGGTTAAGAAAAAGATTTGGTCTTCAGTCTTTGATCCTCTTTGGAAGCCTGCTTAAGAAACACTGAAGCTTCCAGTCACCAGCTTAATCTGTTGTTCAGCATTCGTTCTGCAAGTTTACTGATGTTAGAAGTCAAAGAGATTGGCAGAAAGATTTTTTTGTGATTTTCAGATTTATTCTTATTTAATATTGGCTTATATAAACAATATTATAATATTCTTGCAGCTCTTCCAGGCTGTTGGTAGGGTTCCACTTTGAAAAGTTGTATTTATGAAGTTTAGGAGTTCTGTTTTTCCTTTGGTTTCTAGATGGTGGATCATATCATTGAATATTTTATCAGGACCTGGTGCTATTCGTGGCCGTATGAGAGTGCAGTCTTTAGTTCTTAATGGTGAAGTTCTCATCAAAGAGGCAGTGTTTGACTGGTTTTTATATTTATTTAGATTTTAGAATCTTGCCAATTGAATTGCCAAGTACTTTCCTGCAGGGGGTTTTGTTGATGATGTTTGAAAAGTGTATGTTGAAACTGTTTACTTTGTATCTTCCACTAGTACCTGATTTGCAGCCCACAGTAGTTTTGGGTTTGTGTGTTTTTCCTTGATAGGTTATTTAATCATTTCCAGGCCCTTCTGCTATCAGTGCAACGGTTGGGCTTAGTACAAGTGTCTCAGTATTTTTGTTGTTTTGCATCTTGCTACTAGTCGGATCAGTGCAATTAGTTTATTATATTCTGTTCTGTTTGCATGTTTAGGGAGCTTCTCTGCTTTATTTCTTGCTCCTCTACTCTTTTTGACAAGAAGTTTCTTTGTCAAGATTAGGCTATATTTCTGCATCTTCAGGGGATTGTTCTGTAGGCTGCACTATGGTTGTGGTGTCAATCTTTGCTATGTTTTCGTCTGTAAAAGTTTTGAATTGTTCCCAGTCTGCTTGTTTGTAGTTCCAGTGAGGTATTTTTCATGTTAGTTGGTTTCTTGTTTGTGAGATTTTAAGGAGTATGGGGCAGTGGTCACTTCACTATCACGAAGGATTCTCAACGTGCAGTCATTTTGAAATTATATGGATATGATGGTAATGTCGGTTTTGAATGTTAATCCACGGACTGTGTTAATCCATGAGAAATATTATGTTGCTGGTGTTGCATAGTTCCTCTATGTTGTTTTCCATGGTGTTTCTGTCCTTGTATCATGTGGCAGGTATGTGTGCATTGAAATCTCCCAGTGATAGCTCTCTTGGCATCTGTGGTGCTGATATCTATTTGTTTCTTGGAGTTAGGTGGGCAGTATGCATTGAACGGTGCATACCGCAGATTATGGTACCAAATATTTATTTCTTGCATATCATTTCCGTTTTTCATGTTTACGACTTCTAGACCGGCTCTGTGGTAGAGTGATGGCCAAGGTACCAAGTTCAATCCCCGCCACAGGCAATAGTGTAAACCGGACTAGTGGGGTGGCAATTGCCCAGTGCTGGTGTTTTATGAGGCGACAACCGAGTTCATATATTTTGTACTTGGGCACTTTCATGTTGGGATTATTCTTTCTGGAGCTTGCAAGGCATGGGACCAGGAACACCATTTTCCAACTGGTACGATGTTGCTTAGACTTGGCTCATCACTTTCCATTTCCCGCTGTGTCTTCCCACCATGTGCCATGTCTGCCAAATTTGGAAAGATATGTAATAGTCACATCCTGAATCTGATGGTATCACCTTCCTCCACTTGATTTTTAGGTGTCAGTTCGACCAACATCAAATGAAATCGGGTCACATGATGGAGTCACCTATGTTCTATGATTAAGTGCAATGCCACAAGTTGGATGGCCATCTACTCCAGGAAGGATAAACAACAGAACATTATGACAAAAACATATAACTGTAAAGATAGAATGCTGGTGGGGGTGTTCACACACACATAAACAAATCTCCGTATACAGTTATATCCATCTTGAAATATAATGTTACATGGTGGTTGCCACCCAACCTTTCATATGCTGGTAGGAGAGCCTGGCCAGTATTAGTTTCCAACCTCTGGTGACTGGACTATGCCCCCATCTGCACAACACAGTGTTGGCCTCAGTGGGGCCAGCTAATATTTAAGATGTCCAATAATTCCTCATTGTTGTTGTACTGTTGATCCTAGCTCCAGGGAGACAACACTTGATCGCTCAGCTTGGCACACCCAGATCACTGCTGGCATCACTAAATTTGAAAAAAAAAGAACACTGTGGGCAATTTACAAGTGATGGAAGCAGAAGGACAACCCTCCAAACTGCACTGCAATAGAACTTTCTGGGCATGAATCAGACCAATTGGGCATCTACGAACTCACAAACCACATTAGACAATCACAAGTGTTTTTTTTTTTCTACTTGTTCACATTTATTGTTTTTCACGCCATGCTCATCTCCGCTTGTACATCTAGATTTTTAATAATTTCATTTGATATTTCATCAATACTTGGGGATTTATTTAGCTTTAGTTTAGAGACTGCTAATTCCAGTTCGCTATATGTGAACAATTTACCCATCCTTTCATTGGCGCTGTTTCTGGTCTGAGTGTATTCTATTTCACATTGGTAGCACCGCACTTTGTGCCGTTTCTCTTTACTAGTTTCAATATTGCAGTATTGAGAAAATATCCAAGAAAAATTATCTATAGCTTGTTTTTCTGTAATTATTTTGCCATCCTGTATGTGTGTTATGTTTGCGCTTCTTCCTGTGCCCTAATTTAGCTGTTTGGCCAGTTTTCTCCCATCCTTTTAGAAATTTATGGAAACATTTATTTCCAGCTCTTTCTTCTAGCTTTGACCTTTACATGTTGATGCTAGTTGTGGTATTGCTGGCTTTGGTTATTTTCCACTTCTGTCCGTGTTTTTTCTAATTATTTTTGCAGTAGTTCTAATTGTTCACTCCAGTAAGGCATGTACTGTTTGTGTGCTCTAAGTATTGCTTATTTGGAAGCTTAATGAATACATTTATTGAACTTGACTGTTTTTTTAATGCCTTGTCCTTCAGTATCTATTTGTCCAGCTAAAGTACTACTGCAGTTAAATAACCCCCAGTTTGATTTTTTTTTTATAATTCCATCTTGGGAGGGTACAGACATTCCCTGTTGGTTATTTTTAATACTAAAGAAGAGTGGTTGATGGTTACTACCTCCATGTTGCTTTCCCATGCTAGGTATGTTGAGTACAATTCTGTTGTGGAATTAGTTTACCATGCTCTTGAGTAGTAAGTTGAAGGATCTTTTGACTTACTAAGCAATAGAATAGGTACTTGGATATCCGAGGAAAACGTGTAATCGATTTCTCGCCGTGCCGATAAAATATATTATGCATTTTATCACTGCCTTTATAGGTGGGCATGGGATTTTCCAGAAATTTCAATATTAAATTATTTTTAATATGTGTGATTATTATTCAGCAATTTCTGGCGCATATTTGGGACATGGATGTTAAATTATATATTAAATTATATGGAAATAATACCTATTTTATTGCTCATAAGTATATTATGACCATTTTTTTCACTCATCTATGTGTTTTTACACGTTTGTCAATAGTTTATTAAAGTTCTTTGACTATTTTTATATAGATATGTGCAACTATTAACATTGTTTGACAGTGCCTTGAAGATGCAAATAAATTTTGAACACCACACTATTTTATGTGAAGTGTTTTCCATGCTTCAGGACATGGAAATTAGCTCATAATCAAGAAATCTGACTTAGGCCCTATAAGTCAATCTTGTTGCTATTTTTTTCCCACAAATTGGTCAACTATTATTCCTAGAACATGACAATGCACAATAATGATATCAATAACAATAAGTATTATGGAATTTGGGGTGTGGGGAATAATACAACAGAGTTAAAAATCTCTACTTACCAGTAGATGCACATGAATAGTATTCCTCCACAAAAGCTGCTCATAAAACTAACTAAACACATAACTATGCACATAATCCATGTCACATTTGAAGCTCATTAACATTTTATCATAAATAACTAGGACATTTAGCAATCCTATATAAAAATTAATTTTAATTATGTAAATTAGCCTTTTTGAATATTAATTAGCTTTTGTTGTATCTAAAAATAATGGTAACTTAACCCTGAGATTCGGCAAGTTTTCCCAAACACAAAATGTATATATTGTAGAATATTATATCATAAATAACGGAAATATTTTATAATTAGACTACCCAATGCAATGTTACTTATGCAAATTAGCCACCATTTTGTATTTTATTAACCCTAATTTCATCTAAAAATTAGCACAGTGTAATCAACAGATGCGTCTTGCCTTGATGAATACACAAATATATATTTTCTGTGGTATTTTATTATATTTTATAGTTATATAGTTTTTTTTCATTTTAATTATGATAATTAGCTGCTATTTTAAATATTATTTTTTCACACATATTAAAATTATAGAAATGTAATAAATAGATGAGTCTAGTCTTTAAGCGCACAAAAATATATAGTTTCTGTGGTATTTTATTATATTCAATAGATATATAATTTATTTTCATTTTAATTACACTAATTATCTGCCATTTTGAATATTAATTAGTTCTGCGTGCATTTGAAAATTACAGAAATGTGATCAACAGATCCGACTTGCTTTTGCGAATACACACAAAAAATATTATGATTTAATTGCTATATAACTAATTTGCTAATTAATTAATGCTAATTAGCTGCCATTTTTTAATATTCTTCTTCTTCTGCATTCGTTCTCAAACTACTGCAGGATGTAGTCCGGAGAACGGAATGCGTTGTGTCATGGTTTACAGCATTGTTGCGATAACTGCGCCTTTCGGCCTGACACATCCGACTTCAGCATGGCTTTGGGTCACTGACCCTATATGGGATGGGACAGCCAACTCCATCCCATAACCTCCTTAGTCGCCTTTTACGACATGCGTGGAAGGTAAACAGTGTTGCTATTCTTTGCTCCCTTTTCGGGCTTTTTAATATTAATTAGTTGTGCTTGCTTCTGAAAATTACAGAAATAGGATCAACAGATGCCTCTGTTCTTCGCGAACAAAAAAATTTATAGTTTGTGTGTTGTATTATTGCAAATAACAAAGATAATTTAGAAATTATCAGCGTGGCTACATTCTGTGGTCACAAGTTTTATTTATATTTTCTTATATGTTTCATGTAAAAAATGTTTATGTGAAATTAATATGAAAAAATGAATTGCATTTTTACGGGCTATTTAACTATAGTATTTGTAATTATGTAGCACAATTTTGAAAAAAAAATCTGAGTACCTAAATCTGAGATCTTTGTCATCTTGTCAGCTTTCAATTTCTTTTTTTTATCCATGTGGTCCTAACTCCTGCTCTGTAAGTGGTTGTTAAAATCTCCACATACTATCAGTCTTCCTCCGATTGGTATTGTGTCCAGGGCAAGGGTTGGTCATTTGGACAATAGTAATTTTATAGGTGGAAGTCTTTTTGGTCTTGCTGAAGGACCTTGTATTCTGATCCTTCCATTTATAGTTCATTATGACATGCACTGATATCATTTTTAAATAAGGTAAGTATACCTCTTTTTCTGCCGTTTGTTTGATCAACTCTAAAGCATTGATAATATGTCATTCTAAAGACTACTTCTTTGCTGAGGTGTACCTCTTGTATGCAGTAAATGTAGACCCGTTTTTAAAAAAGGGTATTTACTAATTTTAATTTCTTGCTAAAGTGTTATTTTTTAAATATTTACACCCTCTGCATTCAAGTGCACTATTGTAAGTGGTGTCTCATTATTTAGTAATGTTTGTTGATCAGTGATATTACTCTTGTGCTCCTAGCTCCACAAGACAATCGAAGGGAACCTCCAGTCGAATGGGGCACACCCTTTCGAGGTATAGGGCCCAGTGCGACTCCTGCCCGGTGAGTCATCATAGAGTTAGCACCATGATGGGATAGTGCAGATATAGACATTTCATTTGCAATAAGGCATAACATTCTGGTTGTTGCTGTGCGCCCTCTGGCCAAATGTCTCTGACTTCATCACGTTTACTGATGTGCAGTATGCATAAAGATATTCATTGGGAAAAGTGCAATTTTTAATTTTTTTTTGCCAAGATTATTAGAGCAGTGGCAAGACAAAGGTAATATTCACAAGATGAAGGATATCTGATCGTAATATACCTTTGTCAGTTGAGGTGAGAAAAAGAGTTTTATAAAACCAATTCTGATGTGTGGAAGTGAATCATGGACAATTAGCTGAAATGTAAATATGCAGAGGCATTTTCTGTCATGTCAACATGGAACTATGTTTTTTTTCTGTTCCGTAAAGGCTATTAAGTTTTCAAAGTTTACTGTTATTTATTAGTCTTTGACTAATATCAAGATTATTTTTAAGAACAGATAAGATGAAGATGTCAACTGGATGTGTTTTTTTTTCAGTTATAAATATTGATTCCATTTTAATAATTTAAAACTTATGTGATGACCTAATTTACTTCACTGTCAATAACATTGAACCATTCATTATGTAATGATTTCAGTACCATATATCGGGAACCAAGCTTTTGTGTTAAATTTTACTACCTGCAAAAAGTTGGCAGTAGGCTATATTTCCAGACCTTGATATTCTATCATCGACATACCTTGCACAGTGCCCTTGACCATTTACCATTCAATAAAATGTAATGAGATGAGCATTTGAGTATTTCACAGGTGAATTTTTGTTTTGGACATGCATGACTGTTTCTTTAGGTTGAATCAAATCACAGCCAAAATAAGAAACAAATACACAAAAGGTGGGCACACTGTGTATAAAGTACAGGCAGCGTACTGCAACACATGGAGAATGAAAATCTCTGCCATATGTGCTGCCTGTGGCACGAAAGGAAAAACCTAGCACTGCATATACTCAAAAAAAGCCCTACACACACGCGTGTATGTATGTATGTATATATATATAATATATATGTCCATCTCTGGTATGCCGTGGTGCTGTGCACGTGCACATCTGTGACGGCCAAAGTGCCAAGTTCGAATCCTGCCGCAGGCAATTGTGCATCCGGGCCGTACAGAAAGCAATCGCAAACTACTTAACGTTTTGAATAGTGCCTAGAAAATCCCTACAGCCAAAAATTTATGGGTTGATGGCTACATCCTGAAAAGGATATGCTACCAATTTTTATATATAAGTAAAATACTAACTCAATCCGTCCGTTAGTTCCATACTTTTTCAATGTCATAACGATAGCATTGTGATACTAGGCCTATATCTAATGTTCTATGTCACAATCCATAATGATTGTACATCAATTATACATATTGAAACTTTTGATAATGTCTTGCTGGTAACGGAAGTTCAATACAACTGCTACAATGATTCACAGATTTAAGTCACATGACATTACTGTTCATAAGATTTTAACTTCGCCACAAATGGTCATAGCAAATGGAGAATAAATCCTACCGTGAGAATAATGGGGCCGTTTTTGGGGAATAATTCCGCCCATGGCACGCTAAAGGGTAAGCCAACTTCTTTTCTCATTATTTAATTGTTGTTTCATATATATAATTTTATTTTTAAAATCGTGCAATTCTGATTTTCGTTTCTACAATCAGGATTAGAAACGGACAATGCATTGACTCCTTGAGTTACACTAGTTGGCGTTTGTTAGCAATACAAAGCAATATTCAATTATCTTAAAAATTATACCGCATGACGAAATGAAGCCGGATACAATTACAGATATACTTATGTTATTTGATGACAATATAGTTTTGTTTTAGTACATCATGTTTTCCATGTTATATAAAAACTTGCATAATGTGGCATCATAATTGGTTGTGTTATTTACCGGAATCCAAGGGAGATCACTTAATACTTAGACGGTACAATACAAGAATCAGTGGACAGGTTTTTACAGAACAAATAGCTAACATAATTAAACCGGAAAAAATTCTGATAAAGACACATCCAATATTCGACACGTTGCACGATGGCTGACCATTCGACATGTGTGTTGCACACTGAGTGGAAGATGTCCAGTTCATTGTGCGCAAATTGCTAGATCAGTATTTTAAGTTTATTTTTAAGACTTTTTAAGTTTCCGAGATAGTGCAATAGCATATGAAATTTTAAAATTGGCATGTTGTCACGTGATTTGTCCAATGATTCTTGTATTGTACCACTTAGAATTATTACACTGTTCTTTATTTTATGTCTGTAGCCATTGAATGCAAATGGAAATACCTGATGAATCTAAAAGTCCAATATAAGCACGCATGCCACAATTTTCTCCAAGAGTTTGCCAATCAATCCATGGTGATTGGTTAATTGTAGTGCTTTGGCTGATGATCTCTCACACACACTACACATGCACACACACATAAATCACCTCAGTGTTTATCAGCCAGATAATAAAATAATGAGAACATAAAATAAAGGAAGGTATACCTTGATATTGTAACTTTATTTCAATCATAAGCATAAATTTCACATATTATTTCATGTCAATTTTGTAATTACTGACTACGGCCTGCATGAAATGTTCTAAAAATTAAATAAAGTGAAAATAATATAAGGAAACTGGATAGTTTTCTGTAAATTATTACCAGCAAGAACAGCTACATTTGATTAGTTTGTATATTGTTTGACATTTGCAGTTTACCTAAATCGTCAAAACAAGATCCATTCATATGCTTCCTGAAATAAAACACTGCTTAGTTTTTATATTTTTTTTTAACAATTGCAACAACAAAATTATATTTCAGTGCTTTCAGTTGATGCAAGTTCACATTATGACATTGTCATGAAGACACACATTAAATACCATAATACTCCCCAAAAAAATATGGCAAACATCTTCGATAACAAAATACCTTGTACCATTGGTAAGCATGAAACAAATATTAAAACACCAAATTGGCACCACATTCCCATCCAAAGTTGATTCATCATTATATCAACCCGTCATGGTGATACTGTGGCACATAACTTCAGTAGCGAACTGTGGTCCAACCATCATCTTCTTCAGGATGCTGGGCTGAAAAAGAAATTGAACATCTCAAAATAAGCTGTGAAATTGATAGACAAGTTAAACTAGCACTTTATAAGATGTGCAGACACTGGGTCAGGTCTCCCTAAAATGGTTAATATAGTAATCTTGGGTTTCAATCAAATCTGTGAATAATTAAACACAACTAAAAATTGGAGTACCAACACTTTCACTGGTTTTTCTTCTGTGTTCATTTTCAAGCTTCCTGATGATTAGCAGAATGTAGTCCAGAGATGGGATGCATTGTGTGATAGTTTGCAGCTTGGCAGCGATATCTGCACAATCAACGTGACTTCTGAATCACTTCATCTATGGGAAAGAACAGCAAACTCCACTCCCAAACTTCAGTTGTCTTCGGTGTTGATATTATGTATCCATCTTTTGGGACTCAACAACACACAGATGTCAACTGTCTAAACACATGACAAGAACTATTATTGAAACATGTATGTTGCATATGGTGAAGAAATAAGTGGCATCCTGTTGTGACAGAATCCTCAAGAACAATTACCGGTAAATGAAACTTAACCTCGTTCTATGTAATTACCAGCGGATTGCACTTTATATTGCCTCTGCCCTTCAGGATTGTGTGTGGTGTGCTTGATTGAATGTCATATTCCCTATATATTTCAGCTTTGAGTTAATTTTTCCGGACAAACAACAAAATATTGTTAAAGCGAGTTTTCACTAGTTATTACCAGTAGGCATGTTTTTGTAAGAGTCCGGCCTAGCCCATGCTGCATTGTACACTTCCATAGGTTGAAATTTTCTGGAAGTTTTCTTTAGTTCACTTTCCTTCCACTTGTTTTTTTTTTAAACATCCAAATCTTAGCGCACACTATTTAAATATTTCAATTTTACATTGTGTGAAACTTTGAATTGGTTTGGGCTGCTCATACTTTGGCTGAAAGTTCTTATGGTTGTGGATTCTATGTTCCTTTCACTGATGTTACGTTGTGAAATCATAAAACTAATTTTTAACTAGCTGGAACCATGTATGGAACCAAGTAAAATGCAATCAACTTCTTTGTATCAATTTCCTAGTTTTAATTGTGTTCTGCTAAAACTCCCTGCATGAAAAAACGGTCTTGATTACAGGATTGTGCATGACATGTTTGGAATCTCATCTGTGCTGTATATTTCTGCTTTTGATTTCAATTCTATATCCACTTTCTGTTGTCAGAAATACAATAATAAAAAGAACAACATTCAAGTCGACTTAAATGGTCGATGATTCTATAAATTTAGATGTTGGTGATATCAGAAAATCTACAGTACAGTCATCCCTCAGTTATCGCTGTTAATAAGGACCAGAACCGGCCACAATAAGTAAAAAACCGCAAAGTAGTGTCCTCTCCTTTTTAAAACACGTACATTTGTGTGTGTGTATAATATCAATAAGTGTAAACCATATACGTGCATATGTTATCATTAGAACATTAAAGAATAGTTTCAAACATGTAAATAAAATATTAATAGTATAAATAACATACATGAAATAATGTATAAATAATATAAATATGATACGTATGCGTGTAACATACGTAGATGTAACTAAAGTGTACAAACTGTAAATATGTTTTTAGAAACCGCGATGTACTGAGGCTGCGATAAATGAACCGTGAAGTAGCGAGGGATGACTATATGCAGACAGTATTTAAGTATCCAATTAATTTCAAGGTCAGCCGCTCTCCTCAGTGCTCTATTTCACCTCGGATTCTTGTATTTGAATTTCCCTACACACAAGCATGCCAAGCACAGTTTTAAATGTTGACAAAATCATCAGCTTGATGGATTTCGGAAGTGTTTTACAATGATAGTGATTGGCCGAAAATATGTTCTAGCATATTTTTAATTATAATAATACAGAGAAAACCATAAATTAGAATAGAAGAAAGTGTTGCTAAAACATTTAAATCGTTACAATGAGATTAAAATTCTTTGATTCTTGATTAGAAAACTGGAAAATTAGAAAATTCTTTGATTCTTCACAGCACGTGGGGCATTCCCATAAGTGCTCCGCCCTCTGTTCCAGCAGCCATTCGACTCTGTGTTTCGAGTCCAATGCCGCCGAAACAAACATCGACATCAGGGCACAACTCTGGTTTCTTTGCTGTTCCGCCCACCCAAGACGTGCACATAACTAGTTCAAGCACAACGTCGGGCTGTCGGAACAACATGGTAACTGTTATCAAAGGTTACAACTACTGGATTTTAATGAGATTAAAATCTAACAATGCAGTGAAAAATGAAGTAATTTTGGAAGTTTTTAGATTTTTAATATATTTAACAATATTTTCAATTTTAAAAAAGTATTATAAAAACTTGCAGAAAACTGACATTATTGTTTAAAAATTTATATTGTTAAAAGGGAAAACATGGGGTAATGAAATTTTATGTCGCTGGAAGGATGCAGGAAAATATCAAAACCCAATTTTTCTACTAAATGGCTTTTATCATGATCAAAATATAACACATGACAATTACTGCAATGAAAACATTACTGCATGATAAATAGTAGTCGAGTGGTATGAAATTGACGGATATATCAATTCTCAAGTGATATACCGATTATCAAGTTCTGTCATTTAAGGAGCATGATTTGATGGCAGTCACTTGAACATTCACATGTGCCCTGATATTATGTGCTACTCAAGTATACCGCTTAAGTTCCCATACCTGTAATTAATGTCTCAGTGCTTCTTACAAGATGCACCTGTAGTAGGTAATGGAACAACATTTAATAAGGATGATATAAATTAAATTGTGGTGATCTTAGTGGCAGTGTTTTGGGGGATGTCAAAGAACGGGTATGTACAACTGAATGTAACACATATGCCTATGTTGTACATACAAATGTCTTGGACATTTCATACAGCATAAGTGTTACATTCAAAGTAGGAGCTTTATTGCGCCAAAATGATCAAAAACATCAGCATTTTAGGATACTTTGGACAATATGCCTGTGAAGTTATCACATATGTAGGCAATCAGAAAGGAACAATGAAATAATATGCATATCAGAGTATCAAACTCAAGAAGTGTGTGGTGCCAGAACAAGACTGATAGACATCAAGCTATGGAAATGAAAGATCAAGGCAAACTTGATCTTGTCTGAAGTGGGAGTACTGCAGATGTCCTAATGAAACTATTCTTGAGACCAACATGAATTGAACCAGGTACGTTTTAATGGCACCAAATCACCTGGCAACTCGAGTACAACAGGGGTTTTTTTCCGTACTTGACCAACTGCATCTCAAAAATGGTCCTTGTCTCGATTGGTCCGTTCTCCGTGACTTGAGTACACAGTTTGAATGTCTTGACAAATCGGATCTTTTTTTTGGAGTCAAGTGTAGAAAAACCTGTTTACTCGACTTTGGTGCCTCTAGAACGAACCTGGTTCAATTGCCGTTGGTCTCAAGAATCTTTAATATATCCACTTGCATCCTACTTGAATTTGCTTGAGTAATGAAACTATGAACTAGAAGTAGTGCAGATGTGAGGACCCTCTTCGGTACAGACATTGACAGAAGAAGTTCATGATCTTGTAAAGAAAGTTATTATCCCCACTACAGGGGTTAGGTGAAACAGGCACAAATAGAAAGGAGGTGTTGAGAGAGAGTCATCAGTTTACAGTGTACTGAAGAGCTGTGGCAGTTTGCTAATGGATATGTCAAGAAAGTTCACACATGAAGTGAAAATCTCCAAGAATGAAATTAATGGCAAGGTGAAAATTGTCAAGTATAATCCAAAAAAATCAGCCTCAGGAATGTCCATGATACCAACATCATCACTGATGTACCTGTAGGACACATAAGTGCCCAATAAAGGTTTCCACACGTGATATATATGGTGCTTAACCCTTTCAGTACCAGCCGATCCGGAAAAACTCTGGGATTAATTCCCAGGGCAGGGGAAAAAACTCCACAAGAAGTGATCACGCAAGAAAATGAATTTAAAAAATACAATTTGTAATCAATTTTTATGATTCAAAGATCAATTTACAGTTACATGGAAGAGGTACTGATCTGTGAATATGTCTTTGTGAATGTCATGTAAAACAGGTTTACTTATGTAACAAGCGAGAAGGGAAAAAATGAGCACCAGTTTCATGTCAGCTTCATTCAACTGTGTCAAATTCTCTTGTTCTACATGTACCTCAAAGATTGACTCACGTAGAAATAATTAAAGATAAGCTTAGGTCTAATCAAAAGCAGAGTAGTCTGGATCAGCTGTTTGCAGAACCTGGTTTCTCGTGAAATTGATCGAAATGTGGTACACGATGTCTACACTACCAGAACATCGCTACTTTCAACTCCTACATACTGTTATCCCCCATTAACGTTTGATTCATTCTCTAAAATTTCATTTTAAAAATTGCCTATCAACATCACCTAAATCATTAGTAGGTCCATTACAAACAAGTTCTGAAGAAAATTAAAGGCCTTAATAAACCTTTCACAATTTGAAAACGACGGCAGTTAGAAAGGATCTGTACACTGCTATTTAAGACGCTATTGCTGCTAGTCATGTGAGAGCTAAATTTAGCATGTCTGGTCACATGTAAACAGTTAAGAAAAATAATTGAAGTTACTATGTACAAATCGGGTGTACGCAGGCAATCTGGGAATAAATCAATTGCGGGTGGTTTCGGTTGATATGGGATTGGGTGGTTAATATGACCCATAAATAAATCAGGTATAGCTGTGCCTACAAAACTGATTTAGTAAACAAAAATTACCAGTCAGCTCAAGGGAGTTCAAGATAAAGACAAGCTCATGACAGATAAAAGTGGTTTCTGTTAAGTTTAAAGTTGAACGTCACCAGTTCTTAGTGATTGTTAAACCAGTTTAATTTCTTAGGAGTTTAAACTTTAATTCTATATAATTTACCAGGTTCTCTTGATTCTCTTTTTTCAGGTCTGGAGGGAGCATCACCTGTATACAAATGAATGACATTTTAAAAGTTATCCAAGAATATTTATTTTTAAACCTTGTTATTTATCTAAAACATTACTGCATGTGTAATGTCTGTAGGTCTCACACAGAACCTTAGTAGATGGCATGCTGTTATATTGATGCTCTCTTGTGGAGGCTTTGTAGCATGTCATCTATACAATTATACATTTATGTGGGGGGTTTTTTTTAATGCTTTGTTATTTGTATATATGCATGGTGATTGGGAGTGAGATGTACTGCGCAGCACTGGGGATGAGGAAACTGATTGCACTGTTTTGTTATCGCTAGGCCCATCATAAAGGCACAGTGGCTCAGGACGTGAGAAGCCTTTTCTCTTGAACATTTGGTTGCATGCCTCCTGAAGCCATAGTGAAATTCTGCATAACCAATAGACAATTGTTAGCAAGGAATGAGCACTGTGAACCATATATTGTCTGCAGTGGCTCAGAGGAGTGCATAGTTAGAAACCTACCTTCCTGGTGGTGTGAGTTGTTTTCTGGATTGAGATCAGTCGAAAATTAATATTTCCCAGCACTATAATGCCATTAAAAAAATTAATTATAAACAAGATCGGCTGTCGCCTTGGTTATCAAGGTCTGCAGTAGGTAACCAGGCTGCATTTTAAGTTGCTATTTTAAGTTACATGTGGCTCTTTTAAAGGAGAATATCTACAACACCCACATCTGTTAGGATATGCTAAATATGCCTGTAAGTGCACAACTGCCATGGCATAATGACCTATATAGGGATTGACATTCAGGAACATGCCATCCAGCTAACAGCCCATTCTAATATACTGGAAGTGACTATCTGACACACTGAAGGAAATTACACAATCTACAAAGTATACAGCACACCTCAGACAGCATGAAATTTACTGGAGATCCAAGCAACACAATTTCTCAAAACTACTTTCTGGTGACTTTATTGGCCACTCACCCCATTGGGGTTACTAGATCAGCAATAAGACAAGAAGATATATAGAGGAGCATTGTAAAATGACAAACCTGTCTGTCCTTCAAGATGCAAAAGTCTGTAACAACACTTCTGCATAGGAGCCATCTATCTCTCAGTTGACCCTTTGACTGTTTATCTTAATAGACTCTTGCTCTCTAGAACTCGTGATGATATCAGACATGACCATAAACTAATCATCACCACCATAAACACACCCACAAAACATATTTCAAAGAGACAACTCACTGGAATTCTGGCAAGGCATCTGCTTTGTAATATCAACAGTAATAATGTAGAAACATTTACTTCTGAGAACAAAAGCTATCCTCAATTCAGCAACACAAAGCATCACAAGGGGCAGTAGATCTTATAAACCATTTTACAATAAATTGCACGTTGGTATTTTTTATAGGGAAGCCCTTGAGATTGCAAGCAGCAAAAATTGTTTGTAACAAAAAATATTTGCTATAGAAAAACTGATAGTGAAGGCAGCAAACATGACAAATGTGCACAAACATGTGCTAACATTTATATCCAAGGAAAAATGGTACAAAGGCACAAATAGTAAGTACAAAGACACTTAACAATTTATCTAAGGAAAGAAGATGAACAAATCATAAACCTGTGATGGATGGAAGCAGAACAATCACCAAAGACCAGACATTTTTTGCCAGTGTGAATAGAGTAGGGAAGCTTTCCGAGACTGACAGCTAGTGTCTGTACCAACTGAAGCAACAAGAAACGGTCCAAACTGGACATCTGAGGCTCATCTATATTAGAAAATGAATAACACAGATAAGTGCAGCACTACACTCTTTACCCTCTCACCAAAACAAAAAGCCGGTTATATCACGATGGAGAGCTCTTGAAAAGACAACTAACCCACATACCTCAGAGTTACTTTTGATGATACGCCGACATGGAAGCAGCACATTTACACAGCAACAACAAAAGCCAGGAGGAAGTTAGCTATCCTGAGAAAACTAAGTGGAACCACATTGGGAGCCAGTGGGAATATACTCTGTAAAGTTTATCAGCAAGGTATAAGAACACACCTGGAATATGGTTCAGCTGCATGGTGTCCTGCATCAAACACCACATTACAAGATCTAGCTAAAGTGCAAAACCAGGCACTTAGAATAATGTTGGGAGCAATGAAATCAACACCCATAGCAGAGATGCAGAAAATGGGAAGAATGCAGAGACACAAAAGTACTAATTCAAGAAGAAAAGTTTCAGTATATGCGAAGTCATCTAATGAAGGAAAGATTCCAAAATCTAGCAATGGGATGACTGAAAAGAAGCAGCTTTATCCACCAAGCTAAACGACTCCGTAGACAACTTACAGACCTACCTGAAGTTGAAAGCCCCTTAAGGTCTGTACCAGAACAAACCCCGTGGAGTAAAAGGCATGGAATGCCAATATATATTCTTCTTTTTCTTCTTCAGCGTTCATTCTCAAACTCCTGCTTGATCTCTAAAGAATTATCATAAATCTTTATTTGATTTGCCGATAATCTATTTAACAATTGAGGTGATACAGGTTAACACTTAGTGTTAACACCAGGTTAACACGTAGTGGGTTAATCAGTAGATCATTTTTTTAAGGGCACTTAGAAAATCTATTTCTCAATTTGTTTGTTAACTCCTAAATTCATGGATCATATATTAATAGATGATATACCATCGTGACAAGTCGGTGACCAGAGCAATAATATGATTGGAGTCTCTGGGTTTTCTTACTGATTCTAATGAGTATGTTTCAAAAGGTTCAATTTGGCTATTTACGCTGTCAGTGGTTGGAGTCATCGATAAGTCTGTGCTGATGTTACCTTCATTTTTTTATCTGGACATGTAGGTGTTACGTGAAAATAAAGAAGCAGACTTAGAAGCATGGTCAGAGTAACTAGTGGTAGTTCACTGGACCATACTGATATTTTAATATTTTACCTTATATTGATTGTTGTATTGATATTTTAAATGCAATAAAGGAGTTAGTCCAGTAGAAAGATGTTAGACGTATTGCTTCTACCATTTCTATGACTAGGATGGGTCTAAGAGTGAAGCAAGGTGATGTAAGAAATAAGCTGCATATAGGAATCAAAAGAAGATTTATCAACCAACATAAAAACAAGAAGTCAGTTACCACATATTGAAAGAAAGTTGTTCGTCCATCACAAGTGATGATGACCATTTGTTACATCCACTTCAATTTTTGTTATGTCAATTTTAATTATGAGTTTGTAGATGGCTAATGAGTCCTATTCGAGCTGTAAATGTCCTTTGACAGTTCAGACATGGAATGACAACAGTAGATGGATCTTGGTCTATCTGTGACTTTCTAGCTGCTCTCCACTGTTGAGCTTTTGAAAGACATACTGAATATGAGATCGGAGTACCTACTGACGTGTCCTGAGTGTCATGATGATCAGACAGCTACCTAACTTACTATATCCCTATGCTTCTTATCACTTTCTTCCTCCCTCCTATTCGCCATATAATGTGTGTATGTATGTACGTTTGTTGCTTATGTTTCTTGCATATGAAAGTACTGATGATGGTTTTCTAGTTGAAATGTCACATGTCATTTAATTTCATTGCAGTATGTTGCGCTCAAAATTGGTAACACATTAACCTATTTCTGCCAATAGCATGAAAGTTCTGGTGATAGCACGGGGGTCATTTATAAGAAAGTGGACAATCACAAATTACAGCATGTGATATTATAGTGTGTATGTCATCTTTGCTATTTAGATCTTTAAGAAAACACATTATGCACATACAGAATCTACTTTCTCATTTTACTTTTAATTCGCTGAAAGTAATTTTTAAAATGGAAAGTAAACTTCAGCAAACAAATAGCCCTAATAAACTTAATTTTTAAAAAAAAACAGAATAGCTCACCACGTCTCCATCCTTCTTCTTTATGATCATCAGAGAATCCACGTCTATCATCACGTGTAAGTCCCAGTCTATCATCTCTGGTTAAACCTCTACGATCTTCATCTCTTGGTGCACCTCGGCGGTCATCATCCCTGAGTGGACCTCTACGCTCATCATCTCTAGGTGGACCTCTACGCTCATCATCTCTAGGTGGACCTCTACGCTCATCATCTCTAGGTGGACCTCTGCGCTCATCATCTCTAGGTGGACCTCTACGCTCATCATCTCTAGGTGGACCTCTGCGCTCATCATCTCTAGGTGGACCTCTGCGCTCATCCCGATCAAATCCTCTTTTCTCACCTCTGTCAGTTATAGGTGCACCTCGCCTCCAGCTACCCTCAGATTCCACCCCAGCCCTACGCGGTTCTTCTCTTGGAATATCACGTGGTGGGAAATCTCTGGTTCCTCCATCCTCTCTACCTCTCCAACTGCTGCTAGCACCAGTCCGTGGTTGATCTCTAGTTCTGTCACTTCCCCGCCAATCATCCCGTGCTGGTGGTGGACCTCTATCATCACGTCTATCTCTCCAGCTTTCAAAAGGTGAATCTCTAGGGCCAGATCTCCAGTTATCATTGTCTGGTCTTGGTCTGTCTCTTTCATCAGACCGTCCACTTCTCCAATCATCCTTAAGTGTTGGAACACGATCATCTCTAGGGCTTCTATCATCACTGCGTGGAGCTGGTCGATCCTTTACATCTCGCAAATTCCTCTCTCTTTCATCTGGGGTGCCACGTAAGTCTCTGTCACGTCCAATACCCCGAGATCCTCTGATATCACGATCTTCTCTTGGAGGGACTCTAATATCAACACGCTCTCTTTGTGTACTTCTAAAATCTCTATCATCTCTTGGAGGGCCCCTGAAGTCATCTCTTAGGGGGCCTCTAAAGTCATCCCTTGGAGGACCTCTAAAGTCATCTCTTGGAGGGCCTCTGAAGTCTTTATCATCTCTTGGAGCACCTTTTAATTCTTTGTCCTCCCGTGATCCTCGAAGTTCTCTATCCTCTCTCTCACGAAGTGTTGCTTTAAATTCATCCCTATCTCTCTGTAAACCTCCAAGTTCATGAAAACTCTTTTCAATATGACCATCTCTTTCTGTTAGTCCTTCTCTCTCTACATCACCATTTGATTCATCACCATCATTCTCTTCTGCATCTCTGAAATATAAATCAAAACTTTGAATGTTTAATATTACATAAATATGTAAAGAACAATGCATTCTGCAAAGAAATGTTGCGCTGAAAGTCTCTGATGTATCAGATCATTTAGCACAACCAATAATGTTCAATATCAAATTGCTGCAGAGTAGTTCCACACTCTGCATTCAATGCCGTCCTTAAAAAAACTGAAGTTGACTCAGGGATCCACACAGTGAGTTAGTGATTGTTAAGGGTATCTGTAATAGTTTTTGCCTGGCAGTTGAAAATGAAGGGCAGTCATTAAGAAAGTGTTCCCGTTTCATTAAAATTTGAGCAATGTCTACAAATGAGTAGTTTCTTGGGTCTGATATGGTTTAAATGACTCGTGATTATCCCACAACCTGTTTGAAATTAAGAGAAGGGGATTTATTTCTGCTGCAAAGTGTATTTATGTTGTCGTTGTCTTTTCGTTGTGTCATTTAATTAAATACATTTCGACCTATGTCCATTTATCTGAACAGATAGCCCATTTGCTATTTGTCCAGAGTTCCCCGGTGGTGTTTCTGCGAATCTGCTTGAGTGTTCCCATACTACAAGGTCTTTGCTTTTATTGCTTTGAAGAGCCTCTTTTTTGCAAGTCTGTGCTGTTTCATCTTCTAATAGATTGATATACCAGGGATCCATTACAAGCTCACTCTTATTCCACATACGGAGATAAGCCTTGTGTCACTCTTGCCAGATAGAAGATATTTCATTTTCATATTGAGGTCTGGTTAAGTGCCTCCAAAACGGACAAGCAATCTGTAAAAATGACTACCGTAAATTTCAGTGAATAAGCCGAGGTTGTAACTTTAATGTTTAGAATGTAACTAAAATCAGAAACCTGTGTATAGGCCGCACGTGTGTGCGTATGTATGTATGTATGTATATATATATAAAGTGACATCCATTGCATTCTGAAATACAGAAAGTTAAAAGTAGCAGACTTAAGAGAGGGAAATCGTGGATGGGATGTGCTGAGGATGTCATACAAAGGGTGTGCAGATTGTAAGATGTGGCAGCATGTGAAGTAGGATACGTCTACCCACAGATTTCAAAGCTTGTTTCTGAGTAGTAGCAGAGAATGGTGTCCCACGGCTGTGGAGCAAGAGGTGTCCGCCTAAGTGCTAAATTCTTGAAACCTATGCATTACAGGAAAACATAAGAGTTACGAAGTTGTTCCTATATATGTATGATTTATATATAAGATCAAATAGAGGTCTAACCTTAAAAATTGCAACATGTCCATTTTGTCCTCATGGAATTAATTTTAAATTATCATTGAGATTAAAATATTTATTTATACTTTCAAATATATTTTTAGAAATTACACATGATGCTGCAGGCACATCCAACAGTTCATTAGTAAACCAAAACATCCAACAGTTCATTAGTAAACCAAAACATTCTGTAGGATGGAGCTGGTGAATCCCAAACATAAATCATAAAGAAAGACCTTGATATCATCAGGTGAAAATTGGTTTCCAAGAAGAATCCGGCTTTTCTGTAATTTTGATGCAAATACATTGGTTTGCTCTGTACATTGTTCTAAGAATGTTTCAGGTAAAAATAAATACAAGTAATCAAAAGCAGAGTAATTTAAGTGGAAAGCTTTCCAAGACTGACAAGAAGCATGTGCACCAACTAAAGCATTAAGAAAAGGTTTAACCTTTAGAGCCCTGGCTTAAAATTACAAAACTTCCCCCAGGGCCTGACTTATTTTTTGGAAAATTTGCGTTATTGATGGTAGGTGTTTTGAAAACGTCATAACTTTTTTGTTTTAAAAGATATCAAAATAATTTTTGCACATCTAAATAAAGGAGTGAATAGTGAATATTATCGTGTTTTTGTTGTTGTTGTATGTGTGATATGACAGTTGTGCGCAAGTTTTGAAGTTGAAAATTCTGGCGAAAAACGCAAAACGTCATTTTCAAAATCGCGAATATATCTTCGTGACAACCCTAATACGTGAGAAATGTGTGACAACATTGATAAAATCCTCATAAATACCTATACTTATTGTGTATATATATTGTTTTATATCAAAACTAATATAATATGAACTAAAAAACTAATAAAACGTGAAGAAATTGCATATAACGTCCGTCCGGTCAACACTAGGTCTATGCCGACAAGCAGCGTAATTATTGTCCATGCACACACGTGTCACCCCTGATACATATTATTTTTGTGCTTTTTAATGAATACACACACATTCTTATCAAATAACAACATATTAAACAACAATTAAAACATGTAGTTTATAAGAAATCGCATATAACGTCCGTCCAGTAAACACTAGGTCTATCCCGACACGCAGCGTAATTATTGTCTAAGCACACACGTGGCACCCCTGATACATATTATTTTTGTGTTTTTGAACGACTACACAAACATTCTTATCAAATAACTACATATTATACACAAAAAACAACAATTAGAACATGTAGTCACGATCACTTACCCATGCCACGCGATACTCAATTTGATAGTAAAATACGGCCGAAAATGGCTACAGTCGCTCTAGAAATGCGTATTCAACCGGCTTTCTCTCTCTTACAATCGTAATGAGTAAAGGAATTTGACCTTTAAACTGTGACGTATTCCTAGCTCCGTGTTGCGGGAATTCTACGTCATATAAGCTTTAACTTCGTGAAGTTCCGTACTCGGGAATGGAGCGATATCGTATGGCGTGTGATTGCGACCACAGGCAATACAGGATGCACACGCAAGGTGCATTGTTGCGACCATAGGGGCCTAAAGGTTAAACTGATAACTGAAGATGATTTCAGTATGCAGGAACTCCCAACAATGGCTGAGAATTGAAGCCTACAAAGGTGCTTGACCAGGTACAATTTATAATGAAATGTTAACACAAATGGGCATATCAGATTAGGGAAAGAAGTACTTAACCTTTTCCAATCAACTGGCTGACCAGGGATGGCAATTTTTCCTGTTCTAGTCTAACCAGGTAAGACATGCAACAAAACAACTGATTTAAAGGGTTGAATGTTCAACTCAATTAGACAAAGCTGAGCAAAGAATACAAGCACTTGCATGCAATTTTAAACACAAACCTTTTAGCTCTCCAGCTATTTTCCTTTTCCGATTCACGTTCTCTCCAACCACCAGCCTTAGGTTTCCAAGCCCTGTTGTCAGCTCCCGTCTCATCTGTACCTTCACCTCTTCGCCACTCTGGCTCTGTATCTTTGACAGGAACTCTTTCCAATGGACGACGTACTTCATGCCTAAAAGCAACAATTTATAGAACGTGTACTATGTGAAAGTAAATAAAAATAGTACTACAGACCATGTAAGATACAGACTATTTTGCTTCTTTGTGCCCAATATGTGAGAGTTAGAATGTGGTAAACAGAGATTTATCAAGAGCTTGCAGCAGCATTTTCTTCTCTTTTTTACAATTTACAATATTAAGAGCAATATAACTAATACGGATATTATATGTTATGTTTGTTGTTACTGAGGATATTTCAATGCCTGTACGGGATGTTTGTTGTTGTAATAGTCCTTGTCTCGATTGGTCCGTTCTGACTTTGGGTGCACGATTTAAATGTCTTGACAAAATTGCATCTTTTTTATGGAGATGTGGTTAGTCAAGTACAGAAGAACGTGTGTGCAATAGTTTCTATGCGATTTGGTGCCGTTGAACGGACTGGTTAAATTCCCGTTAGTCTCTAAATTATTAAAAATTGTCCTCTGGCTTCCTACTTAAATTTACTAATATAAAGAGCAGTACAGAGCATATGTGCAAGTTTTTGCAGCAACTCATAATTTAACCATTTAATGTATGAATAACCTAAAATGGGGATACGGTAATGTTTCTGTAAATTTTATATGATCATAACTCAAATTAAGTTTGCAAATTCAAATTGGAGATTTTGTGTTTGAGCACAAAAACACGGTTCATACCACTGCAATGAAATTGTGGTTACTTCTGTTGGTATTTGCTATGAATTCACTGAAAGCATGATTCTAACTCATTGATGACAAAACATCTTTTATTTGACACATGGCCGCATTGCTGGCGTTTGCCTACATTGCCTGAAGGGCCGGTAAACTATCGTACCTTATACACATAAATTTGCTGAATATCAGACTTTACGTTTAGTGTTTAGACAAGATTGGTATGCTTTTAGAGATTCAGCATGACATTATCTACTTTATGACTGTCTAATAGACTTGTCAGTTGAATGTTTCGCCGCAAGGCAAAAAAGGATCAGAGTATAGATAGACAGATAAGTCAAAAGCGAAATCTGTGTGCGTGTGGTGGGTTGGTGGTGGGGGGCTATAAAATCATACATCTTTTTGTAGAAATTATCAGCAGTATTTTCTGCTTGGCTCAAAATGTGACACCATGAGTCTGTAACTTTACATGACAGAACTGCATCACCCTCCACATGGTAACTCTGCAAATTGGGTTGACACTCCACCTCATTTGTTCTTCCTTATAGTGGTGAGTCAATAACCATGGAACCCAGTAAGAACACATCTGATGCTTCAGTTTCTTCTGAAATATCATTTGATCTTTTCCTAATGACAGAGAATTCATCAGCTAGCAAATGCAAACTCCTTCTACAGTCAACAAATATTGCTGCATCCATCTGTCATAATGTGCCTGACAGTTGAAGATCATTTGTTACCTGTCAGCCTTCGTGTAACCTTCTTGCCAAATCTTACATTGTTGTCTTCTACACACATTTTCACCATATACTGCCTGCATTCTTTGATGAATGTTGATTGTATGAAACTGAAGCAGTGTGTGTTGGTCCAATTTCGACAGATGCCATGCCATGTTGTCGACTACATGCATCACACTAAGAATATGAAGAGAATGACCATGTGACCATTTGTTCATTTGTGTGTGCTTAGTGCATTAGTGATGATGTCTTCAAGATGTGCTGCCAATCGTTGATGCAGTACTGGCATGTTTCATTTGAACATGCTTCGTAGTTTGAAGCAAATGCTTACACATATCTGTTGCACTTATACATCTAATGTTTCAGATGTTTGATATGGTTTCAAAATAAAAATGTATTACTGAGTTAGTTAATCATCAGATCATTATCATTAGACACAACCATCTCCACCTGAGTAAATCCACAATTACAAAATCCATGATAGTTTCAGTTCTTGTTGGATTTGCATTCTTTTCAATAATGACTAAATGCTTAGTGTCATAATGGCACTACATACTGACACTCATTTCTGGCAACACTACACTTCAAGTCCAGAAACTTTTTTTCAGGACATGGACAAGTAGTCATCACCTTCATTAATTTTCTCATACAGGACTACTAAATCTGTTGTATTGAAACAAAACTAGCAATATGACAAATACAATAGTATTATTTTCATACTTACTGTTTCTTCTCTTCCTCTCTTCGTCTGACTTCTCTTTCTTCAATTTCCCTCTCTTTAGCTTTTTGCTTGTTAGCTTGTTCATCAAGTTTGGCTTTTCTTTCCAAATAATCCCTTTCCTCAGCTTCCCTCCGTTCATTTTCCTCTCGCTCTTTTGTCTCTCTTTCTGTAAAGTCATGAAATAATCTTGACTGTAGAAATCAGTTTGACATATATTACTGTTACAGAAGCTGATTGACAAATATATCATTGTTACAGAGCAATCAAGCACAAAATGCTTCTGATGTAGCATGTCTCTAGCACAACAAAACATGCAATAGTGCATTTAGGAATTTCATCAGAATGTATTCATTTCATATTTTTTCCTTGCATATTTTGAACATATGGATGTTACCAAGATATTTAATGCAGCTGCATTTTGTTTCTTTTACCAGATTCCACTTCAACTAAAAGCATTGATACTAGAGATGATAGAAATACAATACAATCCCAAGGAATGGACACATGTCTACACAGATGGATCAGCAGAGGAAGCAGTAAGGAATTGAGGAGGTGGAATTCTTATAAGACTCAAAGATGGGAAGAGAATATCAAAAGCTTTTCCAACCAGGAAATACTCCTTCAACTTTAGAGCAGATGCAGTTGCACTATATCAAGCACTGAAATTCTTCACCGAACCATGACTGCCAAGACCAAAGAATATCACTTTAATGGATACCATCACACTGTGGAATCATGGGAAATGAGAAATAGAATGCTCTGTCAAAAACAGGAAGCGAAATAGAACACAGACACCCACTATCCTACAGAGAAGCAAAACAATAATCCAGAACACATACACAGCAAAGTGGAAGAAACAATATATCAACAGATATTTCGTCTTAGAACAGGCCACTGCAGACTGTTGGGTCATCTCTATTGAATGAGGATCTCATACACAGATGAATGTACATGTGGGTCCGGAACCCTGACTCCAGAACACATACTTCAGGATTGCCCAACATACAAAAAAGCAAGAAACAGCAGACCTGGCCAGAGGATACAGATTTGACGCAAAAAGTTATGGAGCAGCCGCTTTGACCTGGAGGAGACAGTGGGCTTCACCATGATGACAAGACTAACAGATGCAGATGCTGAATGCAGAAGCATCTCATTTACCATGTCTCCACAGTGTGAGGGTATCCATTGTATGGTAACAATTGTGAATTTTTAAAAATATATTTGAGCTTTTCTAATGTTGTGCCGCAGACTTTCATTTTTAGTTCTCTAGATCTAGTTTATTTAATGCAGTGTGTCTTGTTTCCCAATTGATGTGGGATGCTAAGACATAGTGTAGCTTTGTTATTTACATAGGTACAATTTTTGTAGCTGATAGTTGGGCATCCAGGAATTAGAAAACAGTGACAGTCTACTGAAAGTTAATATTTCTAGAAAATCACTACAGCCTAAAATGCTGGGTTTGTTGCTACATCCTTAATGATAACAATGCTGCTAAGCAAGAAAAGGGTGCGGGGGATTGACTTCATTGTACTTGGGTTATCCCACATGTACTTCATCTCTCTCAACAAAGTAGCATCACGCCTGACAAGAGTACCACTCATAGCATGTAACTGCATAGCTTTAAGCAATAACTCTCAGGGATCTCTGAAATAGACTTTGCAATAAAGACATCAAGAGCTGGATTTTAGCCTACGACCACTTGAGCATTGAGTGCACAACATAAATATTACCCAGTGTCAACTTGTATCTATTTAGAGCAGGTTAATAGTTCTAACTTCAAATTAGTATATAATGTGTACATATTTCGGTTTCCAATTGCACTAACGGTTGTATACAAGTTCAGTTACTGAAATGTGTTTTGTAAAGGAAGAAATGTAATATATAATATATCAGAAATGCATAATAAAGGGTGTTTTAGAGAAAATGAAAGAGAAAAGAAAAAGCAGTGTCGTGCATTTAAAAATAATCATGGGGGCAAAATGTGTCTCATCTGCTATGCAACCTAACACAATGAAACGCTTCTCATCTCCATTTGCCTTTACAAAAACTGTCTTCACACAGTGTTATTTGAAAGCAAATCAAAGCATATTTTGGGTCTCGTCCATATTTCCTATTTGTGATAGGTCGACATTTAATCTCTTCCACGAAGTTAATCTTTAGAGCCCCTGATTAAAATTACGCAATTTTTCCCCCGTGGTCTGGGTTCATTTTTGACAATGCGCATTATTTTTGGTAAGAAGTGTTTCGAAAATGCAACAACTTTTATTCTGGTTATAGATTTCTAAATAATTTTTAAAATATAGTAGTGAATAATATATTTAATTGTGTTTTTTGTGTTGCTGCATGTGTGATATGACTTGTGAGCAAGTTGTGAAGTTGAAAATTGGGGGGGGGGGGGGGGAGAGATCTCAATACTACAATTAAGAAATCTCTCAAATAATTTTTTGATGCACCTAATACTTGTGTAATGTCTGCTAACACTGATAAATCCTCCTAAATACCTATTTATGCTGTATATATGTCATTACATAGGGAAAAAAATATAATACAGACTGAACAAACTAATAAAACATGAATAAATCACATACAATGTCTATTCGTTCAAGACTAAGCCTAGGCTGATATACAACGTAATTATTTTCCATGCCGACCTGTGGCACTCCTGATACATACTGTGTTTCTGTTACTCAATGAATAAACGAACGTTCTTACAATATAACAACACACAAACCACGATCACGTACCATGCCACTGGGTCCAATATTTTACCTATGAAATATGGCATTAAAAATCAACGAACCTGCTCTGTGACATATTCTAGCTTCGTGTGGTGGGAATTATACGTCATGGAGTCTTAGGGTTAGGGTAAGGATGCAAGATCTTTTAATGTGGATGAGTTAGTTAGTTAGTTAGTTAGTTAGTTAGTTAGTTAGTTAGTTAGTTAGTTTGTAGGATCATCGTCACTGTACTCCGGACAAGTCCATAGGTGCTCAGATCTCTCCTTGAGTGTAGCCGCCATTACACGTTGACGGACAGTCCAAGTACGCAGTTGATTGACCATCATTCTTTCTTGCCCACGAAACCGCTCCTTTCTAGCGACACCACATTTCAAACCAAATTCCTTTATTCTAGTCATGGAACAAGAGTCATCGTCACTTATACAGTCATTTATACGTCATATAAGATCATCGTCATTGTATATGGATGGGTGCCTTCAATCAATTATTTGTGCAGGTTAAAATTACTCAGTTCGCCTTGACTCCATTACCAATGCTGGCAATTTCTCCTCCAGTGCAGAGAACAAGACTGTGATGCTTTCTTTGTCCTTCGGAAAAAATACAATTCTTCACTTATTACACCCATTTTTCTCAATTCTCATACTAGCTTTTCATTCACAATGAAGTGATGAGAGGCCATTGAATTGTTGGATTTCTTGCAAAACAATAACATCCAACTTAAAACTAGCAGCATACGATGTTCCTTTCTGTCCAGGCATCCTTCTTATAAATAAAAATGAAATCATACATACATATATATATATCAAGTGACATTCTTTCCAGAATGTTGTCTTCGTCATGGATACTCTGAATGCCTCTCGTTCCCGCCGAAGACGGATGTGTCGGGCCATTGGCGCAAATAAAACGGCGACACCGCATTTCCATTTTCTGGACTACATCCTGCTGTAAATCTAGCAGGACCATGATCCAGCTAGATCCAGTTGGAGTTTGAGAATGAACGCAGAAGAAGAAGAAGAAGAATGCCTCTCTGTCCCGAGCAAGCAGGCCTGCATTGGTCAGAGATGTGAATATATTCCTCGATGTCGTTGGTCCATCGTCTTCTTGGTCTTCCTCTTCTCTCACCTGGCACTCTGCTCTCCAGAATCAGCCTCCCGATACCATCATGTCGCTTTAAGTGTCCAAAATACTGTAGCTTCCCTCTTGTGATGGTATTTAGAGCCACTCTTCATTTATAAAAATTGGTAGAATATCCTATTCATGACTTAGCCATCAACCAAACATTTTTTGGTTGTAATGATTTTCTAGGCAGTATTATACATTCAGTAGTTTGCCATTGCTTTCAAATTGTCTAGATACACAATTACCTGTGGTGAGGCTCGACCCTGTACTTTGGCTATTACAGATAGGTTCTGTACCACTCCGCCACAGACCTGGACAACCCTTCATTTAGTTTCAGTAATTTCAAAACAGACCAAAGGCAGACCAAGAAGACCATGGACTGATGACATTAAAGATAACATGAATACGCTGTTGGAAAATGCAAGCTGCATGGCTAAAGACAGAGAAGGATTCATGAAGTTCATTGGGAAGACGTTCTAGAGAGAATATGTCACCATGAAACAATTTCAAATCTTCAATGTTCTTTTTCTCTGCCCATGACATTCATATTCGTAAGATCTTTCTGTAGCACTTAAATTCAAGTGAATTCATTCTTTTGGATATTGTTTTGTTTAATGTCCAAGTCTCATATCCATATGTTGCCACTGGGAATACACATGATCTTAAATATCTTACTTGCTGTAGTTATTACTACATTGTCATAGTTTTTTCATTTGTGTTAATATGAGTGTTGCTATTGAGTCTTCTAATCTTGACTGAGCAAATCTCCAGAAAAAGTCACAATGGCAATGCAAATTTAAGAACTTAAAGGTTAAGTTGCTTGTGCTTTATTCTTATATACACAGTATGCACTACCATATTATACAGCGAGCTCCTACTTGGGGATACCACCGTACCAGATTCACTTATATCTATAAAAAAAAAGGTAAGATTTTAGTGCCATTATGATGGCTCTTCACTAGTCAGTTT
Source organism: Meghimatium bilineatum (assembly GCA_034231615.1). Taxonomy (NCBI): domain Eukaryota; kingdom Metazoa; phylum Mollusca; class Gastropoda; order Stylommatophora; family Philomycidae; genus Meghimatium; species Meghimatium bilineatum. The sequence goes on along the minus strand of CM067298.1, from coordinate 69,460,596 downwards.
GGAAATGTGCTTTGTAATGGCTGGTGCTAACTGATATTTGCCACGCTAAAAGTTGACCTGATCCATTCATTGACTAGGCTTTGAATGTATGTAACGGGTGATGCCACAATTGCAGCCAATCTTTCATACTGAATGAATTAATGAATCTGATAGTTCAGAACACTGCTGGTCCTAGTTTTATGATACTGGCAACGCCCCCTGGGAAAGGATTACTGTATTATCTTTTACTGTATTATGAAAGAATTTACCTTGTATCTTACTGTTGCAAAAGTTTGTGTTAATTTCTTTTTATCATTATTTCGTTTGTTCCTTCATTCTTATAATAAGGAGATTCCACAGTATTATTACCAATTTTATATACCATGGTCTGTACATGGGTTTCCAACATTGGCCACATCTTGAACATTAAAGTTATATGCTTGGCTTATAAATGGATCAATTTCAGTATTATATGTTAAGTTTCAAATTTGTGGCACAGAACAATCACAACGGGAATTGCACTCACATTTGGTGTAGCTGTTGCAGAGCTTCTAACAAGCTGCTGCTAGAAATAGGAAGAAGCTGCTCAATGTCTCAGACCTTTCCCATACATGTTGAGTGTGGAAGAAACCATTCGCACATGGGGGCTCAGACACATTCTAATACACTTGTAGTTATTTTTGTCAGTTCTATCGCAACTGAGCTCAGCTGCTCTTTATCATGTAACAAAGTTAATATATGGCTTAGGGGTACAAACTATAGCACTATAACCATTTATACTAACAAGTTATAGATAATAATAATGAACTTCCTTACCTCGTTTGAGTAATTCATCATGAGCCCTCTGAGTTGCTTCTTCTTTTTCTTGCAACCACTTCTGTTTACGTTCTTCTTTTCTTTTCAACTTGCGCTCAATTAGCCTTTTACGCCTTTCTTCTGCTAACTGTTTCTCAAAGTCTTTCAGTTTCTCCTTTAAAAAAATGTATACATTGATATCAGTACATTCTCTTTTAATAATTAGATAGTTAACTGTCATACAGAGCTTCTGTGGTAGAAACAAAGTTCGAATCTCGATCCATTGTAAATTATGGACATCTTTCAAGAAATGGTTAATGGTTCCAACTCAGATGATGAGAAATTCTTTGGTTTTACAGACTTGGATACATAGCAAAAGCAACGCAGTCTTATCTCCGCATATCAAATCGGTGTGACCATGCAATGGTTCCTTGGACATAGAGATATAGCAGAAAACAGAGTTACGGACAGTCTTACAAAAAGAGGCATTTAGAATAACAAAATAAAAGACCTTGTAGTATAGGAACAGTCAGATTCTCAGAAACAACACCAGGGAAATATGGCTGAACAGATGGGCAAATAGGCTGGCTCATAGAAATGTATTTAGTGAGACGACATGGCCAAAGGACAACATAAACAAACTCTGCTTGTGAAACAATCCCTCATCTTTCAGTTTCGAACAGGACATGCAAGGATCAATAGCCATTTAAACCATATCAAACCCCAACAACTACCCACTTGTAGATACTGCTCTTATCCCAATGAAACAGTGGAACACCACCTCATTAGCTGCCCTTACATTTCAACTGCCAGGAACAAACTTCTACAGACACCCTTATCAATCACTAACTTACTGCATGGATCACTTCAGAAGACCTGCACTTTTTTTAAGAATGGCACTGTGCTGACAAGAATAAATTTATTCATCACCATTTCAATATCGACAACAATTAACTACTTAGATCGTACTCCATTATCCAATATGACTAGGAACATGGATACTAGTTGTGTGTCACACGTCATCTTCCGACGCCTGATTCTGAGGGAGAAATATCAAAATGGCTGTGTATCTTCAAGTTACAGTCATGTTTGGCTTTGCATTTTTTCTGCAGTGTCTGGACCTATATGCCTAGTTGATAACAGTGTGGTAGGCGTATTTCATTTGTTAATGACAGATGATTTTATCAACACGTTGATGACTGAAACTAACTGATATGCTTGGCAGATGCATTACTTGAAGGGAGAGGACGCATGTGACTCATCTGGTGTGAAGTTGTGTACGGATGATCATTTGTTGCTCTTGATGAACGTTCATATTATGAACTGTATTGGTCAAATGATGGTCACCTAGCTATCACAACCGCTGTCCGGCAGGGTGGGTGGGGGACCTGGAAGACGTATGCCCCTCAAAAGAACATTTATGGAAGCAAGTGTTGATGAAAGCATGGTAGCTTTCAGGGGTAGGACTAGTCTTATGCAGTACATACCCAAGGAACCCTCAAATTGAGGTGTGCAGGCTTGGGCACTGGCTAACATACTAACACCTTCACAGACCATTCCTCTGGAAAATTCTTACACTCTACGGCATCCCGACGAAATACATCAAGCTTTTTACTTCATAAAAGCTTTCTACTCCGATATGGCTGCTGTGTAAGAACAGAAAGTGGCTTTTCCGGCTGGTTCCCAGTAACAACGGGAGTAAAACATGTTTTACCCCAGTACTGTTTTGCATCGCGATTGACTGGGTGATGAGAACATGCACAGATTAAAAACAGCTAGGAATCAAATGGGTAAACAACAAGACCCTGGAAGATCTAACCTTCGTGGATGATATTGCTCTCCTGAGTTCAACACACCAAGATCTCCAAGAAAAAAAAGAAAGACTTCAATTTTTTGCACAACAGATAGGTCTTCAAATAAACACACATAAAACGAAAATCATGAACTTTATCTGCCTGACAGAATCAATTAAACTAGATGATAATATACTAGCCTCAAATTTCGTATATTTGGGAAGCAAGATAGCAGACGGGGATAGCAACTCAGAAATCAAGACTCGAATTGCTCTCGCCTTCAACGCCATTAACAAACTCTCAAACATTTGGATATCGAAGATCGCAAGTAAACACATCAAACTGCTACTTTTCAATGCAAGTGTAATTCCATCATTGACATATGGATGTGAAAGTTGGAAATCTACCGCAACAATGGATAAGAAGTTAGTTGCATTCGAGAATAGATGCCTCAGAAAAATCACAAATACTAATTGGAAAGACTTCAAATCAAACAACATACTAAGAGAGGAGACACAACAAGAATATATGACAAACATAATCAGAAAACGTCGCTGGACATACATCGGCCACATACTTAAAATGAAGGAAGATAGAATATCATGATGCGCCTTCATGTGGACACCAGACGGGAAAATAAAACTGGGAAGACCAAATACAACTCTCAGAAGAACTTTTATGAATGAATTAAAATCAACAGGTATAAATGTACTATACCTGTAATCCTTGGCAACTGATCGACAGGCATGGAGAACTATGACATCCGCCCTATGTGCCAAACTTGACAAAAGAGAAACTGACTGGCTAACATGGTGAAGACTAATTATCTCTGGAATTGGAAGTTGTACTTTGAAAAAGTAGACAACATGGACCCTACCAGGGGGTTGGTTCACAGTATTGTGAATTTCTTAGTTTCCCCCCTATATGGTAAGGGGCATGTTTACATGGACAACTTTTCTTCTGATCTTTTCAAGAAGCTTACCTATAACCAGACAAGCACTTGTGTAATAGTAATATACCCCATTTTTTAATGTACCCCATTTAGTGGATTACCAAACATAACTGGAAGACTAAGAAGTTCTTATATTTATATCAATAGCTAATGGGCAATTATTGATATTGTATTGCTACAAACGGCTCAAAAGGAGTAGAGAATTTATTTCATTATACTTGAGTTTCCCCATATGTACACCATCCTCTTGACAAACAGCGAGCTGCATGCCGAGAGTACCACTCATCACATAGTTTCAAGTAATAATACTGTCTATAAACAAGCCAGATTGGAACCTGTGATCTCTGGAGCACAAGGTGTACAACTTAATCACTACACGGAGTGATACGGAGATCTGCAAATGGTTCCATGACAAAATATACCCAGACAAGATATACCCAGACAAAATATACCCAGACAAAATATACCCAGACAAAATATACCCAGACAAGATATACCCAGACAAAATATACCCAGACAAAATATTCCCAGACAAAATATACCCAGACAAGATATTCCCAGACAAAATATACCCAGACAAAATATACCCAGACAAGATATCCCCAGACAAAATATTCCCAGACAAAATATTCCAGACAAAATATACCCAGACAAGATATACCCAGACAAAATATACCCAGACAAGATATACCCAGACAAAATATACCCAGACAAAATATTCCCAGACAAAATATACCCAGACAAGATATTCCCAGACAAAATATTCCAGACAAAATATACCCAGACAAAATATACCCAGACAAGATATCCCCAGACAAAATATTCCAGACAAAATATACCCAGACAAAATATACCCAGACAAAATATACCAGACTAAATATTCCCAGACAAGATATCCCCAGACTAAATATTCCAGACAAAATGTTCCCAGATAAAATATACCTACATAGCCAAACATTAGGAAAAAGTTATAGTAATAGTAACATAGAAAAATTGGTGAAGTAATTTATGACAATCTTCTAGGAGATATGGCATGTTTTATACAAACATAAGATGTAAACATAGTATGACATCTTGTATACAAACATACCGTGGAGAGATATGGAGTGACTAAGGCTGTGAAAATAACACCTTTATTGTTCACATTATTGTGTTTCCACAAACTAGAAAAGTAAAATAACAAACATAGGCTGGACTCAGGGATTAGATCAACTGTGTACGATCCATGCATTTGAGGATGGTCAAATAATCCCATGTGTATATGCATTTTTGTCTGGTCATAGTGAAGCAATGTACCGTCACCTGCTTCAACATATAGAATTGGGAAGAAACGGAAATTCAGCTCCATCTTCAATAATTACTGATTTCCAATAAGTTTCAATTAAAGCTTTTGAATGTGCATTTCCACGAGCTCAAGTATCAGGATGTTATTTTCACTTTGGACAGAACGTTTGCCGAAAAATAGTCTCATGGTAAAACGGTGCTCTACGTTCTGATGAAAATTATTCAGTCAAAGTCAAACAACTGATGGCTTTGGCATTCGTACCAGAAACATATGTCATTACTGTTTTCAAACAACTCACCAATATTGATAGTTTCTCAGATCTGGATTTCCTCATCGATTACTTCGAAGATTTCTACATCGGACGGATCGTATGCAACTGATCTAATCCCCGAGTACAGCCTATGTTTGTTATTTTACTTTTCTAGTTTGTGGAAACAATAATTTGAACAATAAAGGTGTTATTTTCACAGCCTTAGTCACTCCATATCTCTCCACGGTATGTTTGTATACAAGATGTCATACTATGTTTACATCTTATGTTTGTATAAAACATGCCATATCTCCTAGGAGATTGTCATAAATTACTTCACCAATTTTTCTATGTTACTATTACTATAACTTTTTTCCTAATGTTTGGCTATGTAGGTATATTTTATCTGGGAACATTTTGTCTGGAATATTTAGTCTGGAATATTTAGTCTGGTATATTTTGCCGGGGATATTTTGTCCAGTGATATTTTGTCCTGGTATATTTTGTCTAGGGATATTTTGTCTGGTATATTTTGTCTGGTTACCCTGCAAATTGCTACCTGTATAGATTCCGGATTATTCTGGTATTGTGTCAATATATGCAGATCATCATCATGGTATCCTGACTGCTTCAGTTCTGTGCTGAATGATAACTCCTTTTATTATTCCTATATGCAGCTTGTTTATTGTAATACTTCTCGATCTCAGGTCCTGCATTCTAGCCACAAAAACAAAACACAACAAAAGAAATACACCCCATATAATCCAAAAAGTGTTCTCTCCTTGATTGCATTCTAAATATCAGCACAGTTCAATTAACTGTGATGTTTAGATTTAAAAATAAATAATATTTGGCTATTACATAAAAAACCTGTACCTCATATTCAGACTTCTTATTTTTCTTCAGATTACTCGTGAAAATGTCAAGATCCAATTTCATCTGTATCAAACGTGCCTTTGTTTCCAAAGCATGTGATCGCTCCTGTTTTAAAGTTTCTATCTGCAAATAAAATATTTTTCTGCATTAAAAAGACAGAAATTAGAAGAGCTAATAGTAAAAATGGTAAAAAGACACTTCCTGTGTGCTACTGGAGCTCTAAAGTGCAATGAAAAATGCATCTTAGAGATGACTAAGTAACCCTATTTCATGCACAATCAAACAGGAAATTCAACAAGTCATATCTACAAACCAACAATAGGTCCTCAAACAGTGAATCATTACCAAGAATAGTCAGAGTTGCCCACATACTTTAAAAAAAAACTCTAATGAAATCATTAAGAAAATAAAATGAAATGTTATACGATGATCATCACACAAATGAGTTCAAAAATAACAAATTACAATGCATGGAGGAGGAGTGAGGGAGGGAGAAGAGAGAGAGAGAGAGAGAAAGATTACATTTTTAATGGGAGGCCTCAGACAGAAGACAATGCAAACTTACGAGCTTATGGAGAAATATGAACTGGGTACAACAAATGAGAAAAGGGGAAATGTTTGACAATTTCTGTGTATTTCTGAATGTCTCATTATATTATGTTGAATAGCACATGTGATGGATCTCCACAATTCTCTATTTCCAGTATCATTTATCAGGATCGTTGTTGACTCTTTGCAATACCAAATGTCAGACTATAATATTTTCTTGCATTCTCATCCTCAATCTCTCTTGTCTTCTATCTTTTCTGTTGTAATGATGTTCTCCTGGCTTTCCTGTCTAATAATGTGTCCAAAAAATACAGATCATCTCTTTCTGGTATTACCTCATTCTCATGTTTGACTCTCTCACAATCCCTTCATTAATTTATTTAGTTGTCCACGAAACTCCCAGCATTCTTCTATAGAACTATATCTCTGTTGCCTATAGTTTTCCATTATCATGTTTATTTATTGTCCAAGACTAGCATCCATGTATTAGAATCGGTGTTATGCAGATCTGAAAAACTTCCTCACTTCTATTGACAGGGACATCATATTACATAGAATATTCTTCATTTTTTATGAATGCTGCATTTGCCTACCCTATTCTGTTTCTTATCTCCATTGAACTTCTTCCATCTGATGTTGGTTGCTTCTAAATAATTGAATTGGTGGACCTGTTTGAGTATTGTGTCCTTTACTTTGAGCTTGCATTGAGGGGATTTTGTTTCTTACAATAAACCATCACTTCTGACTTTCTGTCATTTAAGAAAAGGTCTTTGTCTTTGCTTTCTGCTACTACTATGTCGGTTAGTTCTTCCTCACTTTTGGCAATCAGAAAAAAGTTCCTTTTATAGGTCGATTATTTTCTAGGAGCTTGCTGTTCATGTTCGTTGGTTATGAGACTGCAAGTTATCACCAGTGCATACTTAACAAGTTCATAGGTGCTCTGATCTCTGTCTTAATAAATCCACTTACAATTGTTGGTAAATTTTAGAACATTGTTATTTCTGATGTGTCCTATTATCCATTGCAATACTTCAACTTTACAAGATAATTACATAATGTGTTTTCAATTATGCTCTTCATTACACTGTACTGATGGTGGCACTACACCTCATTAGAATATTATACTGATATAGTCTCCCATGTACGTTTCCACCATGATACAATCACTTTTGTTCTACTCCAGCCACTATAGAGCTCTTGTTTCATTTCTCTCTAATGTCTATTAGCATATCTATGGTTTTTTTGGGGTCTATGAATGTCACACATTCTGATGATTTATCATCATTTACACAAATTAGGATTTAAAATCACTGAGTGCAGCAGATACTAAGAACTACATCCAGTATGAGGATGGAAGTTGAGGCAATTACTGCAGCCTTCAAATAACTCTCTGACTAAGGTGGTTACTGTGTTGAGCGCCCGTCAATGCTTCAAAAGATTCAAAATGGCACAGGAAATTTGAGTGGATGACATATATAACTACGTCCGAACTGAGGCGTCGCATAGATTTACTACGTGTGACAGGCTGGCATATGTGGTAGTGAGACAAACATCCAAGACATCAATAGATGATAATGGAGAAAAGTAATGTGTTGAAACGACATGTTTGATGTAGACAGCTATTGACACATCTAGGGTGAGATTTGAAGAATTTGATATTAAATGCAGTTGTAGAAATGGATGCTTGCAGGAAAAGGAATGAGACGACTTTAACAAGCAAGCCACAGGAAGCATCCGTATGTATACCCTATGTTATGTACTAGGGGAGACTGAGCACTTCTGGATTTGACCAGAGTGCAATATCGGCTCACAAGCATAATCATCCAACAGAATTCAACATTCAACAGAATTTTACAAAGCGGGTAAAGACAATTTCAAATAATATAGTGTATTGTGGATTTTTTAGATATGGCACAAGAAATACTTTGAGAATGATATAACAAGATATCTGGTCATACTAATAAGAAAACTTGCAAGCTTGCCAAATTACAGTAGGATGCCATGATAGAAATCACCAGTGTCTGGAGCAATTTAACAAGCTGATAAAATACGGACTGTGGTAGACGGGGTAAATGTGACATAAAAGAAAATAAACTAATGGCTTACTGGTGGCTAAAATAACATACTATGAACAATAGAACAGGCAAACATGTTGATTTTGAAATCAACAACATCAGACAACAAATTTGTAATCTAATGGACTTGAAACAACTAGAGGTCCTAGTCCGAGATTTTGCATTGCTGTTCCCCATATACAAAGATAAAAGAGAAAATTAATTTCTAAATGTCAGTTTGTAAATAGTCTTTATGCACAATCTCCAGAGCTGTTTATATTTGCTCCCAGATATTCGAATTTGTTTACACATTCTAGTTCTATATTGTCTATGTTGATTATTGGTTTGATCTTTGTTTTGTCTGTTGTCAAGTTTTCTGTGCCTTTAGATATAGATTTTGGATCTCGCTGTATTTCTTTGTTGTTGTGATAAGCTGTTTCAGTCCCTCCGGATGTATAGTAAGGAGGACTGTGTCATCTGCATATCTTACTTCTGGAATCTTGTACCCACCAATATTTATTGGATGAAACTCCTTTTCCTCTAGTTCTCTTACATTTTGCATTATATTCTCTGCATATATGTTAAAAAGATAAAGGGATAGAGTATACCCATCTCACTCCACTTTCAACAGCAAACCATTCAAATGTTTCTCCCTCCACTCTTACTACTGCTTATTGTTCGTGTTACAGTGTTTCAATAAGAAGTATTAGATGTTTGGGGAAGCCCATGTCTCCCATGATGGACCATTCCTTGTGTTGAATATGTGGTCTCGTTCCACTTTCTGCTCGAAAACTGGCTTTAAACTTCATGAATTTATGTTTTTTAATTTGTGTTGTATTCTTTTTATTATCATCTGCAGTAGTTTTTTTGCTGGCTTGACTAATTAGTGCTACATAAGTTGAAAGTCTCCTTTCTTTGACAAGCGTGTGTATACTGACTTTTTCCATTCTTCTGGCTATATTCCGCTTTCCCGTATATTATGGCATAAAGTATGGTATATTTGAACACTGGAATCACCACCGGCTTGTATCATCTCTGATATTACTGTGTCATAGAGATGTTATATATATATATATATATATATATATATATATATATATAGATAGATATATATAAAACATTATTTCAAGGACATAACACAAAATGAAACACTACTATACAGGACTATACTTAAAGCCCCGGATCTTGAAAACAGCCCAACAACCCTTAAAACCACTCAAAATGCAAATTGATAAATATATTTACCCTCTCCTTCTCTTGTAGTTCCCAGAACTCTCGTCTTGTCTTTTGATCTTCCTCAAACTGTTCTTGAAGAAGAGGTATCTCTTCAATGCGTTTGGCTCTCGCCAAGTAGTCCACCTGCAGATATTTAATAAGTTAATATTAAAAGTGTTAAACTTTGCATACCATGGAAGTAATTTTCCTATCATAAAATACCTTTTTCACATGTGGGCTTGGGATCCCTATTAATAAAAAGGAAGTCACTGCAACCTGTCAAACATGTACTTTGATACAGATTCCTTTGTATGACAGGCTCAGGTCAAACATTACTTCTAGATATTAAATCTGCCACACTACTTTGGTCTGCTCGCTGCTTTCACACCAGGAAGTACTGTCTTCATGAGGATGATGTTCATGAAGCACAATATGAGGTATGTCTGACTGGGATTAACAATGAGAGCCTGTGGCTCTCCACAGCTCTGTCTACAGTATTATGTATCAAGGTCGTTGTTGATTCCTTGCTGTGCCAGGTTGTCAAACTGTCTAATATTTTCTGATGTTATCTCCCTGTCTCTGTTGCCTTCAATTTTGCCGGTTGTGGCTATGTTCTCCAAACCTGCCTGTCTCATGGAGTGGCCAAAAAAAGAAGATTGCCTTTTTCTTATATTGTTACGGTCCGTTTCACATTTGACTCTTTCAACACCTCTACGTTAGTTTTTCTGGCAGTCCATTATATTCTCAGCATTATTCTGTAAAACCACATCTCTGTTGCCTCTAATTTCCCACTTTCCAATTTGTTTATTGTCCAAGACTCACACCAATATGTTAGTATAGGGGTTATATAGCACTGCAGAACTCTCTTTCTCACCTCTAATGACAAGGTCTTATTACACAGTATATTTTTCATTTTTCTGAATGTGTTTTTGCCTGTCCTATTCTGCTTCTTATTTCTGTTGAACTTCTTCCATCTGCTGTAATCATTGTACCTAGATATTTGAATTGGTATATAATATATAATTGGTATATAAAACAATAGTATAGTAATAATATTATTTTATTATTATTTAATATTAAATATATTACCTTTAAAAAATTGACCAATGATTTTTAAATGCTCCACAACAGAGACTAATTCTTTCTTTTTAATTTATAAATACACTAGAATTACCTTTTTTTCCTGCCCTTTAAGCCTCTCTTGCAGTTCCTTTTTCTCTTTCTCTAGCTGTTCAACTTGCTTAGCCATGATTTCCTCAACATCAAGGTCAGCAATCTCCTGCATTATTATATGTGAAATGATTAAAAATTATATCATACAGGAACCAAAGTTTCTTTCTAAATAAATAGGAATGATTTGAGAATCTTAAAATATACTTTTCAAAATATTGATAACTACCAATAATGCATATAAAATGTTCATTTATACTTATGTCTGTTGAAACATTTTTGCAATAGCTTGATCTGTAGTTTCCACATTTTACAGACAAATAAGCACAGAATATACTAAAATAGCATGTTGAACAAATGCCCATTATTTTTTGTATTGACTATGCTAAGTGTCGTATACACCTTCTTCAGATTCACACAAAATGTGGTTTTAAAGATATAAACAAATATATCAGCAGGGTTAATTGACCATGCACAAGTTTATGATAGTCTAAAGAAAGGAACTTTTATTGAAGATGCGTAGAATGGTAATAGGGGCGAGAAATGATTAGATGGATACATTCCTTCCTGACAAACAGAACCATAGCCTCCAGCATTGCTGGAAAATTATCCCAGAAAATAACACTGCCCAAGGTTCTCTAAATTTTGCTTCCATCATGACCTGGCCAAAAAATCAGTACATGGTTGCTCGTGGTTTTGTCATCCTGACCACTGCTAAATATCCCATTCTGGCAAAAGCACATATAAAGAGCTCTCCTCACAATATCAGCATATTGTGAATTGGGAAAACAAAAAATCAATACACAGAAAACTGCTTATACCATTTTCTCTACAAGCCACAAGTAAAAGATCTGGTAACATAAAAATGATTGGAGAAATATTAACAAAGGAAGAATCTCCTGTCTATCGTAATATCGTCCTTGAGGCACCCTGACTTGGGCTTCTATCTAGTTCAGGGTGCAAAGAATATGGTCACTGTTATCTTTCCATACATATCATAGGAGGGAACTAAGCAAAGTTGGGAGATAGGATGACAGTCTACCACAGGTGAAGAAATCGTCACATCTTGTCTCAATTTCTTACTTGTATACTATCAAATAATTTCATGGATGATGTTGATAAGATGCAGGCCAGAGGAGGTTTGTCCTTTTGTGGCAGACTCCTAGGTGATGGAATGTCATAACTGTGAATGTGTCAACAATGACAGAAGAATGAGATAGTTGACCCAGAAGTGTAAGTTGTGCTCCTTACATGACCTGATAATCCTGGAATACTACAGCACTGGAATATCTTCCTTTTGGGACTAAATACGCATCCATAAACCTCAATTACACAACCATGACTCCGGGTGTCACCTCAGTTAACTAAAAAAAATAACATGTGCTTTTGTCTGAAAAGAGTTGTCATAAGGGATTATTTCATGGTATAAAACTAGACAGACAACTAACGCTAAATGATCACAATGAAAATCTCAATAAGGTAAGTAGAGACTAAACCTCCTGAAGAGAATAGCTTGTGCATACTGACAAACTCTCCTCCAACTATATCTCAGCTAGTGAGACCAGTAACAACCTTTCTCTCCAGATCATGAGACTAATTTATCGAGATGTTTAGTGGATGCAATCAACTCTCACAGCAGTATGTGAGATAGATGTCAATATAGAGCTGCTAGATATCAGATGGAAAAGAGTACTGGTGGAAGCTATAGAAAGATAAAACAGACAAAAGAATGACCACCCAAATAAATTTGTTGTGATACCTGGAAACAAACAACTAAAACAAGTCTCTCTTGGATAAGGCAGAAAATGAGAATGATAAACATCATCCACCACACCACATGAGAGAGAGCCGAAAAACAAAAACTGGGGAGATGGGAGGGGGGGGGCGCCATACACATTGATAGGTAAAACAACCAACCAATAAGGGAACACTACCAACAATCTTGAAGATGTGCATAAGGAACTATAAATGGCTACCAATTATCAGCAAACTAGACTTACACTGATGGTTTGGCTTTCAGGACCACCTGTTTTGCAGGATATAACATTTTTTTACACTTTCACTGTGAGGTCTTTTACAAAACAAGTCTTTTACTAGCAGAGATGTGGTTCTTTTTTTTTTTACAACCCGGTGATCGCAGGTTTTATGAGGTTGGCAACACTTCTGTGCAATGGTCGCACTGTATTATTTATTCTTTATGTTGTTTTTATGTGAGCGGGACAAATGGAAGAAATGAACTCTTAGCTGCTAAAGTTTGTGTTATTTACCTTCTTTTAGCAATATTTCACTTGTCCCTTCATTCGTATCATAATGAAACTCCAAAACATTATTGCTGGTATGATTTTATATACTTCGTATAAACAAGTTTACTTTAGACATTAGCACCTTGATTGCTGGAATTTTCAAGGGTTGTTGAAATTGTTTTCTCTAACCAGTTTGCCCACCGCATTCTCACATTTAACAATTGGAATGTATTATTACTGAATAATCTAGCTTATGAATTTACACGAATAATGTTCTTTATATTATGGAGGTGACATAAAAAGTAATATACATTCGCTCGCATAAAGAAACATTTTGACACATTTAAATGAAAATGGGGACCTTATCATGAGTCTCACCACAGATTTGAAACCCATGCACTGCAGATATTATCTGAATCTATATATCGCTGCTAGTATCACAATGCAAATTAACACTTTCTAAAAATCACTTCCTGGTGATATCATATGGTTGTGAGAGCTGGAAAAGCTCCTTATCTTCAGAAAAGAATTTACTGAGTATCGAGAACAAATGTCTATGTAGGATAACTAACACCCATTGGAGTGAATTCAAATCGAATGATAAAATCAAAGAACAGACATCAAAAGTTCATCACAGATGTTATCAGAAAACGCTGTTGGTCCTAGATCGGGCATGTCCTAAGCGCAGACATAAAACAGAATACACCACCAATCTCTTGAATGGATACTTACAGGCAAAAGAGCCAGGGATAGACCAAAAGAAACACTCAGAAGAACAATACTTGGAGAAAGTAAAACAATCAATGTCCATACTATTCAAGAACTGCACAGAATAGCGTTGAACAGACAGAATTGGAGAGAGGTGACCTCTGCCCTATGCGCTAACTTCAGCGCAAAAGGAAAATGAATGAAATGAATATTTGTATGTCTGGGTATGATGGTTGTATAAAGAAACTTCAGCTGTGTCGACACACAAAAGTATAAAATGACACTTACAATAGTGTCCAATTACAAAAGCTATATTTTTAAATGACCTTTAGACAGCATGAACATCAGAGTATTTTAACACCTCAAATTATTTTCTGCAATACATTATATGAACATGCAAACTAGCGCCCTTGCAGATGTCTGAAAATGGTGGTAACTTTTCACCGTATCTCTCATCACTTCCGCAATCAAGGGGTTACATCTTCTGCTTATATTAAGATCGGCTTATTTTTGGAAATATATGGTATTTCGTCATATTGAGCTTGTGGAAAAGTAAGTTTTTATGTCTGCTTTCTCTATAACCCAACAAATGATGTTAGCTTACAATAGCAAACTTCTTGTTGAAAGAGGTGCATAGCAATGGCAATTGTAGTCATGGACAGCTGCTAAAAATACATTAGGATCAGCAGACTATGAACAATAAATATCGTAGAATACTTTTCAAAAAAATGAACCACAACATTATTGCAATGCTAATACAAATTTCAAACGTGTACCAAACTTTTATTTTACAGAATTAATGTTTCAACATTGACATGAAACATTTCAGACTTTTAACAATGAAATGATGTTCATTAAATTTGGTTTGGGCTTCTTTTCTCTGCGAATGAGGTCTCCACTTCAGTAAGGTGTATGGCCTCCTCTAGCCTCTATCAGAGAACAATATTTCCGTGACATGGATCCGATTAGCCATTGTGGGATGGCTGCCCACTCTTTCCCCAGAAAGAAAACATTCTGAGATTGGCAGGAGCCATGTCTCACTGGCAGAGTCGTGTGTCGAGTTTATCCCATAAGTTTTCTATGGGGTTCATCTCTGATGACACGGCTGGCAACGGAATGGTCTGAGCATGGAACTGGGTGGTCAATTGTGCTCATGAAGTAGATAACTACATTAAATTGTCTGGCCACTATACTTTGTGATTGCCCAGTCTATAAGCATCCAATGATGATATATTTTTGGTCTGTAGTGAGATGAACCATACGCGCAGTGAATTTTCAACTGAATTTAATTGAAGACAGACAATCTTTTTTAGGCATTTTTCTTATTCTTTTGCAGCGTTCATTCTCAAACTTCCACTGGATGTCTCTTGTAGCAGGACAATGGTTCTTCTAGATTTCCAGCAGGATGTAGTCCAGAAAATGGACATGTGTTGTACCGCCATTTTATTTGCACCAATGGCCCGACACGTCCATCTTCAGCGAATGATTGTCATTTCTGCTGTCACTATTTTTCTTTTATCTTGTGCTGTCAATTGTCCGGATTTGGCACTGGTAGCGAAGTGATAGGATAATAATAGTCTTGTATAAAGCAACTTTAGTGTCTCAGTCATCAGCAGAAAGTTCTTGCAGGAGCCACATAGTCTTCACTTCCAATTGTTCTATTTTAAGCCAGGTTTTAGTCTTCAGGATAAAACGCCGCATAAGAGTGGACATTGCAGGATGCATTTTGGAGTTGGTGTATTGGCATGGGTGAATACATGGGTTTTGGTCAGTTTGGACAATCTTTGTTGCCTTTGCAGTATTTTATTGTTACAAATTACAGAATATTGTTGATGTGCCAGTTGTATGAAAACCTATTATGAAAACCTATTGCTTCTCTCTTTTTTCAGTATTTTTTTCAGCTTTTTTCTTGAACCATAAAGGCCATGAGAAAGATTGGGGAATGCAACCACACAGTCATCTGTAAGTTCTGCAGAACATGGAGGTATCTAATTAAACAAAATACTTGTATCACTGATTAATAACTACTGGTAGCAACCAAATAGCTGTCAGGGACATATAGTTTGACATGGTGGTTGATGTTCTGTGCAAAGGTGTTAGCACCCATTTTGAAATGAATTTCAACAAGGTCAGCAAAAAGTTACAGCACAATCTTTCTATTAAAAGTCTTTTGCAAGAGTTAAACCTTTATCATGATTTCTTTTTATAAAAGACTAAAAAGGTGCTCCGTCCATTGACACAGTAGACCATATGACCACCATCTTGTTTAATTGCCTAGAAACATGTCTTTTGTATTATCTTGCACAGTGAAGACTAGTCTCATGATAGCAGTACTGAAAATCTAATTTGTATACTCTTTCTACTGAGAAAATATTGATAAGCATTGTAAACAACTTACCTCTTCATCTATGTTTAGCATCTTTGTCTTACGCAATTCGTCCAGACGTTCCTTGACATGTCTTCTTTTAATCTGCTCGTGCTCCTCTTTTTGTCTTTGTTTATTGCGCTCTTCTGCTTCTCTTTCAAGACGAGCCATCTCAGCTTCATAAGCTTTGCGTCTTTGCTCCTCTGCCTGTTCATATTCTTCACGTTCCTAATAACACATACATTAAAAATGTGAATAACGGAACAAGTAAATGAGAATACATTTAAAAAGCACTAAATTACTCTAAAATTAAACATGATAGCACATACAGAAATAAAAAAAATATATTTCAATTAACAAAAATGTTCATTTAATTATGTGGTCTATATTCAGCCTAAGTTTACCCTTTGATCTTGATTCTGCTCAAGCTGTTCTTTGCGATTTTCAATAATTTGTCGACGTTGCAAGATACGTGCATGTTCCTTCTTGGCAGTTAAGCGATAACTATTCAGAATTGTAGCTTTCAGTTCCTCCTCTTCATGCTGCATTTTTAAAAAGACAAGAAAATATAAAATGGTATATATTAAATTTCAAAATTAATTACACAATGTGGGCACATAGAAATTTATTGAAGTTTAGTAGATATTACTGCAAAGCTGGAAATTTGCTATACATTTACTTCTCTAGTCCAGTTCCTACTAGCGGGTAGGAGTTTGAAGAAGACAAATGCAGATGAAATATTAAAGTTGTGAATCATACATCTTTTTTCTTATTTCAACAATTATACAATACTTATTTCAGCATTTACACAATATTTTTTTACATTCACTTGAAATGATTACATTTATATTTCAATTTTATTTTAAACTATCACAATCACTATCACAAATTCTGATAATATATTTAAATTTCAATATTTAACCTTAAGGACGCGTGCAGCAACTTTATTCACCAACATTTCCCCTTCTCTGGTTAGTGAGCGGCAAGTATATTTGCCGCCGTAGAACGTCATTGCTAGGTACACTTCAATCAATTACAAATCCCCAATTTTTAATATTTTTTTCACCAGATTTGTGCAATTTAGCATTTTATTAAATTGACTACCTTTTCCAGCAGTTTTAGTGGCAACCTGATGCCTAATGTTATGTAAATATCAATATTTTCACAATATATTGACAATTTCAAACAAAAGCATCGTCATGACGGTGAATAGGGATTAATACTATTATTTTATCGAATTTTCATTAAAATCATTATGGATTGTAATTCAAATAATTATTTATGGAGAGATAAGTTATTTCCACACTAGAAAAACAGTTACACCATGCTGCTTTCTATAAATTAATATTAAAACATCAACCAAGTTCAAGCGATACATTTACAGACTCGATCTAGGTATATAGAAGGATTTTATAATATACCTGTAGGTTTAATCTTTAATCCTTGAAATTATAACAATTATCCCTTGAATTGCGTGTGATTTAGGTTAATGTAAAAGTGTTACCACTCCAGAATATTTACAAAATAATGTCAGTAAATTCGTACTATTATATTATCGCTGTAAAAGTCAAAATTCACTGAGGTTTTGTGTAAAATTCTCTTTAGTACTGTCTTACATGTCTCATATCACACACACACACACAAAACAAACTTACACCAATATATGCAGAATTCAATTATTTATTTATATGTGCAAAAATTATTTAAATATCTCTAACAACAAAAAAGTTATCATGATTTCAAAACAGCCACCAACAATTACGTAACATTTCCAAAAATTATTTCAGTGGCAGGAGAGAAATTACGTAATGGTAAACACAGAGCGCTAAAGGTTAAAGAACACTTTTAAACTGACAGCAATTTATCAAGTTACAAAAAAGAAATGGCAATATAAAAACATATTGTACCTCATACATTCAAAGTCAGCACTGCAATGATGCCCCGTCGTAATCGTCGATGACCAAAATCTCCATCATAATAATAACAAAAAACAATAAAAGGTAATAAAGTTAATAGTGCATTTAACACGTCCAATGCGAGCACAGAAAGTTCTACAAAATTGAAAACTTCCTATGGGACGTTGAGGTGTTTTTTCTTTGCTGCGTACCCACTTCTGTCTTGCAGTATCTTGCCTGGTCTATTCCGTCGCTAGTGCTTCCGTTCTAAGGCTGTAACACCATGCTGTTCTATCCTGAGCGAGGCTCTCCCAAGAGCATGCGTCAATTTTAAGATGTTTCAGTGATGACTTGAGTATGTCTTTGAAGCGCTTTTTCAGTCCGCCAGCTTTTCGAACTTCTATCTTGAGTGCTCCATAATATATTTGTTTTGGCAGACGCGAGTCTTCCATACGCACAAGATGACTTGCCCAGCGTGCTTGCGCCTTCATAAGTAATGTGTAGATTAGGTAGATCAGGGTAAGTAAAATTGTCGACTACCTGCAATTTTTTCCTGATTGACGATGATGGAAGTAGCAGTATGTTGTCATTTCATGTTGATTGGTGCATGTCTTCTGTTTTTTTAGTGTTAATAGTGAGACCAAAGTTGTTGCAAACCTGTGAGAAGTGGTCTATGTTGCTCTGCATGTTTACAACAGTCAGCATACAATGCACAGTCGTCAGCATAAAGTAATTACCTAATAGTTCTACATTTAGTTTATGTGTTAGATTTTAGACGACATAAACTGAAACGACCACCATCTGTTCTGTAATTGATCATTATACCAGCTGTTTCATTACTGCGGTGATCATCCGTTAGCAGACTGTAAATAACAGGCTAAAGAGAGTAGGGGCCAGCACACATTCCTGCTTTACACTATTTGTGACAGGGAACGCAGGAAATACTCCTCAGTCGCAGATAACACTAGCCATCATACCGTCATGAAATTGTTGTATCTTAGTGACAAGTTTTGGGGTGCACCCGAACTTTGTAAGCACCTTCTCTGTTAACAGTATCGAATGCTTTAGTTAAGTCTGCAATACTAGTCTGAGCAAGGATTGAATGCACACCTAGTTCCAGAAATGTGTTGAAAACAAATACACAAGCAAAACAATGAACTATACTGTAACATGTTTTTTTCATTGAATGAACAAATACTTATAGCTGTGATATTACATGAAAATTAAGCTTACCACTGTGCTTTCTTTGGGTCCAATTATTTCCACTGCCTGGTTGAGAGCTTGAGCTATATTTATAACTTGATTACGAATCTGCTCACTTGGCATACTCTGAATGTATGGCCCTTCTGGAATATCTTCTTTCTGTGACACCCCAAGGTCTGTGCCAAAACTAAGTGAGCGGGTACGATGATCAATTCGCACCTATAATGAATCAAAAATTATATTCATTTTGTATTAATTCATGAAAAAATTGTTATATTCTTCTTCTCATTTGTGGTTTAAGATGTCTACACAGCAAGTCTGGTTTTCTTGATAAATGCTGTTGTGTTAAAAAAAACTCAAGACTCCCAAGCGACTCTCTGTGGGACAGTGATCCTCCTTCCAAAACAATAACACAAACACTGACATGCACAATACACAACACAGCAACATCTGCACAAGAACCAAAACATTAAATCCAGAAATCCTTGGAGGGAGAATAACCGGAGCCAAGATTGTCATAAAACACAAAAAGTCTTTGCTTAAAATCCTACAATGAACATCTGTGGTATAAAAAACAAAAAAACTATACACAAAAACAGTGACCCATATCTGTCAGGATATACCAGTTATGCCATGACATAATTACTTATATCAGGAATTACATTCAGGGACATATCACCCAGCTAACAGTCCATCCCACAGACATGCAGAAGGTGACCATCTGGTACACTGGAGAAAAATATAGAATCTACAACATATACAGCCGACATCAGACAACATGCAATTTACCGGAAATCCATACAACACAATTTCTCAAAACAATACTTGCTGGTGCAAACAATACTTTAATGGCAACTCACCCCATTGGGGTTACCAGAACCACAATAAGACAGGAAGATATATGGAGGAGCTTTGTGAAACAACAAACCTGTCAGTCTTTCAAGATGCAAACTCTGTACCAACACTTTTGCACAGGAGTCCATCTCTCTTGATTATCTGTTCATCTGATATAATAGACTCCTGCTCTCTAGAACTCTTGATGACATCGGAAGTGACCATAGATCAATCCTCACCATCAAAACTACACCCAACAAAGCATATTTCAAACAGAAAACTTAAAATTTTGGCAAGGCAGATTGAAAAGTATGAGAAACATCTGATTTCCTGCTATGTAATATCAACGGCAATGGCATAGAAACATTTACTGCTGAGGTGACAAAAGCTATCCTCAATTCAGCATCACAAAGCATACCAAGGGACAGTAGGAAATCTTACAAACCATTCTACAATTTAAAAAAATGCAAACTGGAATCCTTGAGAGGAAAAAAACATGAGAAACCCTTGTTATAGCATCTCCACAAGAAGTAAAAATCCTTTAAAATAAAACGTGCTATGGTAAAACTAATAGTGAAGAAGGCCAAACATGATAAATGGGCAAAAACATGTGCTAATTTAGATCTAAGGAAAAATTGTAGAACGGTGTGGGTGCTGATCAACAATTTTTCTGGGGGGAAAAGAAGAACATATGATAAACCTGTGATAGATGGAAACAGAACAATCACCACAGATCGGAAAAAGGCAGAACACGTTAACCACTTTTTAGCTAGTGTGAACAGAGTAGGGAAGCTGTTCAAGACTGACAAGAAGCTTCTGTACCTGAAGAAACTAAAGCCAAGAAGGTCTCCTGAACCAGATAAAATTTATAATGAAATGTTAACACACATGGGCACATCAGGGAAAGGAAGTATTCCTTAAACTAATAAATATGACCTAGATAAATGGAAAAACTGCCAGGACACTGAAGAAATACATCTTTCCCATCCTTAAAAGTAACAAACCTCCGGATGAACCCAAAAGCTACCGCCCCCATATCCCTAACATCATGTCTTGGGAAATTAGCAGAAAGAATGGTTAACGTACGACTGGTTCCTTGGGAGCTCAAACATCCTCTGCCATGAACAGGCTGGCTTCAGAAAAGGCACTTGTACAGAAGACCAAACATTTATGTTGACACAGAAAATCGATGGATTCCAGGAAAACAAACATACTGTAGCCATCTTCTTTGACTTGCAACAGGCAAGTATGGAGAAAGGGTCTATTGATGAAGATCATTGAGGTGGGAATTAGTCAAAAGCTATATAACTGGATAAAATACTTCCTCATATACAGAAAAATCCCGCCAAAGATAAATGATGCAATCCCATCTAAAGAAGTTCTAGAGGAAAGCTTACCACAGGGTTCTGCTTTGAGCAGAAAATCTTATTTCAATATAAAAATATTTCAAGTTGTGATAATTTTTAAAATCAATGAATGCAAAAATGTCAACTATATATACCATTACTTATATGTGAGTTTTTCTACTGGACTTGTTCCAAATTTGATGTTTTGATGTAAATGGGATCGGAAAGGTTGAGAACTACTGTTCTAGAATGTTATGTGGTGATAATTTCCAACGCCATCTCATGTGCATCCCCTCAAAGAAGCTCACATCAATTGTACTAGAGAGAGAACATTCAGAAATGAAAGGGATATTTCAATAGAAATATGTATTTAAAAAAATTGAAATATACCTGAAGTTCTAAAGCTTTTGCAGCATCCACAATGACTCCTTCCAGGCGATGTTCAGATGCAAAGGGTACAAGAGATGCAAAACGACTGAACTTGACCTGCTGATACACTTGAGCAACCTATATTGTAGAAATCAATATTATTGATAACATATTTTCAAACCATTTTGCCAATTCTTATAACCAACATTCAAAGTATCTAGCATGTATTCAATCAAAAATTCATAACCTTGACTTTGTTGTGTACTGTGTCAAAATGTACATAATTTAGCATGTTTTTTTTTCAGTGCCTGTTCACATTACTATAAACAAACTGTCCACCTTCTTTCACGGCCACTCTAACAAACCAGACTGTTCTTGCGATTTGACCAAAATATATTCTACCAAAATATATTCTACTGCTAGTTTACAGAAGAGATGCAAGAATTGTATTGTTTGACCCAGCACACTTGTTTTTATCTATGAGGAAACTACAAACTCATGCTTAGACAACATGCATGGAAGGTCAGTGTTTAAGTTGTTGGTCATCGATGAGAATAGTGGTGTTTCATTATGTTTTTGCGAATGACATTGCTTTTGTTTTTTTCTGTTTAATCTTCATGTTAAAGTCCCTACATGTTGTGTTCAGCCTACTTATATATTGTTGTAGTTCTGATGTTGATATTATTGCTTGCAAAAAGAAGACGTTCACTCGGGGGTTGTTTAGGGTGTCTTCTTCATTGTGTTAGCAATTTTACATAAACTGCATGATCAATATAGTGATAAATAGCAAGGGAGATACAACACATCCTTGTCACACTCCAGAGTGTGTGTGGAATTTGTCAGAAAGCACTACACTCATTCTAACTGCTCATTGACTACATGTGTAACTACTCCTGCACAAGTTGATTATGTGTTGTGGAACCCCATATTGTGATAGTATTTTCTATAGTTGTTGTCTGTCTAATCTGTCAAAGGTTTATTTCTTGGTTGAAAAACATGATATACAATTCTTGGTTGTTTTCTCCTGCCAGTTATCTAAGTGTAAAATGGGATCTATACAGTTCTTGTTTTTACGGAATGACATTTGAGTGTTGTTAAGCTGTAGTTCAATGAATGCTCGTAATCTTCTTTCAAGAATTCTGTTGAAAACTTTTCCAGTGTGGCTTAAAAGTGAAATACCTCTGTACTTTCTACAAGCTGTTTTGCTGCCTTCCAGATAGATATTATTACATTTTTCCATTCCTCTGGTGTTTTGTGTTTTCCATATTATATTCTTCTTCTGCGTTCAGCATCTGTGGTCATGCTATACCTTCAGGCCTGTCATCAAGACGAAGTCCAGTCTTCTCCAGGACAGAGCGGCTGCCCCATAGCTTTTGCCTCATGTCTGTATCCTCTGGCCAGGTCTGCTGTCTCTGCTCTTTGTATGCTGGGCAGTCCTGAAGTATGTGTTCCGGGGTTTGGGTTCCGGATCCACATGGACATTCATCTGTGTATGAGATCCTCAATCGGTAAAGGTGACCCAACAGTCCGCAGTGGTCTTTTCTATGGTGAAATATTGTGGTCTGTTGATATCTTTGGAGATGTATTGCATCATGTTCATATTCTTCTTCCATTTCTTTCTTCCACTTTGCTGTGTATGTGTTGTGAATTATTGTTTTTGCTTCTCTGTAAGACAGTGGGTGTGTGTTGCTCATTTCGCGTCCTGCCTTTGACAGAGCATCCACTTTCTCATTTCCCATTATTCCAGTCACAGTGTGATGGTATCCACTGAAGGGTAATAGCTGATGATTTTTGGATCTGTCTTAGCTCATGTCTGATGTTGTGCAGAAGGCTTTCGTTTCTGTTGCTCTGGATTGATTCCAGTAGGTATCTGCAATCTGTGAATATGGATATCTTCTTTGGTGTTAGCAGTCCTGGTTCGGTGAAGGCTTTCAGTGCTTGATGGAGTGCAACTGCTTCTGCTCTAAAGTTAGAAGAGTATTTCCCAGTTGGAAAAGCTTTTGATATTGTCTTCCCATCTTTGAGTCTTATAAAAAGTTCATCTCTTAAATTCCTTACTGCTCCTTCTGCTGATCCATCTGTGTAGATATGTGTCCATTCCTTGGGATTGTATTTTATTTCTATCATCTCTAATGTCAATGCTTTTAGTTGAGGTGGAGTTTGGTATACCCTTTTAATTATTCCAGGAACCTTTATATGGAGACATTTTGGAGACTATTGCCTGGCTCTTCAAAGTCTGTTAGTGTTTCAATTTCATTTGGGAGGTTTGTGAGGATTTCTTTATCTTGTTCATGGAGATCTTTGGAGATGTGACAGAAGCTGGTTCTCTTCAACCTGCTTGTGGTTGTCCATATTATATTAAACAGCTATTAACCATTTAATCCCATATCTGCCGATGATGTGATTAATTCAACTTGTACGTTATGGATGTTGGGCTTTGATGCAGCTGTTTGTATGAAATTTTCTATTTCTGCTAACAATATGTTTGGATCTAACTTTCAGTCATAAGGTATACTATGCTGTCGCGACCCCCCCCCCCTCTTAGAATTAGCAATCCTTTAAAATAATGTTTGAGGAGCATGGTAGCCTAGTTCATAGTGAGCTTGCTTGTCATCACCGGTTTACAGCATGCAGCGTTCGAAACCACATCCGGACACCAAAAAAATCAGGTTTGTGATTTCTCGCTTGATACGACCGCTCCAGTCAAAGTCAAGATTGTTGCATGGAAATTGTCCATGCATCTAGAGAGGAATAACAGGCTGCCCTCAACTTTAGGAGGCTATCGTCCTGCGCAAGACGTTCGAAAGTTTTGATGAACAAATGGAGACATGCAAGGCTACAATAGACCTAGAAGATGCTTATAACAGAGTTCCGTTTGATTTCTTAATGCTGCAACGCCAAGTAAGTCCTTTCATTGTCAGGTGGATTATAAAACTATCTTACAACAAAAAGAACTAGTGCACACGAATATTGTACTACTAACAGATGCACTCTCTGTCTTAACAGCACTGAAGCTACACAGAAACACCAAACTTAATTAATTGAGGGCAGTTCTAGTTCAGTTGCACAATATTTTCCAAATAGTAGTGATCCAGTGGATACCGTCACACTGTAACATTGAAGGAAATGAAGTTGCAGAAAGACTGGCCAAAGAAGGGGGGAATTTACCTCAAGAAGATTATCTGGTCAGTTATGAAGAAGTGAAGACCATCATTAAAGGCAACTATAACAAAAAGTGGATAGGTATTACCAACTATCCAGAAGAAACCAGGTTATCCTGCTGCTTATCAGAACTGGTCACAACAAAATGAGACTTCATTTGTACACCAAATTCAAAATAGGTAAAACTGGGCTCTGCCATTGCAGCCTTGCGAATATGACAGCAGAACATATCCTACAAGAATGTCCCCAGCATGCAGACCTTAGAAACAAGACATGGCCCACCCCAATCAGCATCGAAAAGAAACTGTATGGCACAGTGGAAACTCTAAAACAGACAGCAGCCTATATCATAGAATCCGGAGTCCCAACCTGATTGAGTGATGAACACCAAAGAAGAAGGTGGATTATCTCCACACTTTTTCAGAGACAGGTTGTTATTGAGTGTGGGAGTTGGGCTTAGGCACCAACAGTCATAAAGCTAGGACTACCACAAGGGTCATCTCTGTTCCCAGTATTATTTAATGTGTATACATGGAAACATGAGTTTCAAAGATCATGTTGACCACATCATTGTAAAGGTTTATAAAGGTCTCGCGGCGATGAAAATTATGGCTGCTATTCAATGTGAACAGAGGCTGCTATTTCTGCTGTATCAAGGATTGGTGGCGGCGGTGGTAGAGTACGCACTGGCAATTCTAACAATGAGTCAGACTCAGTGAACAGAAAGATTGGAAAGAATCCAGAATGGGGCAATGCGTATCATTTTGGGGTGTACGAGAGATACATCGGCATGGGCTATGCGATACCTACTGGATTGCCCAACTGCAGAGCAAAGAATACAAATCTGCAGGGCGCATTACTACCCACAAATCACCGCTGATAAAGAGCACCCTCTACACTCTGAAATTCTCAAAGTGAAAGGCAGTCGACTCAGCTGTAAATGAGTACCTAACGCATGAGTTAGGGGAGGTAAAGACAGCAAGTAAGGGAACTGGCCACCCCAACTAATAGTTGCTGTGGTTTATTACATTAAGAGTTATCTTCATCCCCGACGGCAGGATGCCGCTATGGGACATACGTTTGCCTTAAAAATAATGTTGGCACATTTCCATGATTCTTTTCTAGTCATTGATGGTCTTTCCATCTTCATCATTTATTATTTGTGCTGGTTCATATTTGTCTTCCCCATTTCTCATATTCTTAATTTTTGTGTAGAATTTCTTTGTTGCTTGCTTGTATAATCTGTACTTGATTCACAATATTCTTGCCACACTTTGGTTTTAGCATCTTTAATGATTTTATTTATTGTTGCTTATCTTACCTGTACTTGATATAATCTTCTTGTACTTTACTTGCAATTATGAATGACCCATTTCATGAATTTTTCTTTTTTTTCCTTTTATGTCGTCGTTGACTTTTTCGTTCCACCAAGGTGTTACTTTGGTACCTTTATGTTACATGTATCCACAAATTGCTCTTGCTATTTGCATTATGGTTTCCATGAATATTTCTCATTATTCTTTAATTGGCTTGGTAGTTTTTGGTAGCTTTTCAAATTCTTAGAGGAATCTTTGTTTATATTGTTATTATATTATTGGTATCCATGAGATTTTATAGTTTAACTTGCATGTTGGTTCTAGCTAGTTTATTGTGTTCCTCATTTTTCTTCTTTCTATTTAGTTTAACTGATTCTGTTACTGCTTTGTGGTCTGTCTCTGCGTTCAAATTTGGTATTGATCTTGCATCTCTTATAATTCATCTATGACTCCTTTTTGCTAGTATGAAGTTTATGTCACTTTTGCAATTTAGGTTGTTGTATTTGTACCATGTGTGTGTTTGGGATTCTCTGTGTTTGAAGAAGAAGATTGTAACAAATACATTGTTTTGATTATACGTTTCTAATAGTCAATATCTAGTGTCGTTTTTCATGCTCATACTAGCCCCAAATGATCCTAGATGTTCTATTCCATTTGTGTTCTTTCCTAAATGGGCATTGAAGTCACCCATGATATTAACATTTTCTTTGCTGTTTAAGCTATTCAATGTGTCATTTAACCTTTAGCAAGCTGTGTTTACAAATCCAAAAACTTCCCCCTGCCACTGAATTCTTTTTTGAGAATTTGTGTTATTGATTGTGGCTGTTTTAAAAATTCAATAACTTTTTTGTTGTTAGAGATAATAAATAATTGTACATATAAATAAAGAATTGAATACTGCATATATTGGTGTAATTTGTTTACGTGTGTGTGTGTGTGTGTGATACCAGACGTATTAGAAAGTAGTAAAGATGATTTTTCACCAAAAAATAAAGAAATTATAACAGATAAAAAGAAAAAAATTATTAAAAAATTACTTATCTATAGTTTTTATATTTTCTGAAATGGGAACCCTGTAAAATAAACCTAATTCAAATAGTATTTATGTGGTTTCATTGTCAAATCATCATAATGTCACTGATAAGAATGAATGAACCTTATAAATTTGCCATAAATCGTTATCTGAAAGATAGACCTAGTCATTTTTTATCACTCCAACACAGTCGATATTCAGTGATTCACCATCTAAATCATGAAAGAAGCGTGATCAATGGACAATACTATATTATATTATATTATAAAAATCAACTTACCTCTCAAAACACGTCTAACACACTAACGTTATCAGCTAGGCCTATATCTCCAACAATTTCATCGAAGTCGCTACGCCAATCTTGGCTATATGCCAAAGGGACATGCGAATTTTCTACAATTTCATCCTCGAAAATTTCTTCACCCACGCTGCCAACAGAATCAGTATCACTAGAATTATCACTATCTAACATCACATCATCTACTGGAGCGATATCTGCTTCCAGGAACGGCACAAATTCCTCCTCATCGGGATCGGAATCCTCATCCATAATAAACTCGAAGAAAATTGAATCCATGATGAACAAACTTGATTGCTTGGATGTCTGTAGGAAAAACGAACTGCTCCTCTCTATTCTACAAGATTTGTGTGACAAAGATGGTGGCAGACGTGGAAATGGAATAGGCTTCATCTGCGCATGTCCCAGTTTATGTGCATTTCCATACAAGGCTGTACTACGGGGGAAAAACACGTCAAGTTTATAGGTGGGTCTTTCGTCTAGAAGGAGCTAGTACTTTAGGGGATCCATACCACCTTTAGCTTGCTAAAGGTTAAAATGTCCAAAAATTCTTCACACTCAACTTGTTTCTGGCATCACATTGAATAGTGATTTTTGTACACTTAAATATAGAATTTTGTACACTTGAATATAGAAAATTGTACACTTGAATATAGTTTGTGCTTACATTGTTTAGTGTCACAACAACTGATATTATCCTTTCTGATATGTAGTTGGTTTGGACAATGCTTTGTTACCTCATAGGGTCTATTATAAATCCAACTCCATGTTTAGCGACTGTATTTGGGTCAACACTGGAATAAAGTAGTGTGTAGTTTAGATGTAGTTGTTTCCATCCAACACCTTTAATTCTGGTACCTGACAGGTCTAAATTTGAGATATTTTGTTTCTTAATTCACAGATATTTATTGTTCCGAATTTGGTGGTTTGTTTACATCTGATGAATGTCATCCGAGAACTGTCTCCAATTCTGTCTCATATTCCATTTAGAAAAAACTGAAACACCAAACGATACTTCCTTTAGAACAGGCGTCACGTCATGACGTAGCCGTCATTAACCGGAAGTTATGACATGCTTATGAAGTTTTGACATGCTTTAGAAACAATGATATGAGGAAAATATAACATCTAAAACAAATTACAAAAACACTAAATATATTTTTTTAAATATTATAAAATGCTAAATCTATTATATATTACTGAATGGTTCAGACACATGGATAATAAACAAACAATTAGAAGACAGAATTGATGCCTTTGAGATATGAGTATATAGAAGAATAGGGAAATATCATGGAAAGAGATGAAAACAAAAAAGGTTCTAAAAAACCATATGAAGAATGAACTATTAAAGGGAAATATAAAACATCACGGCAATAAAATATTTTCAAAGTGAATGATATAGTATTAAAACAGGTCCACCAATTCAAATATATAGGTACAAAGATTACAGCAGATGGAAGAAGTTCAACAGAAATAAGAAGCAGAATAGGACAGGCAAAAACACATTCAGAAAAATGAAAAATATATTGTGTAATATGACCTTGTCATTAGAGGTGAGAAAAAGAGTTCTGCAGTGCTATATAACCCCTATACTAACATATTGGTGTGAGTCTTGGACAATAAACAAACTGGAAAGTGGGAAATTAGAGGCAACAGAGATGTGGTTCTACAGAAGAATGCTGAGAATACCATGGACTGCCAGAAAAACTAATGTAGAGGTGTTGAAAGAGTCAAATGTGAAACGGACCTTAATCTTCTTCTTCTTCAGCGTTCATTCTCAAACTCCCGCTGGATTTCTCTTGTAACAGGACAACTGTCCTACAAGATTTCCAGTTGAATATAGTCCAGAGAATGGAAATGCGTTGTGTTGCCGTTTTATTTGCGCCAATGGCCCAACCTTTTTTTGCCACTTCATGAGACAGGCAGGTTTGGAGAACATAGTCACAACAGGCAAAATTGAAGGCAACAGAGACAGGGGGCGACAACGTGAAAAAATATTAGACAGCTTGACAACCTGGCACGGCAAGGAATCAACAACAACCTTGATACATAATACTGTAGACATAGAGCTGTGGAGAGCCATGACCACCTACGCCAGCCGGCATGGCACCTGATGATGATGATGCCTTACTGAAGACCCTTACTTGAAGGTAAAATCGAAGGGAGGCGAGCAATAAGTAGGCAGAGATACAAGTGGGGGAGAAGTCTTCTTCTGTATCGCTCTTCAGTCAGATATCAGGTTACAGAGCCAATAGCTTCAATGAATTGTGGGATTCGCTTCAGGTCATCCATGGAACCCCACAGGTCCAGAAGTAGTGCTGTCTCACTAGGCCATATTTTCTTCCTCTCTTCTTGGTAGAGTCGACAGGCATGAAGAATATCTTCTGCAGTCTCTGGGCTTAGTCCACAGGTCTGTCTCACCAACAAGTGGGAGAGTAAAATCAAGAGATGGACAGTTTACAGTCCTGCAGAGTTCACTACTAGGACAAGAGATGTTGGATGTCTGTTGCAGCCAACCTTCGTTGTGGAGACGGCACTTAATAATTATGAATAGAGCAAGGTCCTCTTTCTAATTCCAGTTCCATTTAAAAGATATGACACTTAGAGATTAATTGCATTACACATTTTCATGCCACTCCAATAAAAATTGCACAAGAATAGAAGATATCAGAGCTAGTTAGACTGAAATAAAGTTAGCATGCTTGACTGCCACCATGTAATGTACAGGTTAGCATTTACCCCATAAAAAGCAGACTTCACCAGAATTCAAAGTTTGACAAAAGATCAGTGTCCTAACTGATCTTAAGGTCGTGGAATCACAATATTGTTGCTAATACACGGTTGATAAAACATGAAGCACACAAAATGGCAGTGAGAATTTGTATGCCTCAAGGCACACAGCGACAAAGCACATAGACATGGCCATGTTTGTATCATTGAATTCGTAATTTCAATAACATTCTCCTACCACACATACAAAATAAACATTTGAGTTAGTTAGAAGCTTGCCTGTTTTAGAACACGTGTGATAATAATGTCCTCTAGCTGAGGTACATATTGTGCAAGGTCATCATTCTGCTCAATGAAATCTATGACAGGTTTGACCTTCTTGTATAAATTCAATGGGTGAAAGTCAACTTCAAGGAACTGGTACAAATTCTGCAGCTCTGGGAAAGCAAACTGAATACTACCATGCCTCACCTGAAAGCATATTAAGATTGTTTTCCATTTTATTGATTATACAAAGTGATTATACAATATAACTTGCAGATTTATGCTTTCTATTTGCTCTAATAGCAATTACCAGTATGTTACAATAAAGAATGTGTGGTGTATTCATCTTTAATTTTTTTCTTTTATTTAAAATTATAAATAAACAATATTTACTAATGCTAAGATAATGAACTCTACATTTCGCTTTTGAATGTCCTGTTGAATGTTCCAAATGTTTACCACTCATAATTTTCATAATATTCCCAATTCTTCAGCGTTCATTCTTTTCAGATTCTCTGCATTCATTCATGCTTGCTGTTTGGGTGTCCTACCCTATAGATTACCCTACTGGGTAGAGTGCCCTATCTAAACTTACTTAGCCTCCACCACCTGAACCATCTATCCAATTATGACCAGCCTGCAGATTTCATCTCTGTATCCACACTGTGTGACACCCATAAATCTGCATGGCTACAAAATGACAAATAGTATTTTTCAGTAGTGTAGCGTCAATAGATAGCAAAATGCTCAACATTCCCTCCTATGATTAAACACTTTGTAGCACAGATAGCAGCAAGAAAAACCACCTATTGACACCGGACAGTTGTGTTTTTAATTATTTCTGAAGCACATGCACAAAAATGTATAGTTATTTACTATAAACATTACATGAAGATAATTATCACAGGTTGTTTTTTTTTCAGTTATCTGTTCTTGATCCCACAATGTTTTAGCGCATGTGTTCCTTAAGAGGAGAAATGTTCATGGGAATCTTAAGACCTGACCTTTAATTTTGTAATATCAGCTGTATTGTGTTTTCAGACGCTGGTGTCAGACCAACATATGCTTATAAAAAATTTATGATGTTAGTTCTGAGAACTGAAACGGAAATTCCCTACCTATACTTAACATTTTTTCAGAACAGACAGACTCCTGGAGCAGCACTTACAAGATTATAATGTATTTTTTTAAACTAGTTAATATTTTATATAGTGCTGTAAATACATATTTCTGGTGGAGGGGAAAGGGAGATAACAATAGATAACACCAAAGTGAAACCAAAGAATTTAAATATCTAGACAGCATTTTTTCCGAAGATGGAAGACTAGTCAGAGAAATAGAAACAAGGTGCCAGAAAGCAAACTTTCACCATTACTTCTTCATCCGAATATCAAGATGGAAATTAAAAAACAAATAATATCTACAATTTTTATACCAACACTGTGCTACCAATCTCAAACATGGTCTTTAACCGCTTCGCAGCAAAGAAAAATCGTCACATCGGAAATGAAGTGTCTGAGAAAAGCTGCAATGGTTACCAAACTAGATAGGGTAAGAAATGAAGAAATTAGGAAAGGAGTTAGTATAATATCATGTATCAAACATATTGAGAAACAGCAGGTAGAATGGTTCGGTCACCTTATGAGAATGAAGCCAAACCAAATACCAATAAGAGCATATAATACAAGAATATCCGGGCCTAAGGCCAAAGGTAGACAAGAAAATGGTGGGTAGAAAACATCAAGATAGCCTTGAAAAAGCATGGACTAAATGCAACCACAGCTACTTATCTGGCCTTGGAGCGACAGCTTAAGCTCCCACCCCTACGCTTAACGGCAAGTGTGAATGTGATCAACAATCATTCACCTGGGGAAGGACAATAGAAAAAATGTAGGGGCGGGAGCTACCTACCTACTTTTTTTTTAAAACATACTCCCACTCTAAATATTCACTTGTATTTTTATACAAACTCCAATTACCAAGTGTTACCAATTTCAAAAATGGTCCTTGACAAAGACAATAGCGAAAACGATTAAAGTGAGATGTAAGATGTAAATATTAGATATTTGGGGAAAGCTATAAATGTTACAAGAGACCAATTAAGATATCATGAAAGAAATAAAGACTGCCGGTATCTCAAGACTACACTGAAAGATAGCAAACCAGGTGATTTGATCACATCATGAGAATGGAACCAATGCAACCAGCCCCTCATGCATACAACAGTGGAAGATCGGACTGCACTGCACGAGGATGACTATGTACTAGATGGGTGGCGACAATCAAAGAAACCTTAAAGAGACATGGCTGACCATGGCCAATGTGAACCAAATGGTCAAAGACAGACAACTTCAACTTTCCTCCATGACAATTAACAGAACAAGTGGAAATGATGATTAATAAAAGGACTCAGACTGTGGCCCACTTGTAAGCAATCACCAACTACTCATAACTAGCTGTGGATAGTGTGTGTATGGCAGCTATTTTGTGGACCCTGTTGCCTCCTTGTGTCAGTAGGTTCATCACATCATACATATCTGTTATCAGTGATGGGCAGTATATTAGATCTATCAACTAGGACAGATGCAGACTGGCCCGAGTGGTTGTGGTCATGCATGCAGTGACGTCTGATCTTCTGCTTTCATTCTGTAAAAATCCTACAGACCAAGGAAGTAATCCATAGAATGGGATACATTATGTGATGGTTTACAGCTTACTTGCAATATCTGTGCCTTTTGGCCTGACACATCAGACTTCAGTAAGGCTTCTGGGTCACTTGACCCTCTATAGGATGGAGCAGCCAATTCCACTCCAAAACCTGTATGATATGCATTGTAGGAACAGTATTGCTATTCTTGGCACCCCTTTCAGGACCTGGAAACACATGGGCATAGTCTGATCTAGAAACAAAGTAATTGCATCTATTCTAGGTACACCCACAGATTCCTTTCTCTGTGTACAGGCCATATGTGGCCGTAGAGGTGTTGCACTCTTGTAGTATGTGGTGTATCCTCGTGGCAGGGCACAATGGACTTGGTATTTTGCCCATTCTGTGTATTAACTTTTAGACCAGTGGACTGTTCTGAGCCTAAAGATGATTCTCTGGTCTTTTCTGCTAAGTTTGTGCATTGTAGCTTTTGAGTAGTTGTAATAATTGTGGTCATGTTTCCAGTTCTTTCTGTGGTGAATTATATCACAGTGTCTTTATTTAGTTGTACCTGGTGGGTGTGATCTGTTTTATTTTTGACCAGTTTGTCTTCTGTTACATAGCTTAACTTTTGTCGAAAGGCGCACAGTGAATGACCTATTTATGTTTTTAGTAATCATAAAAACTGTCTCTGTCTACTTCAGAGGAAAATAGTACAAAAGTGTGGCAGTTGTACATCTGATACAAAACAATATGCTCAGGCTTTAAACATGCCTTGCATCCTGTTCTCTTTAATATATATATATATATATATATATATATATATATATATATATATATATATATATATATATATATATATACATACACACTATGAAGGTCAGTGGCTAAAAACTGATTAGAGATGGCAGAATCCTCTCATATGCAGATGACATTATGGTACACCAACAGGAAAGACAAACTGTTCAAGGCCAGCAGAGTGAATTGGATACATATTCCAGGTCTAAATATATACTGTATATATTGGCCAGTGGTGTAATGCAACTACCAACAATAGTACTTACGTATAATACGGTTTTTGGAAGTTTCGCTTCGACAAGACTTGGACTATCGCCAATGCAAAAATTAATTAGTGTATCTAGTGCCTCTATTCACTATTACATGTAACACTATTACATGTTAATAGTGTATCTAGTGCCTCTGTGGTGGTAATATATTTTTACTATTTTAATTGTTTCTTAATGTTTGTTTTGTATATTCTTGAGAAAGACCTAACGGTTCAAAACATTGAAAATGTCTTGTGTGTTGTTATTTTTATGTTTTCGTGTTTGCACCCCTTAGCCTTTGCAATAGTGTCTTGTTCAAGTTAAACTTCCAAAACCTGTGTTCTACAGAAGTACTATTATTGTTACATTTTTTACGCAGTATCACCTTATATTGATTGCAACTACCAATGACATAGTACAGAGAACATCAACTTTAAATACCTGAGCATGCTATTTAGTTTCAATGAGTAAATTACAGTAGTAGAGTTGTAGTAGTAGTAAATGCCTTGGCTATTGTGACCCTTAGTCCAACAGATTAGACTTGATAAGATACAAAATAAAGATATGTGTATCACTCTTGCAGGCCCCAGAAATACAGAAATGGTGATATGCTTCTTGCTGGATTATTCTACTATGAAGCAAGAAGAAGCTCTGATTTGCTACGCTTGTTCATATGTGCGCATCAGTACAGAAAATAATGATATTGAAAATAAAGGAAAAATTAAAATGTGGGCAGTCAATGATTAGCAGGAACGAGGTTATTAAGCACGCTGTGTCTACAATTGGGGCAAAGCATTGCGTAGGAATTGTGGCATATTTTGATTGCTGAAGTCGAAATCCATCAATTTAACTTTTTGACAGAATGTGATTACACTGGGTCGCCATTTTGTTATAATGGCAGGGAAAACGATATGAAGTGATTTTGACATGGAAATTCGAGGAATTTGTGGTCTTCTGCATCGTGTTGAAGCGACAAGACAGTGAATCTTGTTTATTATACTATTTGTTAATAGTATATCCTGTGAAATCATCGTGTAAACAGATGAAAATGTGAGAAACCTGAAATGTAAGTTTGTCTGTGATTATTAAATTATTCCACAATGTTTCCATTATGTAAAATATATAATAGTCAACCGATTTCACAGCTTAAATCGATTAAAAAGAGCAGGCCTAGATAGGTCTAAATTTGAAATATCACTTTCTCGCACACACAAAAAAAAACCTACACCAATATATGCAGAATTTAATTCTCTATTTATTTATATGTGCAAATATTATTTAAATATCTGTGACAACAAAAAAGTTATCACGATTTCAAAACAGCCACAGACGATCGCACGATTGTGTAACATTTCCAAAAACCAATTCCACGGCAGAAGAGAAATTGCCTAATTGTAAACACAGCATGCCTAAGGTTAAATGGGGATTTGCATTAGGGGACAGAGCATGGAGAAGAGTGGGAATATAAACACAACTTTCATTCAAATGGCCATAACACTTTCCTGGAAACGTGACATTGTTATTCCAACACATATAGATTCAGTAGTTCAGATCGGTGCAACGGTAATGCACTGCTCTCGGTGGACCCAGGGTTAGCAGATAGCCAAGATCCCAAATGTGCCTTATAGTGCATCCTGGTAACAGAAACACAGCAACTCGTGCTAATTCTCGCTAAATCATTTGGGGATCGTGTCCATGAAAGTGGAGGTAGCAGATGGAAAGAGATTTGACTGCATAAGAGACAGACAATATCTCCAACACAGACATTGGGGCGGCCAATGAAAAGGTACGAAAAGGCAGATGTTTAGCGAGTGATAAAAAGACTACATACTGAGTACAATGAAAGAGCAGCACAGCACCAGAGGGCAGCGCCAACTGCCAACGAAAACAAGTTCCCAGAAAATCGGAACTACAAGCTCTGTTAGCTCGAGACAAGCTTCTAGTTTGCCAAAGTTCAACATGGGCAGATACCCACACTAAATTGTGGGCACCCTGCAAAGAAAGAAGACCTGGTCCAATTCTAATGTCAAGCTTTGCTATACCGGAAACATGCTCACAGAGAGAAAGGGTTCTGTACTCTGATGGACTCAGGCACAAACAGGACAACATAGACTGCCCTGTCCCAACTCTACCAGTCAGTTTCCTATACTGGGAACAAACTCGTGGAGAGAAAGGGTTCAGTACCCGATGGGATCAGACGCATAAGAAACAAGGTAGCTCAGCTAAAGAACGCCTTGCTCCCAAATGCGTGGTGTGAGACTCGAACTTGAGCAAGGGGTTTACGATGTCTGTGAATGGCACCTCGGCTAATAAGGCGAAAGAGCCAGGGTCCGACTCTTCTGTCAAGTTCTTCCTCATCCAGAACCAGGCTTGAGGATGAGAAAAGGTTCAGTACCTGATGGGCACAGGCATAGAAGTCTAATTACACAAGGAAAGTTCACAGACTGCGCAACACCTCGGGCGAGATAGACGTGAATGACAAGTGTCTCTGCAAAACGTCACTACACACCCGGGTGTCCTGTGACAGATAGACAGGCTGACACGACTGGAGAAGCCCACCCGAATCAAAGGCGAATTGCGATCGTCTCGGCGAAGAGTCACTACATACCCAAGTGCCCGTCGACAGATAGGCAGGCTTTCATGGACTAGGGAAGACTACTACCTGAATTAAAGGCATGACAAAAACAGATGTGCTTGGTTTCAGGCGTTCATGCCACAAAGTGAGCCAACCGAGGTGCAATTAACAGTTTTACCGTGGAACTTGCAGTACAGCGTACTTCACGCTCCCTGGTGGAAATCACACAATATATTCGTTGTAGTTATAAGAGAACCAGAGGGAAGTGTATTAGGGTAGACAGTTGTGCTTTCTGTACAACCATTGATGGTATGGAGAAGTCGCAGTGCTACAGGTGTTTTCTTCTTGATTCTATGAGTATGCTTCAAAATAGTCGTCGGATCATTTACGTAATCAGTGGTTGGAGTCATTGATGAAGTCTTGCAGGAGAGTTAATTTTATTTTTGTAATTAGACGTGGGAGTTGGGGGAAATTAAAAAGCAGACAGACTTGCCAGCATGCAATCAAGAAGTTCGACTAGTTGAAAGATGTAAGATGTATTCTGCTGCGTTTATAACTAGAATACAGGACCATGGTTTCTCAGGTAATGATATGAATATTGATTATTTAGAACTTTTAAGTAGTGCTTCCTATGTTTATTATAATATCTCAAATACATATTTTTTTTAAATAAAAATTATATTTTACAAACTAACCAAATCTTTAACAAGAGACTGTCTTGTAGGAGGAGTTTGCAGCATGAGGAGTGTAGCAAGTTTCTTTTGCTTTTCTATGGTGCTTTCATCCATGACCAGCAAATTTCCAATAACATTTCTTGTTGGTGGAATTTGGATAGCTAAAGTTGCACACAGAACTCTTGAAGCCATCCTACAAGAATAATTTTGTAAAAAGCAATAAAAAATTTGAACACAATAAGGTTGTGTGTGCTTCACACCATTTTCCAACCTATAACACACCAAAGTCTTTCTAGAATTCCACAGCTCCATACGTAGAAACATATACTAACAAATTAGTTACAGAAACTGTACATTAGTGTTTTATTTACTAAAAATATATACGTTAGAGTCTTATATGTTATATAAGACTACACCCATAAATATACTTTTATATGCCTTATATAATGTATATAATACAGAATATGATTGGTTAGTTGCTGATCCTGCTGCACATGCCAATGGATGCAATGCTAAGGTTTTCCATTTATTTGGAGTTGGAGAAGAAGCATTTTTCTGACATCATCCATCACTGAACATTCAAAAACATGGTGGTGAACAGTTTCAAAAATCTGGGTATGCACACTATATGCTGATTCTGCAGACAGTATGCAGGTCACAATAAAGTCAATTTGCAGAAGCATACAACTTTCGGCTTTACCATAAACATGAAGAAAATGGAGTTCATGTATCAATCAATCAATAAAGTGCCATGCCGAGTGACGGAGGTGATCATGTGTCTCTTGTGTTGTTAAGTTCAGTTGGTGACTTCTTTTAGTGCCACAATGACAACACATCCAGAAATTTCTTTCTCCCTCCCATTGATCTTTTCGGTGGTTACTAAATGTTCAAGTTTTACTTTTGCACAAATGCCTAAAAATCTTGATTGTCTGCTTTTAATTTTTGCTATAATTTGTTGTTTTACTCTGACAACTTCTACATTCGTTTTCTTGGCTGTCCATGGAATTTTCATCACCATTCTTAAAAACCACATCTCATTTGCCTCGAGTTTTCATGTATCGACCAACACCAAATAATCCACATTCCAATCTTCGTATATCTTGTGCTTTTCCTTGAAAAATCACATGGTAAAGACACCCATGCTGCATGTTTCACTGTCCAGGAAAAGTTTAGAAAGAACCAGCACGATGAGATATCTGGATATGTTTTTTTACACACGTCTGAGTTACAGAAAACATGTTGACCACGTTATCATAAGGGCAGGCAAAGGCTTAGCGCCAATGAAGGTTATGGCTACTGCGCAAAGTGAGCAGAGGTTGTTACTTCTTTTGTACCAGGGTTTGGCAGTGGCTGTGGTGGAATATACACTAGCTATTTTGACTCTTAGCCAAACTCAGATCGCAAGACTGGATAGAATGCAGTGATGCGTATAAGGCAGCACTTAAGAGAGGAAAGTCATGGATGGGGTGTGCTGAGGATGCCATACAAAGTGTGTGCAGATTGCAAGATGTGGCAGCAAGTGCAGAATAGATAGGTCTATCTACAGATTTCAAAACTTGTTTGAGCGTAGTAATATCACTTAGGCGGGAATGCAGAGAATGGTGTCCCACAGCTGTGGAGAAAGAAGTGCAGGCTTTGATAAGTAAGAATGCCAATAAGGGGAGTGTGTTTATATACACTGATGGATCTGTGATTAGACATGTTCACAGTGCTTGGGCCGTCACAGCTCAGGGCGCAGGTAAACCAATCAGGAGGAAATGTGGGGCCTTTGCTGTTACTACAAGTAGCATGACCATGGAGATTATGGCGGTGACCATGGCATTTCTGTCAAACATGGAAGCTAAAAATAAACTGGTGAGAATACTGTTTATACCATTTTTACCAAGAGTCATAAAGTAGCCAAAGAAATTATCAGTCTATGGTTGGATACACAGTAATTGTCAAGAGAAGAACATCGCACATACCTTGGAATCACGCTTGATCGGCAGCTTTTAGAATGTCAAAAATAATGCACTTAAACGATTACAGCTACTGAAAAGACTCACTGGTACATCTTGGGGATCAGACAAGGATACCCTTAGAGGATTATATCTTGGTTACATATGATCTGCTTTAGAATACAACAATGCCCTACACTTTATTAGTGGAGCAATGATATCTACACAAATGGCTGCATACGAAATATATACTTATGTAGAACCCTTTGATATATTGAGATATCTGGCTGCAATGGAGGCTTATGAAAGAAGCAAAAGAACGGACAAAGACCATCCAAATAAACTTGTAGAAAAATGGCAACTAAACCACAAAATAAAACACAATTCAGTCCTCAGCCATATCAATAAAAGACAGCTATCACCTCCCAGACAAGAGACAAGAACTGCTAAGAGTAGAAAAATGTTTACCACCATACGCAGGTATTTAAACTGCCAGAAATCAAAACACAGTTAAGAGATAATGCAACGAAAAGTTCCGACCCATTAAGTCTTATGAAAGCAACACAAAAAACAATAGACAGCTACCAAGAACAATGGATTCATGTCTATATCAATAAAATAAAGGACAGCTATATATACCCTTTTTCAGATGATGCAGGCAGTGGTATTGTCTGTGTTGGACTATGATTTAGGTTTGCTGACACTGTCGAAAACACATGTGGATAGAAGGAGTTTAAAACAAGACCATAAGAGTTATCCTAGGATGCACAAGAGTCAAGCTGGGTCAAGGGAAATAAAAGAGTTGATGTGTTGGCTGGTAAAGCCTTAGTGAGCGACACCGAGATAAGAGACAGGATTAAATTGATTAGAGTAGTCATGGATACCCTACAAGAAGACAAGGGGCTCAAACGAGGCAATGTACATATTCAGAGAAATAGGAGTGACTAGAGGCGATGGGAGAAAGTGCTCCCTCTCCAGAAAGATCAGAAGAACGCGTTAAGCAAATGACCTGGACACTGACCGTATACACATTTAGATGGTTGACGGAACCGGCAATCAGAGTATATATGGGAATGCCCGCAAGTGCTGTGACGCTTGTTCCTAATCAAGAATCAAGGCAGGTTGCGTGTGACAAAGACTGTATGCTTTTGCTGTTATTTTATCATGTGCAAGGTGGGTATTTTACCCACTGACAAAGTAAAACCCTGTCCTATAGGAGTTGATCCCTGGGCCTCTGTTGTGAGATTAACCCTCTAACCACCACACCTGTAAATATAGCTTCATAAATATATTTGATCTACTTCTGTTTTTCCCTTGTAGCACTTTTTCCCCTGTGTTAGAAATCTCTTCATTATTTGGCTATTCTTAGTTAATTCTTGAATTATTCTTGAGGCCCAATTTGCTGACATTGAACATAGATTATATAACTTTTCCTGCACTGTGTTTATGTTATCGCAGATTAGTTATGTCACATGCAAAATCAAGGATAAAATACCAGGCAGTAAATTTATATACAGGGAAGAGCAGGTCAGTCTAGTAACAGCATCATTAAATTTCAACTGCATGACTACTTTGTCAGATTATTGACAATGTTTTAAACAGATTATAATGAACAAGTGAATGACAAAGGTAATGAGATAATTATACCAAACAGAAAAATAAAACAATACAGATAGCTCACTTTTGCAACTCATCCTGGGACAAATTCTTACGTTGTTCACGTGACAAGTTGAACAAA
This sequence comes from Meghimatium bilineatum, assembly GCA_034231615.1. NCBI lineage: Eukaryota > Metazoa > Mollusca > Gastropoda > Stylommatophora > Philomycidae > Meghimatium > Meghimatium bilineatum. The sequence continues at coordinate 69,419,292 of CM067298.1, read as the reverse complement.
CGGTGCAGGGTACAAGCATGGAAAAGATGATTTCCAGACTTTGAAAAGACCAGACCCAACTTCTGATAGTAATTTGCCATCAGTGAAGGTTTCGGTTGCTTTTTTGACAGTGTAATTAATCCATGAATATCTTCAACTGCTTTGAAAGCTTCCTGTTTATATAATACAAAAATATACATTTTGCTTTATATTGTTAATAACTTGTAATCACTTATGAGTATAAACATTCTCAAAGTATCCTTGTACATAATTCTAGTAAAATAATCACAAATATTTGTGAAGGTTCTCCAGAATCTAACAAGATGCTGTACTTTCAAATATACCAAAACTCTTACATGGGATACAGCAGGTCTGTACATATATAAATAACATCACAAATACAAGAAACTTCCTGCGAGTATATAGATCCAACATTATCATCATTGACGGGTGGTTTCAACAGATCTAACATTCCATCAATTACCTTGGTGGAGCACTATGCTAGACTGTAAACTGTCCATTTCATTATGTTTCTCTGCCTACCTCTTGCTCTCCTCCCCTTGACTTTACTTTCAAGTAAGGTCTTCAACAAGTATCATGTTTTTTTTAATATGTACAAAATATTTTGATTACCTTGAACAGTTCTTACTCTTTTTATGTTCTTCTTTTACTGTGAAGTTCTCTTTATTCTATGAATCCAGATCTCACAGGTATCAATTCAGTTTTCTAGTAGTTTGTTCATTGTCCATATTTCTGGGCCATACATTAATATAGAACATATGTAGTATTTTATAATCATAATCTTTGTAATTTGTTTAGATGTCAATATTTTCCTCATGTCAATAAAAGTACTATTAGCCATTCCTATTCTCCTTTTAATTTCTTTTTTACATATACCATAATTTGTGACTGTCCAAGATATTGGTAATGACCTACTTGCAATTTATCTTCATGTTTAGCGTTTTTTCTGATGGCGCCTCCCATTCCCTACGTACATCACCTGTTTTGACTCTCTGAATCCTATTCAGTGAATCACTTCGTATGCATACATGGGAGTAGGTTTGCGATTCCAGCCAGTAAAGTGCCTGTTTTACGGCAAATACTTCCATAGTTAGACTGCTCGTTGTTGCAGTAAACGCAAAATGGCTTCGTGTAGTTTTCCCTTTTGATCTGATAGTAAAAGCCCATGCTAGTGATAACCAACCCGTCCGTGTAAATCACAACATCTGTGTCATCGGTATTTTCTTATATTAGTGTCCACCTTAGCATCCACGTTTACGAGGATGTGTTTCCTGCACTCTCTGTTGAGTGTACTGGCAGTCTTGACTGCCTCTTGAAAGAACGTAGGAATAGGTATCCATTCCTAGCCAGGAGATATGTCTTATGGGGCGCAGATATGTTTAATGGTATCCTCAGCCCAACCCAACCATGATTTCCCTCTCTTGAGCCTGCTTCCATTCAGTCCACTATGTAGTGGGTGGTCTATGACAGAACTCACTCTAAGGTATGCACTGGAACGCCACATATAAATTCTATGAAATATGCTAGGAAAATCAAGGAGAAATCCCATAGCCACACAGGGTGTGTCCCATGCAGTGATAGTAGCGCCTGCATATTCAATGACAGGGAGGACAAGAGCCTCGTATAAGATTACTAGCTGTGGTTGTTTAGTGTCAGCCGCTGCCATTACTCTCAGAGTCCTCTGCGGGCCAAAGCGATAACATGATCAAAGTATTCCTGGAAACACAGACTACGATCAAATCGCACGCCCAGGCATTGTAAGGATGAGGTCCTGATTACATCAGACCTTCTCATCTCCACCGTCGGTGTCGTAGACTTCACGATGTGATTGTTAAGAGAGAATCATTTTACAGCAGCCTTCTCTTGGTTGATCTGTGCCCCTGAACCATCACACCAGGAGACGATACGGTCTAGCTCTTTCTGCAGTGATCTGACAGTTTCTGTTCTATCTCTTCCCTGTCTGTACACCAGGATATCATCCACAAAAGACATTGTTCTACCTCTCCCGTCGAGCTGCTGCTGTGTGATTGCCACAGTGTAAACATCAAACAATACGGGTGAGAGGGGAGATCTCTGTGGAAGACCTGTGCGTATTGTTATGGGTTTAGATGTCCAACAACCGTACCTCAGAGCCACCTTCCTCTCGAGCAACACCGATGAAATCCATCTGATGACAAAAGGGTCAACGTTAAGAAGCAAGAGCGTGTTAATGAGGTATTAGAACAGCACACTGTCATACGCATCCCCCAAGTCAATCGCACCAGCACACGTTTCCATACCTGCATAGACCCTCGAATACATCATAGGCGAAAACAGTGGCATTGCGCCATGTTTCTTTCTGACGTCTGTATCCTCCGAGTGTGCCCAGAAAGATGCGACTCTCTTTCAGTTCTCAAGCGAGATGCTGTGCTACAATCTTCTCTATCAGTTTGCCTGTGCTGTTCTGTATTGTTATGATTCGGTAGCCGTTGATCTGGGCATGGTTTTTATTGTGCTTCTTTAGTGGCAATAGGTAGCTGTGCAGCCATTCTAACTTGATAGATTTTGTTCTTGATGCTTCCGTTAAACTTGCCAACCAGGTCGTTTATGTCACTTTCATTAAGGATGGCAAAATCCTCATATCGTATACTGTAAGGGCCTGGGGCAGTGCTCCGCAACCATTTAAGAGTGGTCTGGACGGTCTCAGCAGTGGTGCGTATGCTCTCATTCCACTTAGCCTCCGTACATAGCTCAGACAGCATAGTGATATCCTCCACCTAACATCTAGATTGTTTTGGTCCGTCTGAATGTCATAAGAGACTTGTCTGAGCTGATCTGCTTGCAGAATTCATTCCACCTTTCTTCTTTAGCTTGCTGGGCACCTATCTTGAAGAGTAACATGGTGTCATCAATGGTCTGCTTCAATGCAGTTACGTTATTGGATGATGCGCAGCCGGAGTGGCGTGCTTTCTGCCATTTGTTCCTCCATGCTTTCTCTATGTCATCATTCCAGCATGCTGGCTGGTTCAACTCGCTGCGCCTTGGGCCCTTGACCTGCGACTTGCTGCACCTAATTTTGCTTATCGGTCATGGCCCGAGTTGTCGTACTGGAAGGCCCTTGGAACGTTGCTACACCATGGTTGTGTTTCTTGATAAGGATAATGCACGCGTAGTGATCGCTGCCGTGATGCCCTAGCACAGTCAACATGCATAGAGGGGCCAATGCGGAAAAAACCAATGCCAGGTCTATGCTACTGTCAGTATCTCCAGATCGGCTGGCAGTCCTAGTTACCATGCCATCATTGAGACACACAACATCAGCAGTAACCAATGCATCCTCTAGATTTTCCCCTAGCTTGTTAGTAATGTCATTTCCCCAATGTCTTCCCTGGCATTGAAGTCTCCGCAAAAAACAATGTTCTTTTCGTCTTGATCAAGTAAACTATCCCATGTGGTTTTCCCTATCTTGCCATTGCGAGTATACACGTTTATGATAACCATAGGTCCCGGCACTTGTATCCTAACAGCTTGAACTTCCACCGAGACATGTCCATCACGAATGCCGGTATACTAATGCGTACCAGAATTACCGGTAATTTTGCTCTAGACAGCACAAAAGGAAAGCGAATCAAGAGAGAAAGGTCCTGGATGACAGAAGCAGAAGATACCCTACTCAGAGTTTGTGAGCTGGAGGAAGTGGGAAGAGGCTGTGAATGGGTGACATTTGGCAAAGAGAGAAAATTATTGACAACAGTGGTGATACAGATGGGAAGAGAGTGCCGCGACTGGGCTGCCAACAGAACAGATAGAGTTATCCAAGAACTCATCCTGCAACATTCGAAGCCACACGATATAATACTTTACACAGACGGCTCAGTAACACAAGAAACAAACAGGTGTGGTTGGGGTTTCGTGGCCTACCAAATACGCAAGAAATTAGCTGAGAAGTCAGCTGCCTACCCCACTACAACATCGAGTATGAGAATGGAAATAGAAGCAGTGACAGCAGCTCTCACTTGGCTGGTGACGCAAACACCAACAGACTCAGTGATTCTATCGGAATCTCAAAGTATGCTGCACAAGATAGAAAAGTGTATGATCAGAACTGAATGGGTCACTCTTCTCAACAATGCGCAGAGCATTACATGGATTTACTGTCCAGGTCGTGCTGGGGTCAGGGGAAACGAAAGAGCCGATGTGTTGGCTGGTAGAGCTTTGGTTAAATGCACCGAGATAATTAGAGACATGATTGAATTCATTAGAGCAGTCATTGATAACCTACGAGAAGATGAGGAGGGAGTCGAACGTGACAATGTACATATTCAGAGAATGGTAGAAATGGGAGTGACTAGAGGTGATGGGAGAAAGTGCTCCTTCTCCAGAAAGATCAGAAGAACGCACAATCAACAAACTGACTGGTACACTGAGCTTATACGCTTTTAGATGACTGGCGGAACGGCAAGCAGAGCATATATGGCAATGCCACCAGTGCTGTGACGCTTGTTCCTAATCTTCTTCTTCAGCGTTCATTCTCAAACTTCCGTTGGATTTCTCTTGTAACAGGACAATGGTCCTACAAGATTTCCAGTTGAATATAGTCCAGAGAATGAAAATGCGTTGTGTTGCCGTTTTATTTGCGCCAATGGACCAACACATCCGTCTTCGGCGGTTGTTCCTAATCAAAAATCAATTAACCCATGATAGCAAGCTCACTATCAACTAGGCTAGTCTGCTGCTCTCTGACTTCGACAGCTCACAGTTGTCTCCATTATTGTTTAATTTATATACAGTACAAATTACAGGAACTGGTAGGACTGTCATATACTGATGGCATTCTAGTTTAGTGTTTCCAAATAGGAGGACAATTTGATTGTGGGGGGGGGGGGGGCAATTATTTCCTAAATTTTAGGGATTAATTAGATTTTGTATATAAAACAATTAGCGTTGCATTGTGGGTGGGGGGAGAATCCGAATTTTATAATGGATTACATGCCATTATTGGTGTGTAGGACAGGAATCGAGAAATGTGCATAATGAGTTTACATTACGGTCTACATAGGAAAGTGGTGATGGACGCAAGTGTATTTTAGTAAATCCGTTGAAAAGATTGATAACATGGTTTTCCCCTCAAAAACCGTATGGTAAATGTACCAGTGCCGTGTGTACTTATGCAGCAAAACCCTTGACAATGAAACATTTGGGAGTGCTTTTTGAAACAAGAATAAGATTTAGGATGCACGTTGACCACATCAATTTAAAGGCAGATAGAGATTTGCAGCAATGAAGTTTATGGTTGTTACTCAGTGTGATCAGAGATTACTATTTCTACAATAAGGCCTGGTTGTTCATTCATTTTCAGAATAAAGGAGAATAGAGATGAACAAAGGTATGTCCAACAAAGCAGCCATAAAAGTGTGCGAGTTAGATGACAAAACACGGAAGTAAAGAAACAAATAATTAAGAGCATCTTTATACCAAGACTATGCTACCAATGCCAGACATGGCAACTGACATCTACACATAAGAGAAAGATCGAAACTTGTGAAATGAAATGTCTAAGGAAGGCTATTGGAGTCACTAGACTCGACAAAATGCATAGATACATAGGCAAGGGCAGACCTAGGAAAAGGTGGATAGACAACATCAAGACCATCCTGAATAAATATGACTACACCTCAACCAGAGCAACACACCTGGTTCTGGAATGCAGACTCCATCTCCTTCACAAACTCCTACACTCAATGGCTAGTGTGGAAGCTACAACAACACTACTGGGGATAGACTTGTGGCATAAAAGGAACTGGGCTTGAAATGTGGTGTTGCTAGAAATTAGTGTAACTGTGGGCATTGAAGAATGTTTATCAACCAACAAAGAACTGGAACTGTCAGTCATTGCATAAAGGTGGATGCACTTAAGAGGAGATCGAAGGATCTATGATCGTGTCCAGACTGTAATGATGATTGGACAACTAACCTGAGGGGAAGCTTTTCTAATTTCTGTTGTACATTTGGTTGTTTCATCACTGATGTGTCTTTTTGTGGGTCATGATTGCTTTATGTTCTGTATTTTTCCGATTTATATGTATTTTGAATAGGAGTTACATTTAATATTAAAAATACATCTGCAAAGGTACATCAAAAACCGAGACAAATGGAAATAAATAAGACCTGCCTGCCACAATTCCATACTTATAGCACTATCAAGCTGCACAAGCCGTGTCTCGAGGTGCATAGCCTGTGATTCTGGGTTATTGAGGTTGATGGCTGTCTGCTGATGCTGGTGCTTATGAATGTGTCCTAAGTGGGTACGCAGCTGTAAAAGAACACATTATAATTTAGCATTATTTAAAGTGTTTACAAATCACAATGTTTCAGGCAAAAGAATATAACAAAGTAATTCGGCAATCTTTAACAGAATGTTAACATAAAGAATGGACAAATATACAAGGGTACTTAAAATGGAAAGCCTTAAAATAATTTTCATGAACATATTCTGAAAAAAGTTTAATACAGCTGTATCAATTTTTTAGTCACATAGATACAACATTCTCCAATGACTATAAAGTGCTTGGATTCCTTGTACAAAAAATTATCTTGTTCTAACTATTCATGCACCACAACATGATTTCTATAGTTTTCACATCTTCGTCTATTAAAATAAATCAATTGTGCGAGCTTGTGCTCTATCTATATGAGCTTTCTATATTGTTCCTGCAATTTTGTTTTATTGGCAGATGGGTAACTACTATTGTTATCAGTAACTGGTTGTTCAGAAATTTTCCACTGAATAACATAAATAACAATTAGTCTGAAATTTGTTTTTACTGGTCTACAAGACTTTTTACTATTTCCTATGTTTACAAGAACTAAACCATCACGAGTTGTATACAAATAATATCATAATTAATACTTGTAATTAATGTGTATGTAAAACCACATGACGCCAAGATTTAAAGAAATTTTCAAATTGAAACAAGTATCAATCAGATTAATTTGATACACACAAATGCACTGGAGTCATCTTCCCTAAAAGTGCAGTTATTTATTACTTCTTGGAACATTGTAATATAATTGATTCACATTTTTGTAGACAATTATTTAATAGAGCTGATTTAGGGCCATAGTAATCAAGTGTAAAGAATGGTTTCTAAGGAAAACTACATCATGGGTGGCATATAAAAAGTGCCAGTAATTAGAAATTGAGGCACATTACGTTCTAATGTGTCAACACTTTTAGCAAAACAAACCATACATTATTTAATGAAAATAACTTTCATTAAAGGGGCATACAATGCATCATCCATCAATTTGCATGTAACCCACTGAGAGGCCCCCTCCCTTCCCACGAAACACCCCTTTGGGGAGGGGTGTCTCAGTGCATTACACGGAGATCGAATTAACGCTAGCAGATTTTCTATCTGTTTTTCAATATAATGACCGCTAATGTTGTTCCAAAAGTTTGTGTACTTTTCTATATTTATCTTCATGTTAACCTTTAGCACGCTGTGTTGACAAACCGGGCGAAGCTTTTAGCCTGAAATGTGTCATTTCTTGACACACACTGCGAAATCATCCGCCCGATCCTGTAAACCCAAAACCGAACTGAAAAAAATTCGGTATCTTTTTCGCAGAATATTTTGGCAACATCGAGAAGGGAATTTATCTAGCTTCCTGTTTGACAGTGTTTCTTCTTCTTCTTCAGCGTTCATTCTCAAACTCCTGCTGGATCTCTCTAGTAGCAGATCCATTCTAGATTTCCAGCAGGATGTAGTCCAGAGAATGGAAATGCGTTGTGTCGCCGTTTAATTTGCGCCTGACAGTGTTTGATTATGGAATGGAATTCCGAGCAATCTTCAGGCATGACTGCGGCGAGGCGACATGACAGTGAATAGAGTTTATTATACTTCTTTATCATCGATTTATTCAGTAAAATCATTATTTATTGCGAATTTCTAGGTGGAAACCATGAAAGGTAAGGACTTCAATTTGTTTAATTAGAATAGACACGAGGTTTCACAATGTTCTCAATACGTAAAATATAATATTCAACAGCTTACGATCAATCAAAAATATGGTATGTCAGAATCGAAATAGGTCTAAATTTGACTTTATCACTTTCTCACACGTCTTGTATCACACACATACAAACAAAACTTACACCAATATATGCAGAATTTAATTCTTTAGTTATATGTGCAAATATTATTTAAATATCTGTAACAACGAAAAGTTATCGTGATTTCAAAACAAGCCACCGACGATTGTGTAATATTTGCAAAAACCAATTCAACCAAATGCTAACGGTTAAGTTATCTTTCAGATTGTTTTCTTTGCTACTTTGCAGAGCTATTGTTATGAACAATAGGGGGGATAGTACACATCCCTGTCTCACACCAAGTGAATTTAAATTTATCGGATGTACCTGTTCTTGTTCTTACTGAGCATTGACTATTGGCGAATTTGCTCTGACATAGGCTTATCAGATGTTGGGGAACTCCCTATGTCTGTAATGTTATCCATAGTTGTGCTCTATCCACTCTGTCAAAAGCTTTCTCTTATCGGCATAGATGTGTGTTTAACAAATAGAGTAAGTTCATAATTTACATAGTTTGCTTCTTTAATTTTTGTCAAGCTCTCTGTCCATTCTTCCATCAGCTGTACAAATCGTGTATTGCTGTGCATAGACATGATACCCATTTAACATGGTATGGAATATAAGAGATCACATTTTTAAAGCTTTCATTTGCAGCACTCTCATATATACTGATGTATTGAAACAGCTGCACAATTCACGTTAGACTGTAGATGAGCTGTTTCATGTACATGAAGCAGTGTGATCCATGATTGTTTAAAATATAACATTGAAAGCAGCAAATGGACTCTTTAGAAATTTTAATAACATCACATTTCTCACTATTACTTACATTGTCACACAGCTTTCTGAACTCTGTCTTTCTTGAATACTTTAAACAGAACTTGAAGGCTTAGGATAAAAATATTTTAATACAATTAACATTGCAAAAAGGGAATCAAATGCAAATAGCAAGTTAGTGACTGTTAAGAGTGTTTTAAAATTTTTTTCCCTGTTGAAAGAAAGTTGAAAGAAAAAGGCAGTCAATGAGGAGGTGTTATACTGTTTCTATGGGTAGTTCCTGGGGTTTGATACAGTTGAAACGACTATTGGCAATAAATAAACAAACATATGAATGTGATAGATTGGAACACAGTTAAACCATTTAGAAACTCTGAAACAACGCTGTGACAGATCTAGCAAATCAACAGCGACGAAACACACTGCTCATAGAAAATGAAGTGCTCAGAAGATGACCAAATGTAAAATGATCAAATTTGGATACATTATCATCTGCAGATTAAAGAATAAAACTGTAGATCTAATAGAAGAGATGGAAGAACGAAAGATCAAACTACTATAATTAGCAGACACACAAATAAAGGGCCAAGGCAACATTAATATACTGTGTACACAAGAATGCGAAAGCAAAACATGGCGTAGCTTTAATCCTTCACCCCACGATGTCCAAAAATATCATAAACGCAACTTTTGTGAGCAAAAGGTTCATAGCGATAAGTTAAATAGACAACGAGAACACATCATTCATTCAAACATACACACCCTGTAATGCACCCTTTCGCACCCAATTTTGTCTCCATTCGGAGACGTGCATTCAGAACAACTTATTTATAACTAACACATTCTTCAAGCACAGAGAATCAAACACAAGTTCACACCTGGTACAAGTCGAACGATTTAGACTGCAAAAGCCAGATATACTTTATATTAACAAGAAGAACCAACAGAATGAAAATAACAGGCGCAAGAACCATACCAAACATATGTGTAGACACCGACCATAAAACAGTATCCGGAAAGACATAAGAGAAAGACAACAATAAAGGTAACAAACCAACAACAATTAAAATATACAAGCTTAACCTCCACCGCACCTATATTATCACCGGTCGCCGAAAAACAAAATGGCGACTAGCGCCGTTGGCGACATACTCCATCCAATATCGTTATAATAGATGCCCCACAGCCTGATTGGTTACTCTGGAACGTGCGCTATTGAAGCCGGTTCATTCCTACGTCAGACATGATCGTTGTAACAATGGCTGGCCAGAAGATAGAAATTTTATAGCAATTAATCTGACCACATCTGCACACCGGTACGAAGCCATGATGGGACCGTTTTATAGACCTTTCTTTCATCGTACATTGAATAAAATAACATTGAATCGTGGCTTGAATCATGAATTATTGAGTTATTTAGTTTCACAGCAGTGAATATACAGAATGCCGCGTTGGTTTGGAGACTTGTAGACGTTTGATATCGAATATGTTGAAGTGGCACCAAAAATGACTCTAGGAATAAGCTCAAAGAACGATTTTACTGCAAATCTACATGTTTTATACAGTTCCCCCGGCTATATTTTGATAATTTCACAGTGAAAGAACATAAATACAACAGATTTGCGTGATTTAGTTTACAGTGTTGTCAAGGAATTCGATAAATAAGGTAAGTTATTTTTTATTTATTTTTTTCCCTCTTTATTTGTTATAAAATGTTTTTTTGTGAAAAACGTCTTTACCACTTTCTCATACGTCTGGTATCACACACACGTACATAAATTACACCAATATATGCATAATTCAAAGAATTTATATGTGCAAATATTATTTAAATATCTCCAAAAACCAAAAAAATTATCACATTTTCAAAAAAGTCACCATCAATAATGCAAATTTTCAAAAAAGAATCCGGTGGTAGGGAGACGTTTCGTATTTTTTAATCTGGCTTGCTAAAGGTTAAGGACGACACTGCACATGAGCTATATACACACAAGAATCACAGAAAAATCCGAAAAACTACCAGTAGATACTACAACAACAGAAGTAGAATGAAATGATTCAAATAAGCTATAAGACAAGCATGCGGATACAAGAACAATAGTGCAGAGAAACCAAAAATAACAGCATGGGAAGGAAGAAGTCAAAAAAAGTCACAAAAGAAATGAAACAAAAATATGAGAAATGGGTCAAAAGTAAAAACCAAGTAGATTACAATAGAATACCAGACAGCAATAACAAATGCAAAGAAAGTAATTAAAACTGGTCAAAATCAACTCATGAAAAGAATATGGAGTCATGCTCAAGGTCGATTACAAAAAAGCACAAAAGAGGTTGTACAAGAAAATCAAGAACATGAGAAATAAAGATGATATATATGAAGACTGAAATAATAATGATGAAAACGGTAATGCACTAAAAGAACCGAAGCAAATAATGGAAAGATGGTAACAATATTTCAAAGAACTACTAAATCTAAAAGAAGGAAATGAAGACAACAATAAACACTACAGCAGCAAACCTAGAACCAAATACAGTCATCTCTCGCTACTTCATGGTTCATTTATCGCGGCCTCAGTACATCGCGGATTGTTCCAAAAAAATTCATCAAAATTGAGGAATTATGGTGCGCAACTTGCCCGCCTCTGATTAGCTGGCTAGCATCCAGCCATTTGATATCCATCCCGACTCGGGAATCTCGCACACTGATTTGCCTAGACATTTACCCCATCTTCACTCTCATACCCAGCTAAGATGACCGATGATTCTCCTAGGACACTAAGCGAGTTGTGACTTCTCATAATAAGCAAATTGTGAAAATTGAGAATGCCTTATCTGTGTGGATATCAAACTGTCGGGAAAGAAGGTTAGTCTCGATACCAATATGATTCAGATGAAAGCCAAAGCCCTGTATGATAGCCTCGTTCCTAAAGGAGAGTTGAACGAAGACAACAAAAATGAACCTTAGCCTAGTACAAGGGCCTCGAGTAATCCTACCCATGAGAAAAACCTGGTTTTGTTGCGAAGATAAGCTATTGTCAGAGATAAGTTACATACCTTGTTATAAAAGAAAAGTTGTTATAAGAATAAGAGTTCTAAAAACATATTTACAGTATGTTCACTTTAGTTACATCTATGTATGTTACACACACACATGTATCATATTTATACATTATTTTATGTATGTTATTTCTACTATTAATATTTTACTTACATGTTTGAAACTATTCTTTAATGTCCTAATGATAACATATGCACTTATACCGTTACATATAAATGTATTGATATTATACATACACAAAAAATGTACGTGTGTTAAAAATGAGAGAGATACTTCGCAATTTTTTACTTATAGCGGCCGGTTCTGGTCCCTATTAACCCGCGATGACTGTATACTACTATCGGAAATAGAAAATGCAATAACAAAGTACCAATAAACAAAGCAGCAGGCTCTGATAACATATAAACAGAACTTATCAAAGCAGCAGCAGAGAAAGGTTAAAAATGGTTACACTGACTTTTTAATGTAATGTGGAAGAAACAAGAAACACCAGAAGACTGGAGGGATGTGATAATCATTCCCACATGGAAGAAAAAAGGCAGTAAGAGAGACTGCACAAAATAGAGGGATATCCTTATTAAGCCACACAGGAATAATTATTAACAAAATATTAGAACAATTATAATCATACATTGAACCACAACTTCAGAAATATGGCAATAATAAGACCCATAATCCGTTAGCGTCGTAGAGGTGTCATACGGGATCCTTTTTTTCGCTTTATACTCCTTTATGCATTGCAACATCAGGAGTAGAATAGTTCTCTGGATACCGCTTTTTTGTGTGCTTCATATGTTTTCATTGATTCTTTTATTTCTGTAATCCATCATTTGCAAGGTCTGCACCTGGCTTTGTATCCATCACGTCTGGAAGCACGTGAAAACCACGTAATCTGTTTTCTGATGTAATCCTGAATTGGCATTGTGTTTGTTTGACTTCTGATGTTTTCATTCCTGATTCTGTCTCTTATCAGGTTAAATTTCTTTTACCTGCTGGAAATTTGACTCATGAATTCACTAATCCTGTGGAAGGCCAAATATCCTGGCAGTCAAGGCGGAATAATTCCACGTGCAGATTGTACATGGGCTTACAGGATTGGGACAAACGGATACGCAAAACAAGACTAAAAAATCTCCAACACAGCTAGCAGAAGAACTAAAAAAACATCACCGCCCTGAAGATAAAGATGAATCTTCTTATTCTGCGATCAGTTTCTTATGCTCATAAGTCTATACACGAAGGTGGACCGCCTCCGTGAATTTGGTCACCAGGAGAGATGAATCTGAAAGAGTATCAAATATTCCACCCAATGCATCCCTCATTCTGTCCCAAATAAACACAACACTAATTGACAAATCAGTAAGCAGCGCAACAAACCAAAGCACCATGTGCACTAGACTATTGACTCCCACACCAAGGACTGACTCGAGCATAAAGATGGGTCAGCCTTCTAAGCTACCATCAATGCAGAATGTCTCTCTTATAGTCCTCTCTGTAAAAACATCAACAGAGTTATCTCCCTTATAGAGATAATGCAGAAGTGAAAGCAATATCAGAAATATTCAAATAAATCACCACCAAACACAAAATGTCGTAACACGTCCAAAATACCCTAGTGACATTCACTCACTCTCTCTCTGCACCGTGAAAATTCACTTACTTTCTCTCTAAGCTCCGTGAAAAGTGGAATCCAACAGCAGAGAAAACCATAAGCAACATACTTACATCCCATGGCATCAATACTACACTACAGTGGGTACCATGTCACACATATATCAGCAGGAATGAAAGTGCTGATAAATAGGCAAAAAAGGAGCAAGTATGCTACAACTAGAAATTTCCACCAACCTTAGAAAAGCTAAACACATTATCCACAACAACTGTAAACAACAACAGATGGACGATATGAGGACGTTAGTTTCGTTATGAAATAACATACAATAGGCTTAAGTATGCAGAATAATTGTATCAGGGAATGCCACACATTGGACAAGTATAAGTGTCCCTTCTTTTCTTTTTATATTTGATAACCATCTTCTCACATATCATACATACACCAACAAAACTTACATAGTTAAATTCAGTATTCAATTCTTTATTTACAATTTTTTTTTAATATTAAACAAAGAATTTGTTTCGTTTTTCTGCTAAAAATGTAACAAATGTGGCTGGGGGGGAGGGGGTGTGTGTGTGTGGGGTTTGCGTAATTTTAATGCTGTTTGCTAAAAGTTAATGGCATTCAACGCACAACAGATCAGCCAATGAATTTGTAATCTACAGAAAAAACAAGAATACACGTTACCTTGTTGTGCTATGTCTTGGTATAGCCTCTCCACTCTGGAATTGTTCCTCAGCAGGTCCAAGCACTGCCGATATGATTCCCATAGAAACTTCACCCATGGTGTCAGAATGGCCCTGTCCGTCCGATCTTGTAGGTCTTCTCCACTCACAGCTTTTAGTAATAGACTGCAGCAGCAAGTGAAAATAAAATCACAATATCACTAAAATATTTGTATAAATGACAAATCTTTCTACGTTTCATTTTATTTCCCCTTATGTTATCATCAGGAAAAGATTCTCATGTGCCCCACATAAGTTGTTTTCATACAATCAGTTATCTCTTCAGTCAATATTTTGCTGGTTTTGAGACCATATTTTGATCCCCAGGAATTGTCAGGAGTGATAAGCTCTCACTCACTATGAGCAATCATTTCTCTTGAGCTTTATTTCATATACAGAGGACTCCAACTCTAATCGGTGTGCAATGTTAAGTCTCCTACTCAGATTAAAGTCCACATTTTGTGGGGGTGAATTCTGGCTTGTATCTACTGCATCTAAACAACACTGCTGTTCATGTGGTAATTCACATGTCTAATGTAAATGGCTTACAAATAAACTAAACAGATGTATGTATATAAAGAGCATAAGAAAGAGCACTGTAGATAAGGCATAAAACTACTATTACAAAATGAACATTATTCTGAAACCCATAGGGCAGTAGAAAAAAGATGAAGAATGAGAAATGCCTGGAGAATAATTTAAAATGGATATAAATGGGATAGATGAAATATGACAAGAAATGAAAGAAATAGCTCATGAAATAAAAACAGAGCTGAAGAATGAGAAATGCCTGGAGAATAATTTAAAATGGATATAAATGGGATAGAGGAAATATGACAAGAAATGAAAGAAATAGCTCATGAAATAAAAACAGAGCTTTTCTGAAAATAAATGTAAAGAAGAATATAATAATTATTGTTTTTTCTCTCCATGTTGACATTGATTTTTTTTTAAAGAAGCGGTAATGTTCTGATAATTCTGTACTTCTCTACAATTTTTATGGAATTATTTATTATTAAACAATGGGCAGATCTGCAACAAATATTATACCTGTTATGGGTTCACGGTATCACACATAAAAATTTATGTTACTCCTATATTATTTCTGTGGTGAATTTGTTTCCATCAGTCGTAACATGCAAGAAACCAGATAAAGCTTACTTGATTTCATCTGGAAAATGTATAATGTGCGGTGAAGAAGATCTGGAAAGTCAATGGTACGGATTTTATGTACCTTTGGCGTTCTTTATTCCATTTTGATTTTATAAAGCAGCTGTTATAGTGTTTTTAACAATAGTACTTAACAACAGTAAAAAAAATGAGAAACAGACAATCAAGATTTTTAGGGCATGTGATGAGAAAAGTACAACTTGAACATTTAGTAACAGAGACAGAAAGACAAAGAGAGAAAACTCTGGATTGGTTGTCACTGTGGCACAAAAAGAAGTCACCAACTGAAATTATCAACAACACAAGAGATAGTTGTGGAGAAGCATGATCGTCTACGCCACTCAGCATGGCACTTGATTGACTGAACAATGGTACTTACACAAAACACAAGGCTTTACAATGAACTATCAGACTATTGGGTACAGGTATGAAAAAATACAGATAACAGTTATACATGAGTTTCAATGTTTCAACCATAAAGTCTTCATCAAGAATGTTCCGACTGTGATGATTTCTTGAGAATTATGATTATCATAAAATAGTATTATACGAGTATTTTCAGAGAATACATTTCTCGACATTTTGTCGATTCATATAGGACCAGTACATTGTATATAATTAGGATTGTGTCCCATTGAAATGTCTGGGTCAAATGTTGCAGGCCATAGTATGTGATCCTCATGGTAAGTAATATGTAATATTTGTTGTTTTTGTGTGTTATATTGTACGAAGCTCAGACTTGTGTCAAACAACACACCCAGGTATCTCATTCTGCAGCTTCTTTCTAAACATGTGGCATGGTTGTTGTTACCATGGGATTGTTCAAGAAAACTCTTGTCAGTTCATTTCTATTAGCGAAATACTGATATTGCTTTTGACTTATAAGGATGTATTAGGCTTGCTGCAAATGAGAGGAGTATTGGGTAGTAGATATGTTGATTATCCTCTTCGCACATAGGACATGTCCCTACCCCTAACGTCCACGATCATCCCTTTACCTACAATGCGTCTTTGTGACATTAAATCACTGCATAATTTAATCAGCTCAATTTTTTTCTGACAACGCGGTCTGCTAGTAACGTAATTTCAGTGATGGCACAATAAACTGTTCACACTATAACATACTTGGAATATAACAGCATATATCAAAGTTAGTCCACATTTCATAAAAAGTAAGCAGGCCCATTATGTGATCGTACCGTTGTTTAAAACAATTGGCCACTTTGACATACATTGCTAATGCAGTCATTCATCTAACAAAAACATTGCTAATGTCATGTGACCAGAATCAACAAATCATATTTAGCAATAGTATTCTACTTCAATACTTGTAGATGAAAAATAGGACAATTTTGTAAGACGAGAAAATGTAAATATCTGTCATCCAGATCGGAATCAATTGGTGGGTTACAATGGCCCCCAATATCTATAATTGACATAAAACCATTATGGATTGTCATGTTTATAGTAAGGACATCGTTACCACTTCCTCACACCTCTCGCATCACACTCCTTTCCGATAGCTATAATTATGTTTAGCACTAGCAAAATGGAGAGCAAACTTTGTCAAAAAAGACTGTCTATGTTTACGGGTATTATATGTGCCTTATCACATAAGCACAGTGCTACAGGTCTTCAGTTGGAAAACTTTTAGCAGGGGCGGAGAAACATCACATTAAGTCATGTTGATCGGCCTTAGTGATCACTTGGATAGAACAGCACACTTGGATAGAACAGCAGTCTTTCACTGATTCCAGCCGGGGAGACTTATACAAGTCAGTAAACCTTATGTCTTCTGGCCGAAAAGACTTCTATAAGTCATACTCCAATGACATTCATGTTTTTTTTTTGTATTTATATCAACATTAGAATGTTTCCAAAATAAAGTGTAATATGTCCACATTACTTCTTGCGTGATTTTTATGTGTATTGATATCAATTTTGTTACGTTATTGATAATGGGGGTCTGTGACGTCATTTTTCCTTATATGTTTCATATATATTTTCCAATTTACTTCTATTTTATTTACTTTGGTCTCATTTATTATGAAATCCAATCTGGCAAATGCTTCTAGAATCATGTTTGCAAATTTACGCCATTTTGTAAGAAAAATTAGCCATATTTTCATTTTAGTTTCGTGTAAAGTTAAGTCTAATGTTTTTGATAGATGTCAAAATTCTTTCTAAATAATAAATTGTTGATGCACTATACATATATATTATACATTATTGTGTTCGTAATTGGATTATCTACAGAAATTATACAGTTTGAGTGGAATTTATTGATTAAAAAATGCGGTAATGTCAAATATCATATCTAAAATAATATTTATTTGTCATTTACATATTTTCTTTTGTCTAAAATAATTTTTATATATTAACATATATTTTTTTTTCAAAATGATCTTGTGATAATCACATTCTCTGTCCATTTCTGTTTCGAAATATATATATTACATTATAATGTAAATATATTTAGAAGTAGTATTTCTTGTTTCCGTGATGCATGTGCACACACAAAAAATCAAACAAAATTTAATTACGTTTAAACGCTAAAAATATTCCGGCCGGAATCAGTTAAGTGCTATAGCCTTCTATTTATTATTCTTCTATTAAGACTTCACGAGTGAGTCATAATCGCTGTCAGCATGCAATAGCAACCACAGCTCTAAAACAGTTTTGGCGTGTTAAATCAGTGAAGGCGGCAAATGATATCTGTTTCCATAGCCTCTGATGTATGGGCCCATGTCTGCACAGCATGTAAAGTCTGGGTGCAAGGAGCTCAACTAACATGGGGCACTGGGCAGAAAGGCGCCATTCAGCTAGCATCGCAGATCGTCAAAGAGCACAGTGAGACAGTAAGGCACCTGAGACCATTTGTGTAGAGTGAGGTTGACAACAGTGCGCAACTCTCTCACTTTAATCCAATTTTCATAGCGCAAGTTATGGCTTCTCATTAATCATCAAAAACTAAATAAATAAATAAAGAATTAAATTCTGCATATATTGGTGTACGTTTTGTTTGTGTATTAGATGTGTGAGAAAGTGATAAAGTCAAATTTAGACCTATCTCGATCTAGACCTACCGTATTTTTAATTGATCGTAAGCTGTGAAATCTGTTGAATATTATATATTTAACATAATGGAAACACTGTGGAATACTTTAATATTCACAAATGAAGAACTTACCTTTGATAATTTGCAAATTTCCAGCTGTTTAATAATTGATTTCACTGAATATACTATTAGCAAATAGAATAATAAACACAATTCATTGTCTTGTCGCTTCAACACGATGCAGAAAACTACAAATTCCTCGAATTTCCGCAACAAAATACTGCACATCGGCTTACCCGCCATTTTAAACAAAATGGCAGTAAAATTTATACCCAATGTTGCCATCGGATTATTTTAAAGTTACATTTTCGGATATCGATTTTTTCGTTCGGTTTCGGGTCTAGCGAACTGGGCGGTAGATTTCGACTTCAGCTATCAATATATGCCAAATTCCAGCAAAATGCTTCACCCACATTGTATACACAGCGTGCTAAAGGTTAAACGACCCCCACATCAACCGCTGTACGAAAACTCAAAGAAAAACGTGCATAAAGAACTAAAGACTCATGGTTAGCACCAAAACCAAAGAGATACAACATTATGCTGACAGCAATAATATGCAGAACTTTTATTCAGCGTTAAAAACAATTTATGGCCCTCAGACTTCAGGAACTATTATGAACTCTTCTAAGCACAGATGAAAAGCATACCATCACTAACAGAGAGGAAATTCTCAAACGCTAGGCTGAAAAAATGTACTAAACTCACATTCAAACCAATTTCCAGTGACTAACAGGGTTGCGTCCTGGTTCCGATTCTCTTCAATATGGTGTTCTCTGCCATGTTAAATGATGCCTTCCAGAATAGCAGTGCAGGAATTTGTTTTCGCTGATGAGCTGACAGAGGACTATTCAATCTTAGTAGATTGAAGGCCAAACCAAAACTAAGACATTGTTCACAACCTTTTGTTCACTGACGATTGTGCACTAAATGCTACCAGTCTGAAAGTCATGCAGGACAGCATGGACCTCTTTTCTTTGGCCTGTGATGCATTCGGCTCACCATCAGAATTGCGAAGACAGTAATGTATCAACCAGCACCAGGTTGATCTACACAGAACCAGTGATCACAGTAAAAGGACAAAAACTTAATACTGCTAATAAGTTTTTATATCTCGGCAGCACCCTATCGGAAACTGCGACAATTGACGAGGATGTCGTCTTACGAATTGCTATGAATTACGGGAGCCTTCGTGCCAACGTCTGGATCAGGCGTGGTATACGTTTGACAACTACGTTGGGCGTGTACCGCACAGTGGTTCTACCAACACTGCTTTATGCTGCGTCTTGCTGGACAGTCTATGCTCGACAGCTTAATTCTTTTCATCTTCGGTGCCTACGAGACCTCATGGGAGTATGTTGGCAGGATCGAGTACCAGACATGGAAATCCATTAGAAGTCCTGTATGCAAAGCATCCATGCCCTGCGGACTAGGTCCCAACTCCGCTGGACTGTCTACATCATCTGTATGCCAGACACGTGCCTTCCAAAGAGATTATTCTATGGGGAGCTGTACGAAGGTAAATGTTCAAGCGGAGGGCTGAAGAAGCGCTTCAAAGATCACCTAAAAAACTCAAGCACTGCAGCATTGATCCTAGCCCCTGTGAGACTACAGCACTTGATCACTCAGCCTGCACACCCAGATCACTGTTGGCATCATGAAATTTGAAAAAGAAAGAACAATGCAGGCAATCCACAAGCACAGGAAGCGACAAATCCAAAAATTCTCTACTCCGAACCTTCAGCACTCCTGCATGCATGAAACAGAACTTTCCATGCATGAACCGGACATCCACAAACTCACAAACCAAATTTCCATTTTATTATTTATTTTTCATCGCATGTATTGTTTTTTTCATGCCATGCTCATCTTTGCTTGCAAAGGAGGAACATCATCATCATACATACAAAAAACAAATTATCCACATGTTTGCAGTATGCAACTCTTTATTTACTTGTGCAAAAATTATTTTAAAATCATCAATATTATTATTATTTGTGTATTAAATGTGTACAAATTCAAATTTCTCTTACCTCTCTGGTGAATCAGGTAAATCAAGATCATCAATATCAACAACAGTCTGGTGAGATTCCTTTCTCGCAGCTTCTGTCTTCTCTTCTGCTAGACCAATATAATTCTTAACCACTTCAACCAATGAGCTTATATTTACCTGAAACAATCAAAATTAAATAA
Source organism: Meghimatium bilineatum (assembly GCA_034231615.1). NCBI lineage: Eukaryota > Metazoa > Mollusca > Gastropoda > Stylommatophora > Philomycidae > Meghimatium > Meghimatium bilineatum. The sequence goes on along the minus strand of CM067298.1, from coordinate 69,398,562 downwards.
AATGCAACTTATGTTGAAATAGTAATAGCCTTTTGTATCTTTACATGTATTAAGTATATTGATTACACATCAGACATGTCCATAGGTGCTTAGATTTCTGCATCAGTAAATCTCTCAGGGTATAGCTCCTGATGGTTCCACTTCTATGTTGAGTACTTTTTTTAAATCTGTTGAAGTGTTCTCCACACCTATCCTTACTCCCACATCACACATTCTCGATATTGACATGTATCTCAAAATCCTCTAATCGACTCACAAAGAGCACAGAGTGTGTGTTCTGTCCATAAGCTGACCATCTGTTAGCCAGATACTGGTAGCTAATTTGTGTGACTGCTCATATCCCTCCACACCTGTGTGTCCAGGACAAAGATAAGAGTGATTTTTCACATTAAGGTCCACATTTTAGCATGTGGTAGGCCATCTTTATAGATGATCAGAAAACAAGTCAGTGTAAAAGTTATAAATTGACTAAAAAGCTCTCAAACTGAATTTTCTGTCATGGTTGATATTCAACATGCAGAAGGAAGAGCAATAATAAAATATCAGCATGATATAATTAAGAGCTGTCCATTTCACATCTATCACTCCATGACCTGAAACCAGTGAGAGGTTGATGCTGGAAACTGAGTCTGTATCTTTAGTAGCTAATCTAGAATTATCACGCAGATCAGGAGAGTTAGGTCAGTCTCAAGAAGTGTTTGATTTAATGTCAGTCCCTGAGGGTGGTTGTTTGGGTTTCCCCAAAAAACATTGTGTGCATTAAAATCCCCACAAGTAACATTTCTCCAGAAAGATATTCTAGTTAATGCTAACAATTATATGCTTGCAGGGTAAAATCTATTGCTATTCTTTGCTCCCCTTTTAGGCCTTACAACACATAAAGACATAAATCAAAGGTGCGTTCACAACAGTAGTCTGATTCATTCTACAGCACTAATCGCATGAACCTGCTAAATAACCATCTCAAAATAAAAGACGAAAAAGATGCCACACTGGATGATTGATTGGACAACCACAAGTTATTACTCAGGGCAGACATCTGTAAAGATTTTTAATCACATATTCAGATAAATGACAAGCTGTAACTATGTACACATTGCTGCAATTTCAACGATACATACCTGCTGACAAATATTTTTGTACTGATATAAACCTTCCTTCGCAATATGGGATTTGCGCAACTCCACACATAACTCCAGGTATTTTTCCATGATAGGTTCGTGTGTTTTCTGCCATGTTCGATGCTTCTTGCTTTTGATAACATCATATAATGCATCAAGAGCTCGTTGTTTTTTTCCAACATCTATGAATTCTGTGGAGTATAATAGTATACGTCAGAAATATGAATGTCAGTGAACAACAATTCAAATGTATCCTTTAAACCTTTAGCATTCTGTGTTAGAATTATGATACTGTGGAAATTCTGTAATCCGCCTTTATGAAAGAACTATAAATTCTACATAGAAAGTCTACAGCATGTACCAGCATACAGTAGAAAGCGAAACGAGACAATTAGACATAGACATTGTCCAGAGAATGGAAATGCATTGTCGCCATTTTATTTGCTCCAATGGCCCGACACATCAGTTTTTGGAAGAGTCTGTATATTACTGTCAAAAGATATCGCCAGAACACTTTTAGGATACAATCTACGATCACATAATAACAATATGACTAAACAGAGAAGATTCAAAAACATCATCATACAAAAATATGCGCCAACATCAGCAGCAGAAGACAAAGAAATAGACACATTTTATGACATTTACTGGAGATGATAGAAATAAAATACAATCCCAAGGATTGGACACATGTCTACACAGATGGATCGGCAGAAGGAGCAGTAAGGAATGGAGGAGGTGGAATTTTTATAAGACTCAAAGATGGGAAGACAATATCAAAAGCTTTTCCAACTGGGAAATACTCCTCTAATTTTAGAGCAGAAGCCATTGCACTCCATCAAGCACTGAAAGCCTTCACTGAACCAGGACTGCCAAGACCAAAGAAGATAGCCATATTCACAGATTGCAGATCCCTACTGGAATCAATCCAGAGCAACAGAAATGAAAGCCTTCTGCACAACATCAGACATGAGCTAAGACAGATCCAAAAATCAACAGCTATTGCCCTTCAGTGGATACCATCACACTGTGGAATCATGGGAAATGAGAAAGCGAATGCTCTGTCAAAGGCAGGAAGCGAAATGGAGCAACACAGATACCCACTGTCTTACGGAGAAGTAAAAACAATAATCTGCAACATATACACAGCAAAGTGGAAGAAAGAAACGGAAGGGGAATACGAACATGATGCAATACATCTCCTCCAGAGATATCAACAGACCACAATATTTCGCCTCAGAACAGGCCACTGCAGACTGTTGGATCACCTTTATCGATTAAGGATCTCATACACAGATGAATGTCCATGTGGATCCGGAACCCAGACTCCAGAATACATACTTCAGGACTGCCCAACATACAAAGAGCAGAGACAGCAGACCTGGCCAGAGGATACAGACTTGAGGCAAAAGCTATGGGGCAGCCGCTCTGACCTGGAGAAGACAGTGGATTTCGTCTTGACGACAGGTCTGACAGTATAGCATGACTAAATGCTGAACGCAGAAGAAGAATGACATTTACAAGAGACAATAGATAAAACACCAAAACAAGACAAAATATTAATGGGGGATTTAAATGCAAATGTTGGACCACTAAGTACATGAGAGGAAAGAAATGCAGTAGGGCCTTTCGCCATTGGTCAAAGGAATAAGAGAGAACAACTAGTAAGTTTTTGCAGACAACTTGATAATCACAAACACTATTCCAAAAACATCCTAGACGACTGTTCACATAGACAACTCCAAACGGCAAGACAAAAAAAAATCAAATAGATTACATTTTAATCCATCACAGAGATCAAGTATTTTATACGCCACAGATCCTGAACTTCTCATGGTGGATGTCAAAATGAAGCTTAAAAAAGTTATAAAAGGTGCCAGACCCATCGACTTTGACATCAGCAACATACTGGCAGAGTATAGTATCGAAGTTCACAACAAATTTGTAAATAGCACTTACATAGAAAACAGGTTATGAAGTTTTACTGCACGACAACTAACACACTATCACTATCTGAAGCTCACATGAAATAATATACACCATGGAAACAAGCAAAATCATACTAGTAACAATACACATGACATAATCAATGTTTCAACCAAAAAGATCTTTATCAAGATACGCACAAAACATCAAAAGACGACGAATAGAAATGATCACAACACACAAACATGTCCAACCGAAATATGGAAGTATGATGGCAGGACAGGAAGTACATATATATAGGTGGAAATGTAACGAACAAAAAGGTGACGTAAATGATGGAACAAAATGAATAAAGACCACACCAACCGAGAACTAGACAAAAGAGTGATCGGAACTGATTCCATAAGGCGTGAGGGTACCCAACTCAATAGTACCGGTAAGATCATTTTCTAGAGCTTACCTAGACCTATCATCAATGGTGCAGGATCTGATGGCAGTGATCTGAATATCAAGAGCACCATGATGGCCATCAGTGTTGAAGTGTGTGGCAACAGGAGTAGGTGTTCTGCACATGATCGCATGAAGATGGTTACAGGAGCGATCGCTCAATCTTAAGTCGGTATCCCCAATGTACTGCTTGCAGCGTGTACATATGATCACACAAAAAACATTACGAGATGTAAAGGCCTCATCAATGGAAAAAGTGGCCTTGGGAAATGAAATGGTGCACATCTGACCCACATAAGGACATGTATAGCAATGGTCAGTACCAAAATGGTCGGGAACAGAAGACTTGAGGTAGCTATGGAATAAGATGTCCTTCAGATTTAGGACACATAAAGAAACATAAAGATAAGCATGAGTTTTCGTAGTTATGCCCGCATTTGAACTCTCTCTAATGACTCCACCATCCCCTACATACATCATCTGTTTTGACTTTCTGAATCCTATTCATTGAGTCACTTAGTCTGCACACATAGAAATAGGCTTGCAATTCAAGCCAGTTAAGTGACTGCGTTATGAAAAATACTTCCATTGTTAGACTGCTTGTTGCAGGAAAAGGCTCCACTGGCTTCATGTGCTGTTTTTCCATGTGATATGGCAGTAAAGGCCAATGCGCATCGGTGATGGCGGATGACCGCCCCAAACGTGTAAATCACAATATCTATGTCATCGGCATGTTCACAGATAAGTGCCGTGACTTCAGCATCTACGCTGACAGGGCTGCGTTTCCTGCACTCTATACTGTAATGAATGTCTCTTGAAAGACCATAAGAATAGGTATCCAATCATGGGGTACAATCGTGTGCCTTCTGGGGCACAAATCTGTTTAACGGTATACTTGGCACATCCCATCCATGATTTGTCTCTCTTGAGCCTGCTTCCCTTCACACAAGGGAGCTCACTGTGTGGTCTATGTCAGAACTCACTCTAAGGTATGCACAGATATGCCACATATCAATTATCTGAGATATGTTTGGAAAATCAAGGACAAATCTCATAGCCACGCAAGGCGTTTCCCTTGTGCAACTAGGGATGACTTGCAACGCTTCATTGGAAATCTCTCTAGTCTCTCAATCTGTGTGACTGGCTGTGAGGAGATCTGCATATTCAATGACAGTTAGGACAAGCGCCTTATATAAGATTATGAGCTGTGATTGTTTAGTATCAGCCGCAGCCATCACTCTCATAGTTGAAAGTCCTTTGCAATAACATGATTGTGTTCCAAAAAGAACATTCTACAATCAAATAACACCTCAAGGAGGTTATGGGATGGAGTTGGCTGTCCCATCCATATATGGTCAAAGTGGCCCAATGCTGTGCTGAAATCGGATGTGTCAGGCTGAAAGGCGCAGATATCACAGCAATGTTGTAAACCATGACAGAGTGCATTTCGTTCTTTGGACTACATCCTGCTACTCTGCAGGAGTTCGAGAGCGAATGCAGAAGAATAGCCCTCCATCAGTTTGATAGCAAAAGCAAATTCCTGCAGTTATTCCAGAAGGCATAATTTAACATGGCAGAAAACACCATGCTGCAAGAGTGTCGGTGCCAGGATGCAACCCTGTTTGACACCATTAGTTACTGGAAAATGGATTTGAGTATGAGCTATCATACTACATGAAACTGGCGAACCATGTTGGTGAATTTTTCAGGACATCCAAATTTGGCCATATATTCCATAGTCCTTCGCGATTTAGTGTTGAATGCCTTAGTTAGGTCGACAAATGTGGTGTAGAGACCAAAGTTCTGCTCGCTACACTTTTCCTGTAGTTGTCTGGTCAGCTGTACCTCTGCCATGTCGGAAACCATACTGGCTCTCTGGAAGTGCAGTCTGTTTAACAGGATCCTAGCCAGGATCTTGTCTGCTATAGAGAGCAAGGATATGCTTCCATGGTTGTTGCAAGTTAAGCGATTTCTTTTTCTCTTGTATATATGTATGATGGAAGCATCCTTAAAGCCTTGTGGTATCACTTCCAGATTCCACATTGTCTGGAAGAGCTCTGTGAGTTTAGCAGTCATAACAGGGCCCCCGGCAGCTTAAACCTTCAGCCGGAATGGAGTCTGGATCTGGCACTTTTTCTATGGACAAATTTGAGATTGCTTCCTCCACCTTCTCAAAGCAAGAGGGCTATGATAATGAATGATTAATAGTGAGTGATGCATGCAATCGCTTGGTCGTTGATATTGGAGTGGCAGTTTAGTACATTTTCAGTATAGCATTTGAATTTCCTCTGTTCCTGAAGAGGAGCCAGCCCTCTCTGACATTTATTGATCTTAATAATTCTTGATTTGTCTTTTTAGCTGTCCATGGTATACATCAAATTCTTCTGCAGTATCTCATTTCGAAAGCAGTGATTCTCTTTGCTATTATTTTATTTAATTTCCATGCCTCACAACCGTATATTGCAATTAGAAATATGAATGTTCTGACTATACAGTTTGGCTATGCTGCTGGCACCTTGTCAAAGATTTTTCATTTGAATAAGTTTCAATGTCAGCATTGCAATTTTTTCTCTTGATTTCAACATCTCAGTCATTATTATTTATTTATTTATGCGCCCAAATACTGGAAATTTGTATGTCCTCTCATCATCATCAGCAGGTGCCATGCCGGGTGGTGTAGGCGGCCATGTATCTAAGTTGTGGTTGTTTCCTTGCCGTGCCAGGTTGTCAAATTAATATTTTCTCACGTTGTCGCCCTCTGTCTCTGGTGCCTTAAATCTTGCCGGTTGTGATTATGTTCTCTAAACCTGCCTGTCTCATGAAGTGGCAAAAAAAAAGAAGATTGCCTTTTTCTTATATCGTTGATTAAGGTCTGTTTCGCATTTAACTCATTCAACACCTCTAAATTAGTTTTTCTGGCAGTCCATGGTATTCTCAGCATTCTTCTGTAGAATCTCTGTTTCCTCCAATTATGTTAGTATAGGGGTTATATAGCACTGCAGAACTCTCTCACCTTTAATGACAAGGTCTTATTACACAGTATATTTTTCATTTTTCTGAATGTTGTTTTTGCCAGTCCTATTCTGCATCTTATTTCTGTTGAACTTCTTCCATCTGCTGTAATTATTGTACCTAGATATTTGAATTGGTGGACCTGTTTTATCATTCACTATGATCTTGCAAGGTGTGTTATTTTGTTTCTTTGAAATAACCATTACTTTTGTTTTCTTGATATTTAGGAAGAGGCATTTCTCTTTCTGTGACTACTACTTTAATTAAATTTTGAAGGTCTTCCTCACTTTTTTTGCAATCACAACAGTGTCATCCGCATATCTCAAATTATTTATGTTATGTCCTCCCACTGATATTCCTGGGATATCTACTATTGCACGCAATATGTTTTCACTGTATAAAGAGAACAGGTCTGGTGAAAGCACGCATTTCTGTCTGAAATCAAATCCAAATTGATTTCCTACTCTTATTGCTGCTGTTTGTTGCCAGTACATGTTCTTGATTATTCTTAAATCCTTGCTGTCAATGTTCAGATTCTCTAGCATGTGTATAATTCCGCTATGTTTAACTTTGTCAAATGCTTTAGTGTAGTCTATAAAACAGAGGTACAGATCTGTTTTTACCTCTATAGACCTCTCTATTAGTGTTCTCAATATATAAATAGCATTGTTGGTACCTTTGCCTTCTACAAAGCCACATTGTTCTGGACTTATTTCTGATTTTATTTTGTTTCTCACTCTCTTCATGATGACACAGAAGTATTTTGGTTATTTGGCTCATGAGGCTGATTGTATGGTGTTCTTCACATTCGGTGGTCCCTGGTTTCTTAGGTAAGGCTATAAATATGGACCTCATTACATCATCGGGTATGTTTCCGCTGTTATATATGTCATTCAGCAATTTTGTGATTATTTCAACTCCAAAGTCATCTAAAGCTGCTAATTCTTCTAATGTGATATTGTCTGGACCTGGGGCGTTGCCATATTTCATGTGTCTTAGTGCCTCCCTTACTTCGGCTGTGAGTATTGATGGAACCTCGCCGTTATCTTGTATGTTTATTTCTGGTCTATTGTTATCATAAAGTTCTTTGATATATTCTGACCATCTCTGTACTATGTGATCTATTCCCATTAATACCTGCGCTGTCTTAGATTTTAGACACCCTGTAACTGTTTGCGTTCTCTTTCCTGTTATCATCTCAATTTTCGTATATAGTAATGTTGTATCTTGGATGTAATGCAATTCTATTCTGTGCATTTCTTGTTCAGCCAGCTATCTTTTGCTATTTTGCATTTCTCTCATATCTCATTATTTTCTGATATTCCACTATCTTGTGTTTATTTTTCCTTCTGTTGCTCATCAATTCTAATATTTCTTCAGTCATCCATTTTTGTTTTGATGTATGTTTTACTTTTGGTATTATCTCTTTAGATATTTGTTTTATCGACTGTTTTAGCATGTTCCATTGATCTTCAATACTCTGAATATTTGCAATGGCATTGTATCTATTTTGTACAATTATGTTGTATATTTCTTTAATGTCAGCATCTGATTTCAATAAAGCTAAATCTAATTTCATATTCCTTGGTGCTCTCTTGATATTCTTTAATCTTATACACAATTTCGCTACCAGTAGTATATGATCACTGTTGCAGTCAGCACCTGGCCTTGTTTTCATAGATCTAATGCTGTTTCTATGTCTTTTAGAGACTAAAATGTAATAAATTTGGTTCTGAGTATTATCGCCTGGGCTAATCCATGTACACAGCCTTCTTGGATGTTGCTTGAACCATGTATTCCCTATTATTAAGTTATGTGCCTGTGCCCACTCTATCAATAAATCACCTCTTTCATTCTTAGTTCCTAAACCAAATCTTCCTGTCACATCTTTTATTTCTGTTTCACCTACTTTTGCATTAAAGTCCCCCATTACTATAATTTCTTCCTGATTTTTACACTGTTTCATTGCGATTTTGCATTTCTCTCATATCTCATGTATTTTCTGATATTCCACTATCTTGTGTTTATTTTTCCTTCTGGTGCTCATCAATTCTAATATTTCTTCTGTCATCCATTTATGTTTTGATGTATGTTTTACTTTTGGTATTATCTCTTTAGATGTTTGGTTTATCGACTGTTTTAGCATGTTCCATTGATCTTCAATACTCATTACTATAATATAAGTACCCCATTACTATAGTTACTTCCTGATTTTTACACTGTTTCATTGCGATTTCTAGATCTTCATAGAAAATTTTGATGTCCTCAACTGCTTGATGTAGGTGCATATACCTGCACAATGTTGATATCCAACGGTTTTCCTGTTAGTTTAACTAATATTACCCGATCTGATATTGCCATAAAACCCTTCACCAACAATATGTATCAGAAGTGCCACGTGTGTGCATGGAAAATAATAACTTTATATGTTGACCGGATGGACATTATATGCGATTTCTTCACATTTTATTAGTTTTTTCAGTTAATATTATATTAGTTTGGATATATATATATATATATATATATATATATATATATATATATATATATATATATATATATATATATATATATATATATATATATATATATATATATATACAAGTATAGGTATTTGGAAGGATTAGTATATCAATTTTGCCACATATTGCTCAAATATTAGGGTTGTCAAGAAGTTATATATTTTTTTAATGCCGTTTTGAGATTTTCCCCCCAATTTTCAACTTCACAACTTGCTCACAACTGTAATATCACGCATAGAATAACACGATTATATTCACTATTCACTCCTTTATTTACATGTGGAAAACATTTTGATATCTTTTAAAACAAAAAAATTATCGCGTTTATCAAAACACCCACCATATAAATTATAACAGTCCCATCCCTGACCAATAGTGCATAAAATTTGTGTTGGAGTTCTAGTAGAGTTAGAAATAACTAGGGCAAAAAGGATGTTGGATTTTAGTTTTCCGCAGTAAGCACATATTATCGATCTTCCAAAACAAAATTGACAAAGTCAGCGAATCGTAGTTAGCAATTTGATTAGACTTCCTTTCCAGTTATTGTTAAAGTATGAGAGACAAAAGGGAAAGATTTAATTTTACATCCAAGTCATCTGTCCATAACATCAAATCGGCACAGCACCATCAGCATGAATACTTTTATAGACTGGTTTAATTATATTTTCAGTAAAATTATGGATTGTGATTCTGATGATAAATTCTTGAGAGGTAGGTAGTTTTCACAGTAGAATGTATAGTAGAACATGATTTTGTTTTATAGAGGCCAAACATCTAATGTTTTGTCACAATTCTAAATACAACTAGGTCTAACTCCAGAGAACAATTTATGGCAAATTAGATGTTTTATTCATTTTTCCTCATATTATGATAACTTGGTAATGAACAACATAAAATTATACTATAAATACTATAAAATTAAGTGTGTTATCAGTGTTCCCACTTCACGTGGGAATTACAATCCCAATACACATATTTTTTTCTTATAATCGGTTTTGTATCGTTTTTTTTGTGAAAAAACATCTGGCAGAAATTTGAATACGTCTACCGTTGGGTTTATTGACCTACTTTCGAGGTATTCCCTCGAAAAGTTCGATGCTTGTGACGTCACGATTCGCGTGGTACAGCTGGCAGGTTCTTGGAGGTTGGAACCTTTACGTCACGGTTCGCGTGGAAATTTTGAACCGACAATGGTGGGCTGTTGGTCAAGCGGGGGGGGGGGGGGTTTAAAAGTAGTTTATACAATTTAATTTTTTTTTAAACTGAAATTAAACATACCCACCCCCACACATAAATTTTTAAACTGAAATTAAACATACCCACCCCCACACATAAATTTTTGGCACCATATTTTTTTTTTTCGTACACCTATTGTATGCTATAATTTTCTTCATATTGTAAAATAAAAAAATCTCGAGTCAACGTCGAGAATTGATCTGGTCAGTTGGTGCATGCGCAATTTGGATCTGGTCAAACGTCGGCGGGAAAAAAACTGTCTATTTTACTCAGATATTTAACGTGACAGCTACGAAATTTTTTAGTGCAAAATGACCACCCAGGAAGATCTCAGTTTTTTTATCAATTTGCGTGCCAATGGAGAAAAATGTGTTATAGATTGGTGCATGAAGGAGGGACTGATCTGTAGTCATTATGTGTGCCCATCTTGCGGTGAATATATGAAATTAGTAAAAAATGCCAGTAAATCAGAAGGCTATGTTTGGAGATGCCGACGCTACGGTAGCAATCGCCATGATGTCAGCAGGAGTGTACGCAATCATTCATGGTTTGCAGAAAGCCACCTAGGTATGGGTGATATTTTACTTCTTACTTATCTGTGGGTGATGAATGCCAGGACCGGCTTTATCAAAAGAGAGGTCAAAATTGGATCACAAGCAGTCGCAGACTGGAAAAGTTTCTGTAGGGAGATATGTGTCGAGATATGCGTAAACAACACCATAAAAGTTGGAGGAGCAAATTCGGTCGTCGAGGTAGACGAGTCAATGTTTGGAAAACGGAAATACAACCGCGGGAGAAGGGTTCAAGGAACATGGGTGTTTGGTGTGGTTGAAAGAGGGACCAACAAATGTGTGTTAAAGGTGGTCGCAGAACGGACCAAAGAAGTTCTACTGAGCATTATTAAAGAACATGTGTTGCCCGGAACGACCATAGTCTCTGACTGCTGGAGAGCATATTCCTGCTTAGCCGATGAAGGTTATAGACATTTAACAGTTAACCACAGCGTGGAGTTCCGGAATCGTGAAACGGGGGCCCACACCAATACAATAGAAGGATTGTGGGGCCTCGTGAAGCGACAATTCCGGAACCAAGGTAGGCGGTGCAAAGGTCAATTTCCCGCCTATCTATGTGAATATATGTGGCGGAAGCGTCATCAAAAATCACCAGATTTGTTCCAGGATTTCCTTGGTGGGATAAAACAAGTTTATCTTCCATGGAACAGTGACTAAGTGCCCGCCACATATATTCCGGGAGTTCCATTGTGGGATAAAACAAGTTCATCCGCCAAGTTACTAGCTGACTACGGTAAGTGTTTCATACTGTACCATTTCACACTGTTTACAATTATAGCTAGGCGTCTACGGATTTCTACTAGTAAAACCAATGAAATCCGCCATCAGATCTATTTTTAAAAAAAAATGTCTGCCAAGCATAAAATCGTTCGGCGGTCGGCGGAGATCTGACGTCACGGTCTGCGTCGATTCCATTGGTTCTCTAGTTTTCTCGCGAAACTCCGTGACGTCAACTAGTTAAATATGTAAACAGTGTGCTATTAATAGCTCATAACGGTGGACGTATTCAAATTTTTACCAAACATCTTTACCACTTTCTCACACGTCTGGTACCACATACACACACACAAAAAAACATATACCAATATATGCAGTATTCAATTATTGGCAGATTTTCCGTTCGAGTGTACACAGTGACCTTTGCTATGGTTTCGATATGTTTCCCAACCTTTCCCAGGGTCACGTGATCTGAAGCTTCTCCAAGGTGGCACGTGATTCACATGAATGGCGTTCTCTGGTCGTAATGGTCACTTGAAAAGAAATTTATAGAAAAAAAGGGTGGGGGGGGTTTAGGAATAAAAAATAAAAGGAAAATATTAGATATTTTAGGGAGACTTGCGAAAAGGTTTCTTTCTAAAACACAGGGGAAAAAATAAAAAGAGGGGTTGAGGGGGGCTTGCCCCCCTCATGTAAGCTAAAAGAAAGAAAAACACAATGCAGGTTGGGATGGGACGGGTAATAAAAAAAGAAAATGTGGGGTTGAGGGGGGGGGGGGGGCTAGCCTGGTGATGTTCCTGGTGCTTTTATGACGGAATGAGTTGGCAACACTGGACAATAATTTTTGGCGCACGTTGAAAGAGGAGAAAAAATTACAGGAGTGTACGCTGTGAGATTTATGTTTGAAATAATTCAGGTAGTTTATCCGCCACGGAGCGATGTATAAGGTAAGTCTCATTTTACCCATTTCACACTGTTTACATATTTAGGCAGGTGGCTACAGATTTCCGCTAGAAACTGATGAAATCCCCCATGAAATCGATCAAATCTAAAAAAAACAAATGTCTTCCAAGAGAACATCGCTTGGCGGTCGGCGGGAAGGTGACGAAACCACACGCGGTATTTCATTGGATTTCTAGCGGAACTCCGTGACGTCAGCTACCTAAATATGAAAACAGTGCTATTTATAGCCCACTGTACACTTGAACGGAAAATTTATCCAATTCTTTATTTACATGTAAGTAAATATTATTTATATGTAAGTAAATATTATTTACAAATTCAACAAAAAAGTTAATGCATTTTCAAAACAGCCACCAACAATAACGCAAATTTTCAAAAAATAATTAGGTGGCAGGGGCAAGAATGCATAAATTGGACTTATAATCTGGCTTGCTAAAGGTTAAGAACAGGTTTTTGGATTCACTGTGTTTGTTGTTGTTGAATGATCCTATTCCTAATATTTGCTCTGTTTAATCTCCATTTGTTGTTAACAAAACTGTGTCATAAGCATAATTCATTTTTGGTATTTGTTGACCACCGATGGTAAGAAGCTGGAAGTCAGCATTATCATATCATGTTGTATTTTAATGTTGCATTGATTTCAGCGTTGATTAACACTGCAGTAACAGGTATGACGACGATGGTGATAGCGTGCATCCTTGTCTAACTTCTTTCTGTATATTTAAACCATTCTGACATTGTTCCGTCTACTTTAACTGCTGCCTCTTGTTAGTGGTACAGCATTGCTATTACCTATACATACTATGTCACACTATGTGAGATGTTTTGGAAATCCCATGTCGACCATAATTTTCCATGTGATGTACACAATCGAACGCCTGATTGTAGTCGATGCGTGTATTTAATGCGTGTAATAAGTCTATTTAATTCCCTGCATTTTTCTATGATTCTCATGTTGAAGATATGGTCTCTGGTGCTTCTGCCAGATCTAAAACCGGCCTGTGCCTCATGCCATGGGCGTATTTTTCTATTTTATTTTGCATTCTCTATGATAAATAATGATAATCAATATCAATCAAAATCAATGTATTTACCAGCTTGACTTATCAAAACGATAGTTCTGTAACAATAAGAGACAAATACTTTACCATCTGCCCTTTTCAGGGCATTCTCTGGTTTTTGAAAATATGTTGGCATCCTTTTCTCGATTAAACCTAAGCAAAATGTACGCTATTTTGTTTGCATTAAGAACACCGACAAGTTGTCTAAGATGGCGAACGCATGTAGGCCGAGATATGACATCAATGAAATCCCATTTCCGATGTAGCCAACGTTACCACTCAATATTTCTATTTTAGTAATAACCTAGTGTATGGAAGAAGAAAAAACCAAGAGAAACCCAGTTCTTATTTATGTTGTTGGTGCTGTCGATATCCAAATGCCAATGAGTAATTATAATCTAGGCAGCACAATGCCACTTTAAAAAAATGCAAACCTTCTGAAGTTGACTTAGTGTTCCATACAATGTGTTGCAAGAGTTTTTTTTTGCCTTTCAGTTGAATGGTACGGACAATGAATAAGGAGGTGTTTCACTGTTTCGTTGGGGTGAAAGTAGTGTAAAGAAATGGATAGTTGCTGGGGTCAGATACGGTTGAAATGGTTATTTACTCTTGCATGTGTTCTTTGAAACTGGGACATAAGGGATTATTTTCACCAGAAGAGTCTGTTTATGTTGTCCTTCGCTGTGTTATTACACTAAATACATTTCGACCAGTCAGCCCATTTGCACATCTGTTCAGCCAGATTTCTCTCGAGCTATTTCTGAGATTATGTGTAACTGTTTCCATGCTACAATATCTTTGCTTTTTTGTTTCGAGGCGACTGTTTTTACAAGTCTATATGCTGCTTAACGCCTTTAACAAACTTTCAAACATCTGTAGATCGATGATCGCAAGTAAACACATCAAACTGCGACTTTTCAATGCAAGTGTGATTCCATCATTGACATATGGATGTGAAAGTTGGAAATCTACCGCAATAATGGATACGAAGTTAGTTGCCTTCGAGAATAGATGCCTCAGAAAAATCACAAATACTAATTGGAAAGACTTCAAATCAAACGACATACTAAGAGAGGAGACACAACAAGAATATGTGACGAACATCATCAGAAAACGCCGTTGGACATACATCGGCCACATATTTAGAATGAAGGAAGATAGAATATCATTACAAGCCTTCATGTGGACACCAGACGGAAAAAGAAAACAGAGAAGGCCAAATACAACTCTCAGAAGAACTTTTATGAATGAAATAAAATCAACAGGCATAAATGCACAAGACCTGCAATCCTTGGCAACAGATCGACAGGCATGGAGAACTATGACATCCACCCTATGTGCAAAACTTGGCAAATGAGGAACTGACTGACTGATGCTGCTTAATGTCCTGCTAGATCCATATGTCCACGGATCCACTGCAGGGTCGTGCTTTTTGGATATACGTAGATAGGATTATGAAATGCTCTTGCTGTGTAGAGAATGTCTTGATTTTCATTTTGGTGTCTGTTTAAGTGCCTTCAAAACAGACATGGAGCTTGTAAACATTAACATGTCTAGGGGTTTTTGTTCCATCACATCAATTAGTTGGTTGTCTTGACTCAATGGCTGTCTTGATGACCGCAGCCTCCTCTTCATATTTTGAGCAATTTTCACCACAGGAGTCACAAAACTCGTAGGAAAATCCATCAGGATATCGTATATGGAGGAGCAGACTACATGTAGGGTCTGTGCCAGACTTCCTGCTTACAGTCAATGGGTGTTGATGTGCATTCATCACCTCTCACATCCAGATGTAAATTACACACAAGTATCTCCATAGCAACACTTTCACGCTGGTAGCCCTGTTTTCACAAAGTTTGCTATGTGGGTGACCGAGTACCTTGCGGTATACCCTGGTTCCTCCTTCTTTTTCTTCTCTTCTTACGCACCACTGTTCTTCTCAAATTCCGACGACCTCACCAGGTATCATGAAACGGTGATAAATTTATCCTACATGAAAAGGATCCAGACCGTACCTACCTAAATGCTATGTGTGTATGTCCTTGTTCCCCCCACCGTCCACTCATGGGTTATATTTTTGACTCGCATCGGTGCCTTGCTTTTATCTCCTGTAAAACAGCTCCCATTGATGACGACGAGATGCGAGCCAGCGGACATTGCACCTTTGCCCTCCTATAGCCGTCCTCCAGGTGGCGGGGTATGCCGGAGGTGCCACCACTGTCGATGGACCCACACATCTGACGTACCAGTGATGAGCTGGTGGCCCAGACGTAAACGGTTTGCCCCTGGCAGGATGTGACGATTCTGGATAACTGCTACACTGGAACGCCTGTCTTCGGGGACCAGACATGCATCCATAGTACCCCCCCCCCATACAAAACAATGTCTTTAAGACAGGGAATGTTATACTATATCGGGTGTCGCCTCTGTTACCAGGACCCGCGCTGCTCATCTTCACCTGGGGAGAGCAGTGTCGGATATGTTACCGGGAAAACTGACTACAATAGAGATACATTACGCATCCTCCAACTAAACATTGCAGGATTTATAAACAAACAATGAGAACTGACCAAGCTACTCTGGGATCTTAAAATACAAGTCTTTGATACGCTTTGATACAAGAAACTCTACTACCGAAAAAATTCCCCATTAATGTCACAGTATACACAGCGTATGTGTGTAAATGTCAGAGGTGTCAGGGATTAATGACACTCATTCTGAATGACATTCAAGATGAAGTTTCCAATATTTCCAATGACGAGACAGACCTACAAGATGTGACAATATGGAGGGACGGAAAACTACTAAAAATAATTAATATCTATAACCCCCCCCCCCCCCCAAAACTAAAACTTAAATTAAAACTTGTCCAGACGACCTATAGTAGTAAAAAAAAAAGTAAAGTAACCATAGCGTTTATTAATGCCGTAGGGGTGTGAGATGTTAGCGATCGCACATTTCTGTAGCGCTGCAAATGGTCCTATCAGAGTCCTAGATGACATTGGAAGCGACCACATACCGATTCACCTAGAAGTCTGGATCTGGGGAGCAAACATAAAACAAAATAAAGCCCACATGGAACTATAGAAAGGCATATTGGGAAACTTTCCGAGACCTAGTACAGCAGTAGTTCCACAAAAATCGACCTAACAGAGAACATCGACAAGGTCAACAATAAAATTGCTGCAACACTTCTCTCAGCTGCAACCAAAACTATTCAGAGAGGGTTCAGAAAAAAGTTCAATCCTTACTGGAACATAGAAATGAAAACTGCTGTTGAAGATAGGGAAAAGCAAGGCGAAATATAGAGAAACACCCAACACCTGTCAGCATAAATTATAATAAACTCAGTAAAACTACTTAGCAAACAAACAAAAAGGGAAACTTGGAAGGAAAAATATGAACGTCTAGACATGCAGAAACATGGTGGAAAGGCCTGGCAGTTCCTGTCAAACCTCTCTGGAACCAAAAGTAGCAAAAACCCAACACCCATAATAAACAACGGTGAAAAGTTAACGAGTGAAACCCAGAAAGCCGAAGCCTTCAACAAGCATTTTGCCCACATAATCAAAAAACCACACAGAAAGAACCTTGACAATTCCATAAAGCACATCACCAAAACATTAGAAAGGCAACAAACCACGAATTGCGAGGTCTTCGAGAATGACTTCACATTCACCGAGCTAAAGTCAGCCTTTAAAAAATGCAAGAAAACGCACAGCAGCGGAATTACCAACGAGATGATCAACAACATCTGAAACTACGAACTCCTGGGGGGGGGGGCATCTCCTACCAGGCGTGTCCACAGGTTGCGGATCGTGGAGCCTCCATATCTGGTGGTTGGTTTGCAATATAAGACAGATCTCTGGACGAATAATCCAGATTTATGGACGAATAAGCAGTCGCGGACAAACTGACGATGTTGCCCAACAGGACGGGGTGGGATATCAGGTGGCACTTATATCTCCACTGAAATACCCCATGTGTCTCATGACGGACAGCAACAGCGAGTATGAGCCACTATACGATCAAGCCAACAGCAGTGGTCATTGACCCCAGCATGGCGCGTCCCCAGGGTTGGGGGGGGACCTTTAAATAGGGGAATGTAGGAAACTACTTTCTAAACATAAAAAGGGAGAAGTCAGAAAAACCCTCCTTAGGCTCCAATCAGCACCATCCCATATGGAAAAAGGCAGGAAAACTTATAAACTTCCCCTAACTGCTGGGCAGGTGGCGCTCAAGAGTCCAGAAAGACATGCCAGCTAGGAGATGTAAAACTCTACACAAAGCCTGGACAAATGGTACTTATGATGCCGGGAGGGCAGACCATCTAAGGAAAGCACACCTAAAAAAATATCTAGCGGAATTCGGATGCACTTGGCCATATCGCGCATAACAAAGTGCAACGTAACTCATATATAGATACTCATGCAGATTGAGACAATGGATTCTAGATATGGTGCTCTGCCTGAAGAGTCCCACCAGGCAGGTAGAGTGCCGGGCCCCATGCCTCGAAGGGGCCCACCCCAAGCTACCTGTGGTCACCCTGGCCTATTTTGGAAGACCAGGAAATGGGAACAGCGGGAAAATATGACTGGTCAAACCACATGACAGACAAAAGGACTAAACATACTGCATTGGGATGCGGAAGGCATTTACCACAAAAAGCAGGCACTAACAGACTAGATAACGACAAGATTGATGTGGTTTGCACACAAGAAACCCATCTTAACCTACACCACAGATTCTCTATCAGGGGCTACCAAACATTCAGACAGGACAGAGAAGGGCATAAGGGAGGGTTAATTACACTGATACGCAACACCATTCCAACAAAGCAGATATAAATAAATACAATAGGAGAATCAGATATTATAGGAATAGATGTGTACATAGAAAACCAACCCATCAGAATTTATACATATACAGCCCAGTAGGAAGAGCCCTTAAAATAGAAACAATGAATATTATTATAGACACACACTGTATTGTAGTGGGCGACTTCAACAGCCACTCTGAAAGGTGGGGTTACCAGCAAACTGACTCAAGAGGAGAAGAAGTGGAAGAATGGGAAATTGATAACAACCTATTCCTGTTCAATGCACAGGATGATCTCCAAAATTTATACTCAAGGAGGTGGAAATCAACATCAACCCCAGATTTAGCGTTTGCCGCTGGCGATTTATCCCATAAAATAGGTAGAATAGTTATGACCCAGCTAGGGGACAGTGACCACAAACCAATAAAACTCACTATCAACCTCAACTACACACAGAAAGAACAGAAACCTCTTCCCCGCTGGAACTATAAGAGAGAAGACTGGGACAAATTTGCAAAACTCTCAGACGCATATAGTGAGCCTATCAACAACCATCAAAAAAATAAAATAAAGAACATGAAGGAAAAGTTAACTGAGGCAATACTTAGAACAGCAAAAGAAGCAATCCCAAGTGGGGCAAGGAAAAACTACAAACCGTACTGGTCCAAAGAAATACAAAAGCTTGAAGAATACCTGAATATGGCCAGAGAATTAGCAGAAACAGAGCAGAGTACAGAAAGCAATATAGCTCTCAAGGCAGCCTCAGCTAAATACAAGAGAGAGGTAAAAACATCGGCAAGGAGTAGCTGGATCGAAAAAACCGAAATCCTTAAAGTGGACAAAGATGGAAACAAACTCTGGAAACTTGCCAAGGCATTGAGTGATGAAAACAGTAGCCGAGCTCAAATAACACTTGAATATAATAACAAAATGCACACGGGAAAAGCAGCAGCAAACATTTTCATTAAAAATTATGCAAATGTGAGCCAGAAAAACATACCAAAAGAAAGAAAAAAAAGAAGTTAAGAATGAAATCCATGGACTAAAGGATATGCCTATGGTGATAGAAGAGCAAATGTTGGCAAAATTTACGATACTGAGCTAGAAGCACTACAGAACCTCAAACTCAAGAAGTCACCAGGTAAAGATGGGGTTACCAATGATATGCTTATGAAACTGGGGCCTAGAGCAAAGAGAAAACTTCTAAATATAGTAAACACTAGCTGGAGAACAGGACAGGTGCCAACCACATGGAAATAAGCTATCATGGTACCCATTTTAAAGCAAGACAAAGACAAACTCGACCCAAGTAGCTATAGACCGGTTGTCCTCAGCTGTATGGGCAAATTAATGGAGAAAATGGTCAACAGAAGACTCACGTGGCACTTGGAAGGAAAACAACTCATAGCAGCAAAATAGAGCGGCTTCCGACAACACAGATCAACAGAAGACCAGGTCGCCTACATAGCCCAAGAGATCGAAGACGCATACCAAGAGAAAAAACACACGCTTGCAGTATGGGTTAACATGGAGAAGGCATTTGACAAAGTTTGGAAAGACGGACTCAAGAACAAGCTCCTTAGACTAGGAATCAAAGGACACTTATATGACTGGATATGCAACTACATGGAAAAAAATTACAGCTAGAGTGCAAATACAGGGAAAACGTAGTAGGAAGAGAATACTAGAACAAAGTGTCCCGCAAGGAGGTGTACTATTCCCTACACTCTTAATTTGCATAAATGATATTATGGAGGGCATACTAACTGGGGTACACTCAGAAATGTATACGATGACCTGGCCTTGTGGACAGGAGGGGTGGCAATAGCAGTTGCAAAAAATAGAATGCAAGGGGCACTGAACAAACTAGAGAGCTGGACAAAGAAATTGTTGCTTACCATTAATGAAAAGAAAACAACACACACAATATTCACCCTATCCAACAAGGTACAGAAAACAACACTAAAAATAAACAATCACGTACTCCCACTAGAGCAGAACCCAAAATACCTCGGAATTACCTTGACTAGAACGACATGGGCAAAACAGACAGACAAAGCAGAGAAACGAGCCAGAAATAGAATGGCAATAATGAAAAAGATAGCAGGCACAAACTGGGGATTGGACAGCAAAATCTTGAAAAGGCTATACACAGGTAGAGTTAGGCCAGTACTAGAGTATGGCATCGCAGCCTGGACCACAGCATCTAAAACGCAATTCAACACAATAAACAAAACCCAGAATCAAGCTACACGTATTATCACTGCATCTATGAATTTTACACCCATAAATACATTAGAAATAATAACTGGCCTTCAGTCAATGGAAGATAGAAGAGACATGAAAGTAGTTCAACAAGCAGAAAAATACAAGAGACTCCTGAATCATCCTATGCACCAAAGAATTAATGGCTATGGCAAAAAAAGGCTGGAGAGGAGCAGCTTCTCAACAAATGCAAAGAAACTGATGCAAAAGGCACCAACTATAGGACAAGCGAAACCAAGGCCCATACAACCAGTCAGTATCATCCCCCCCCACCCCTTGGGCATACAGACTCCCACAACTAAAAGAACAAATAGAAAGCATAGAAAAGAAAGAAACTCAGACAGACTTGGAGAGAAAGCGTATCACAGTACAACACATCGCAGTTAATTACCCACAAGATGCATGGACTCATGCCTACACAGATGGCTCGGCCACAAATGCAATTGAGAATGGAGGTGGAGGAGTGACCCTCAGACTAAAATACGGGAATGATGTTACTCTAGCCATAGCTACAGCCAATTTTAAAGCAGAAATGAAATCTCTCAAGAAAGCAGCAGAAACTATCTTACAACACAAAGAACAAATGATGATGGTCAACCAGCATAGGACCGGTACTGTCAGCAGAAGTGTGATGGCGGATACACTCAAGGAGAGATCGGAGCAACTATGGATGTGTCCAGTTTGCAGTGATGATGATCCGACGACTAACTAACTAACTAACTAACAAAGAACAAATGAACAGGAATATTGTACTACTAACAGATGCACTCTCTGTCATAACAGCACTGAAGCTACACAGGAACACCGAACTTAATGAATTGAGGGCAGTTCTAGTTCAGTTGTACAATAATTTCCAAAGAGTAGTGATCCAGTGGATACCGTCACACTGTAACATTGAAGGGAATGAAGTTGCAGATAGACTGGCCAAAGAAGGAGTGAATTTACCTCAAGAAGACTATCTGGTCAGTTATGAAGAAGTGAAGACCATCATTAAAGGCAACTATAACAAAAAGTGGAAAGAAGACCACCCCAAATATAATACAGATGATGGGTATTACCAACTATCCAGAAGCGACCAGGTTATCCTTCTGCGCCTCAGAACTGGTCACAACAAAATGAGACATCATTAATATCAATAATATTTACACCAAATTCAAAATAGGTACAACAGGTCTCTGCCATTGCAGCCTTGCGAATATGACAGCAGAAGATATCCTACAAGAATGTCCCCAGCATGCAGACCTGATAAACAAGACATAACACACTCCAATCAGCGGCGAAGAGAAACTGTATGGCACAGTGGACACTCTAAAATAGACATCAGCCTAAATTATAGAATCCGGAGTCCCAACCTGACTGAGTGATGAACGCCGAAGAAGAAGACTACGAACGAACAACTATCCTTGATCTCACCAATAAGACTTGAAGAAAAGGCAAGTTGCTAATAGAGAAATTTTATTTTAGTTTCTTTCTGTAATTGATTCTTGATCAGGAAGACGAGTTTCCTGTAAGGTAACGATGTTGCTGTGCAGTCTCATGAGTATTCTATTAATGGGAGGTATTCTTCTAATGTCAGTCGCTGCTGTGATGTCGAGTCAATGCACATGGTTATAACATTTCATGTGCCAAATCTGAGAGACTGTTTTTTTTCTCTTATTCTCCTGGCGTGTTTTGATAAGCCCGGCGGCTTATATGGAGAAAGTGTTTACCCAATTTGACACTAATCTCTCTCGGTTCCGTTGATTTTCTTCTTCTTCTCGTTCGCAGTGTGACATGTCTACACAGTAAGTCCTGTTTTCTTAATAAATGCTGCTGTATTTTAAAGCTCCTCAATGATCCCATACATCTTTCTGTGGATATCCATCTCTGCGGATATCATGATTTTGACTGCACCGACACAATTCCCAGCTTTCTGAATGACATTGTCCACCCATAATAGGACTTAACCGTGGGTTTGTTGTTCATATTAAAAAAAGATGCACCATCTGTATTTACCATAAATTGCATATTCTATTTGTGTGCTAATCATACATGCTCGCCATCATGGCTTGAAATGTTCCTTAAACATGCGTGCTGATATTTTACTCGTGGCAGCAACTCCATACATATCAGATGATACAAGATCTTGTGAAGATTCCTAATCACCAAATGATGAACATTTCTTAAATACGCTGGCTGTCACGGTGCAATGTTGTCGCCTGCATTCTTTAATAAGTGGATGCTTTAAAACAATTTTTTTAGAGTGAAGCTCCAGCAGATAAAGTATATGAATATGGAGCAGGAGATATTTTTAAACTTATGTCTACACTTGAAACCAAACATAGGCCTATATTATGAGTATAATCTGGGCTTTTTTGTGTATTCAGACTGTGGACGTTTTAAAATGTTGAGTGGTAACTATATTAGCAAATGCACAAGTAAACATGGCGGTCCCATCGTCAAATTTACGTAAGACCCTCATATATATTTACTTTGTTATTATTGCACTAGCACGTTAAACACCATAATTAGCGGATGCGCACGTGTCGGACGTTTAGCCAAAATACGTTTAAAAGTATGCGTAACTCACTTAAGGCAGATTCACACTCAGAAAAAAATGTGTTGGTTTTCTTATGTACTTGGAAAACATTATCAACAAAATATGCTACCAACACACTCGTGACACTGGCATTATTAATTAAAAATACTATATTTAGATAGCCCTTGAAAATTGCAATTCAATGATACATCAACCAAGTCTGTACGTCAATCCTGAAAAAAGTTATGAATTTTTTTCGAATTAATTTGACATCAATTTAATTAACATGAAACATACAGGAAAATATAAATAAAACTTGACCACAAAATTGTAACTGAGCTGACAATTTCTTAATGATCTTAGTTATTTTCAATAATACAACACACAAACTATACATTATTTTTGTGTTCGTGAAAACAAGATGCCTAAGTTGATCACATTTCTGGAATTTCAGATGGACACATAACTAATTGATATTCAAAATGGCTGCTAATTTGCATAATTATAATGAAAATAAATTAAATATCTATTAAACATAATAAAATAATGCAGAAACTATATATTTTTGTATTCAGAAAGACAAGACGCATCTGTTGATCACATTGCTGTGATTCTCAGAGGCATGTACAACTAATTAATATTCAAAATGGCAGCCAATTTGCATAAATAAAATACATGTTGATGTTTTTAAAAAATTAACTGACGTTTTCTGCATCGTGCTGCATCCTTAAAAGTTACATATATAAAAATAAAAATGGTTAAAGAACATAATAAATCTGGTTGCAGACATGAAAAACGGCGACGTCACTAAATGTAAATGTTAGTCTAAGAAATTTATAACCTAAGCAACATTTTCTGTACATGCGAATCCCGGATGTCCAAGTACCTATATTTTATTTTATAGTATTATATAATTATAGTAATTATACTACTTCTATTTCTAATCTAAGTTCAGTCATTGATTTTGATTGTCAATGTCTTAGACTTCATTCCATGCTTAATTCTAATCAAATGATCCTGTGCATCAGGGCCGCACCAACCCACTGCACGGCAAAAGTATTTACAAATTTTACTGCAAGATTTAACAGTTGGTCCATCTTCAAGACATCCAAGGACACTCTATTGTAAGCGATCCTCAAGATCTATTGTGACCTCACATCTCCTAGCGTGAATCGAACCCCTCAAAAACATCCTGCGCAAAGATGGCTGCATTCTGCCATGTCTTCTTTCCTAGACAAGCAATATCCACCTAACAAAGTTGGTAAGCACTTGGGTATTCTCTCAAGATGACACGATACCTTCCAGGCCACAATTTTTTCCAAAAGCTTGTCTGTTGTATTCTATGGGATCCTATGGATGGCCCTTTCCATCGGTGTTCCATAGGTACATCGATGATGGGATTGGCATCACTGAAATGGCTGACCTGGCACGCTTCATACAGTTCATTGACAATTTTCATCCGGCCATCAAGTTCACATCTGAGATCTCCACCTCCCATGTGAACTTTTTTTTACATATCTATCACTATTCAACCCCTTTGTCTTAGCACATCGGTACACTACAAACCGACTGATGCTCATAGCTTTCTTCTATACACCTCTTCTCATCCCTCTGCCTGTATGATTCCCTTCCATTCTCCCAACTTCTTCATCTTCGGCGCCTGTGCAGTTGCGAGGATGATAGCTTTCTTCTGCTGTCGCCTGTACCCTGAGGCTGTCCTCAGGTCTGCCCTTCTTCGAGTGTGCAGTCTCTCCCATCAGGACACCCTCTCAACCACTCGGAAGTCTTCCTTGTTTAACTGGACTAAGCTTGTTCTCACTTTCCACCCCCATAGCGCTGCCATTCGCCATGCCCTGCTTCGTCATCTTCCCCTTCTCCAGTCTGACCCTGAGACGCGGGAAGTGTTCTGTAACCCCCCTCTTGTTGCTTACAGACGTGACAAGAACCTCAGGGATCTACTAGTCTGGAGTCACCTCCAGCCTGACGTTCCTAATCGTTTTGGCACCATCAGATGCAAACGCAGCAAATGCTACACTTGTGCCTATGTCACTCAGATCCTGTCACATTCCCTAAAGCCACCTTCACCATTGAGGAGAGCTTCACATGTGTCCCGCAGCGTCATTTATGCCATCATATACAAGCGTTGCACCATGACATATAGATGAAACTGGAAGGGGGCCTCACAGACCAATTCTGCGAACATCTGTACAGCATAAAAAACCAGTCTGGTTTGCATGTTGACGTCCACTTTAATGGTACGGGCCATCGGGGCGCCCAGGACATTCAGGTTACGGCCATTAAGTTGTGCTTCTCTGACGACCGGGCCCGTCTTGCGATTGAGAACCGCTACATTTATCAATATGGCACTCTTAAACCTGACTGCATTAATGAGCGCCTGTCTCATGTATGACTTTAGTCGATCCATAGTTTCTTATTACGTTGTCATTTTTTAATTTTCCTTGTCTGGTGTCATTTCGCCTCTTCCGGTCAATCCATACTACTCATATCAATGTGACCGTTGATGTTATTACTGTTCACTTTCTGTTATATGTTTTAATTGTTTTTCAATTGTCTGTCTTGATAAAGGCCTTTTGGTCGAAACGTCGATTTGTGTGTGTCATTATGTGTGTTATCAAGTATTAGCAAAACTTTATTACCCTTTTCCTGGATATATCCGTTGTATTCTACCTTGTTATTACTCTGTAACCTTGTATCCTCGTGTGATCCTTGCCAGAGTTGGGTAGTGGGACTAAATAGCCATGCAGCCAGTCTTCTTTTACTGTGCCCTTTAAAAGACTATTATTGAACATGTCCGCCAAATCTCCCAACTCCTCATCAGTTCTCAGACTAATGTCATCGTATCTGATCAGGTCCAGGTGCTGTGGTTTTTGTACTTTTCAGGGCCTTCCTAATTTCTTCATCTGTAATGATCATACCGGGTATGTTTTTCGATGCTCAAGTTCTTACACATGTTCATTATCTTTTTCCTGATTTCTTGATATGCCTCCACATTTCTCTAACCAATTTGTGTGATATAGTGTCAGCAACGTCACACCTTTTGTCTCAACCGTCTTCTGCCAGGTTGTATCAGCACTCGGAAATCGGCAATAGTCGTGCATCTTGTCTGACCATTCATAGATTTGTGTAAGTGCCAGTACAATTTCAGTGACCTTTCACGTGAGATCTGGCAAAATTCATCCCATTTTGTCACCTTTGCTGACTTTGCAATCTCTTTGAATGCTGAAGTATATCTTTTCTCCTTTTCCATTGTGCGACCTCCAGGGCTAAGCAGCCACACTTTTCCTTGCTCTCTGCCATAGTACTACTGCTTTCTGTTTCTCGCTCTATGCCCTTTGCACCTGTCCATTTCACCAGGGGTGGGGGGGAAATTTATACCATACCTAATTTTCCACATCTTGAGTCATATGTTTGTCTTGTTGAATTTCTTCTGTGCTCACAACTTCAGCTTCTCTGTGATCATACTTAAAAGACCTGACTCTTGCTAGATCTGGTTACTTTTGTCATTTTCACAAGCACAACACATGGGAGCTCCATGATGCTCCAGCACATCCAATTTGCAGATAGCCATAGAAGCAGATGACACCAATGCCATGTCGATAGCATTATCATCATTACCATCCCTGCTTACCATTCTTGTTATACAACCATCATTAGTGCAGACCAGGTCTGTATCTGTTGGGACCTCCTCAAGATCTCTACTCTTGTTCAAGATCTTGTTTTGGTTTGAATGTGCATATGCAATTCAGATTTCTCATTTCGGGGTGTTAGCTCTGGTGCATACCTTAAGGGGCTGTCAACTTCAGGCAAGTGTGAGAGTTGTCTATGGAATTGTTTATCCTATTGGACAGAGTTCTACTTTTCATTGCTAAATTTTGGAATTTTTCCTTCATTGGATGGCTTGCCATACAGTGAAACTTATCTGCTCGTATTAACACTTTTGTGTCTCTATTAGTGTTTGCATTCACCACATTGTCTCCATTTCTATTGTGGATGTTGATTTCATTGCCTACAAGTTGACCCTAAGTGTCCTGTTTTGCTTTTAATCTATTTCCTGTAATGTGGTTTGATGCAGGATTCCATGCAGCTACCTATATTCCAGGTGTAGTTGCATACTTTGCTGATAAACTATACCAAGTATAGTCCTGCTGGCTTCCAATGTTGCCGTACATAGTTTTCTAAGAATAGCTAACTTCAGAATGTGGCAACTGACTGTTTTGGTTCTGTGTTGGTTGATAACTTTTCTTATGATTTCTATATGCTACTTGTTTCTTAAAACCTTGCTTCACTCCCATGTCCTGCATTCTAATCATGGGAAGTATGTCTTCTCTAAATATAAAACTATCTATTCTGCTAGCAGTAGGGATAAATGTTCCAGTGTTGGGTAACAACCCTAAACAGGAAGCAGGTGGCTGGAGTAACACCGGGCAAATGTCAAGATAAACAAAAATAGGTAGATGTGTTACCAAAATAAAACATAACACAACCTAACAACGAGATACAGGGACAGACGACGTTTCGACTATTAAGCCTTCATCAGGACAAACGAAAGACAACGGTACAACGAATCTTACATGGAAACAAACGTGGTTGATAGGAAGGAAAGAGGAGGAGAGATAGTGAATAGATAGTGGAGGAAGTAAATAAGGAGCGGCATATTGGGGAGGAAGAGAGTATGGGGAGAAGAAGTGAGGAGAGAAAGTGCACGGAAGGAGGTGTACGGTTGGTCTCACTCAACTACGAACATCTTTTCATCTGACATGTTTCTCACCATGGTACATGGCCTGGACTAAGGGATCGTGTATCGGTGGCTCGAGGTTCTGTCCGTTGATCGTTGTTCCCATAGATGGGCTAGTGTACAGTGCGGGCAATACCCACATAGGGATTGTGACGTGCGGCTAGTCCATCCTCTTATCATCTTCGGTTGATGCGACGGGTCTCACTTCAGAACACGGGGCCTAAAAGGTACTTGTCGTTGCGGTTGTGACCTTGGTCCATATTCCGCAATATTTATTTTATCGGAACCTCTGTTACACCGACCTCCAACTACAACGACATTATGGACTGATGACCCTTACTTGGTCACATACGACCCCCCACCACCTCACATGCTTTGGCTGTAGTTCTGGGTCTGCCTCCATCTGACATTGCCTCCTTTCCCCTTTTCTCTCCTACTCTGGTACCCTTCTCTTCTGCACCTTCTTTCTTTATCAGCCTGATACCTTCGCGCGACGCGCCTCCCCGTGTTAGTCCCCCACCCTACCTTGCTGTGTCTGGTAGGCTTCTTCCTACTTCCACATCCCGTCCTTGCGTGGCGTATTTCCGGCTCGGGGCCCACGTCTATCCACCGTTTTCTTCTTCTTTTTTCTTTTTTTCTTCTTTTTTTTCTCTTTTCTTTTTTTCTCTTCTTCTTCTCTCTTTTCTTGTTCTTCTCCTCTGCATTCCTCTCATCCCTTTTTTTATCTGTCTCTATGACTATTTGTAGGAGTCACGGTTTTAACTTTTACCCGCCTCGGGTTTCTCTCTACGGCCCTGCCTATTATTTCAGTCGGTCTCTCGTCATAATACTGGACCGTTATACTTATCGCTCAATCTTCCCTGCGGCCATTTCTGTAGTCCTCTTAGTTTCCTGTAGTTTCCTGTGGTGTGACAATCTGGCATGTTGGTATTTTATTGACGCTACTTGCCTCACTAGCTTTCATTGTCCATTGACCCTGACCCACCAGTGTGACTGTTGGTTTCAAGCTAGCCAGTTCTCCACGTATCAGATAAGTTCTTTTTTATATATTATCACCTATATTTTATATTTTACTCCCACTTACATACATCATTGTATTATCACTGTATTTTCTTCCCACCATTATGTACTCCTACTTATAGTCTCTCTCCACTGCTTATATCTGCTCGGTCGTTTCTTTCTTTTCTCCCTTTTTTCTCTACTTTATTCTTCATCTCCATCTCTCTCTCTCCCTCATCTGATCTCTCCTACCATCCTCTTTTGCGTTTCCATGACGACTGTATGCTAATACTCATTGCCTGTTGCCATTTCAGGTAAGTATCTGAATTTATCCTCATTTATCTTAGTTTACTTGCTATTACACCTTAACTATTTTCACTCCTCATCTCCTTCTGTGCACTTTCCCCTCCTCACTTCTTCCCATACCCTCTTCCTCCCTGCTAGACTGCTCCATCTCTGCTTCCTCTGCTATCTATTCGTTATACTCATTGCGAGTTGCCACTTTTGAGGTATCTTAATTTAACCTTATCTATTTTACTTACTACCACACCTTATCCATTTTCGCTCCTCACCTCCTTCCATGCACTTTCTCTCCTCACTTCTTCTCCCCATACTCTCTTCCTCCCCAATATGCCGCTCCTTATTTACTTCCTCCACTATCTATTCACTATCTCTCCTCCTCTTTCCTTCCTATCAACCACGTTTGTTTCCATGTAAGATTCGTTGTACCGTTGTCTTTCGTTTGTCCTGATGAAGGCTTAATAGTCGAAACGTCGTCTGTCCCTGTATCTCGTTGTTAGGTTGTGTTATGTTTTATTTTGGTAACACATCTACCTATTTTTGTTTATCTTGACATCTGCTAGCAGTACTAGTTTTGTATCTTTGAAAGCAACATAAATCTCTTGAGAAAAGTAGGTTGCCAGATCTTAAGTAGAGTTGAACTGCCTAATACAAGTCTGCTTTATTACAAGGTTTTCACTCTCAGCTTAGCACTGCAGTCTAAGATTGATAAAATGTTTCGCTGTTTTGCATAGATGGCATGTGGTGCTGATAGGTAAGACTATGTTGTCTATTGCTGGTTTTGGTATCGGTGTAATGATTGCTTCCATTCATGTCTGTTGAAATCTGCCAGACAGTCTGGCATTTAAAAGTATTTAAAATATCAGATACTCTGACATTGCTGCATGGTAAAGAGTCAACCATGAAACTGATTAAAGATACTAGAAATAGAGATTTGTTTTGCCGGGTCCCAAAAGGGGAGCAAAGAATAGTAACACTGTTTACCTTACACGCATGTCGTAAAAGACGACTAAGGAGGTTATGGGATGGAGTTGGCTGTCCCATCCCATATAGGGTCAGTGACCCAAAGCTGTGCTGAAGTCGGATGTGTCAGGCCGAAAGGCGCAGATATCGCAGCAATGCTGTAAACCATGACACAACGCATTCCGTTCTCCGGACTACATCCTGCGAATCTGCAGGAGTTTGAGAACGAATGCAGAAGAAGAAGAAGAGATTTGTGGAGATCCATAATTGCTTAAATGCCAGTTGACATGGCATCTGATGATGATAAATTGTTTACCACAGATCTCATCCTCAGTGTTTCCCAACTTTTTGGTGCAAATTTGTGTCTGTTTTCTAAAAAGAGTTGTTTCCTGTGTTGACTACTATGACCGCACTTACCTTTAAACTTTACCTGTATGTCTTGTGGTTTTTTGATCATCTAATATTCAGTCTCAAGTTTCCTTGTTTAGTGATATCCAGTTAATTTCATTATTTGTCAGTAACGAATCATTGACAGAACTATAGCCAAATTCACCTAAATTGTATTATTCTCGATTATGTATTGTATGTGAATACAGGTAGGGTTGGGCAATTGGAAGAAATAACCATGTGTTTAACCGTTGCTAAAGTTTGTGTTATCTTCCTTTTAGTTATATTTCACTTGTCCCTTCATTCTTATGAACAGAATTTCATAGGTGTCAACTAGTACATATTTTCCCATATTGATACAGATTTCCTGTGTCTTCCCCCCCCCCCCCCCAAAATGTAGTTTAAAAAAACAACACTTCATTTGGTGTTAAATTTCACCATAGGCGATTGGGTGCCGTTGAACGGACTGGATCAATTCCTGTTAGTCTCAAGAATTTTAAAAAATTGTCCTCTGGCTTCCTACTTAAAATTTACTTGTATAAACAATTATTCGAAGCAAAATTGTATTGTCTATATATGTTATCCATGTTTACAAGAAGATCTATCGGCCCTTGTATAACTAAATACGGATATTATGTTATATGTTTGTTGTTACTGAGGATATTTCAAAACCTGTACGGGATGTTTGTTGTTGTTGTAATAGTCCTTGTCTCGATCGGTCTGTTCTGGTGACTTTGTGTGCACAGTTTGAATGGCTTGATGAAAGCGCATCTTTTATGGTGATGCGGTTAGTCAAGTACTGAAGAACGCATGTTCAATAGTTGCTAGGCGATTTGGTGCCGTTGAACGGACTGGTTCAATTCCCGTTAGTCTCAAGAATTGTTAAATTTCAGTAATTATTACTAATGCAACTGTTTTTATCTCACACACATGTATTGAACATATTGATGGGCCAAAAAACATTTTAAAATCCTCCAAAAAAGGTCTTTTGGTGCTAAATACGGACATTTTTTAAAGAAAAATAAGAATTTATAGTGTAAGATATATGAATTTATGAAAACATGAGTTGGCAGCTATGGGATTGCACAGTATTATTACCTGTATAATTTTGTAATACTTTGGTCTAACACAGGTTTTTACTTTGGTAACATTTTGGACATAAAAGTTACATCTTTGGCGTATATTCATAAATTTACTGTATCTTTGAAAATAACATACATTGTACATTCTAATCAGTTTCTAATTTGTATGCAGGGGTGAAGTCAAAGAAACCACTTGAGATTTGGTCAGTTAGAGAAAAGCTATGTTTAGCAAGTGCAGTGTTCAAGATTGGAGATCAGAATTGGTAAACTATGTCATCATTTTTGCATTTAATTTATATGTACTTATAATTGAAGATTGTAAATCTTTCTTTCTTGCATTTATTACAGCATTGTTTTCTTGTTAAAGAGGGCAGTGAGTGCTTTCGACTGATAATAAATTAATCTTTGCTTTAGTAGTCACTTTAATCAGTCCATATCAAACAAGCAAAGCAAAGTTATATAGTTGCTTTAATATAACCATATAAAACAAATAATACAAAGTCACAGCAGTCACTTTATTATTTCCATTTAAAAAACAAAATAGTCACTACAGTCGCTTTAATATGGTAATAAAAAACGAACATAAGAAAGTAATAGAATTTCACTTTAATATAGTAATATAAAACAAACAATATAAAGTCACTTTAATGTGGCCATATCAAATACACAATACAGTCATAGAGGTCACTTTAACCTTTAGCAAGCCAGATTAAAATATACGAAACGTCTCCCTGCCACCGGATTCTTTTTTGAAAATTTGCGTTATTGATGGTGGCTGTTTTGAAAATGTGATAATGTTTTGGTTGTTAAAGATATTTAAATAATATTTGCACATATAAATAAAGATTTTAATTCTGCATATATTGGTGTAATTTATGTACGTGTGTGTGTGATACCAGACGTATGAGAAAGTGGTAAAGACGTTTTTCACAAAAAACATATATTTTATAACAAATAAAAAGGAAAAAAATAAGTAAAAAATAACTTACCTTACTTATCGAATTCCTTGGCAACACTGTACACGAAATCACAAGCAAATCTGTTGTACTTATGTTCTTTCATTGCGAAATTATCAAAATATAGCTGGGGGGGGGAGTGTATAAAACATGTAGATTTGCAGTACAATCGTTCTTTGAGCTTATGCCTAGAGTCATTTTTGGTGCCACTTCAACATATTTGATATCAAACATGTACAAGTCCCCAAACCACACAGCATTCTGTATATTCACTGCTGTGAAACTAAATAACTAAATAATTCATGATTCAAGCCACGATTCAATGTTATTTTATTCTAAATACGATGAAAGAAAGGTCTATAAAACTGATCCACCATCATGGCATCATACCGGTGTGCAGATGTGGTCGGATTAATTGCTATAAAACGTGTACCTTCCATCTAGACATCTTTTCAACAATCATGTCGGGCGTGGGAATGTACCGGCTTCGATTGCGCATGCCCCGAACTATGTGCTGGCTGTGATTAGGCTGTGGTACGCCTATTTAGCACGATATATCATTGGGCAGAATGCATCTGACAACAAGTATAGAACCGCCATTGAAATATTTGTCGATCACACTTAACCAAAGCGCAGTGAAAGTTAACCTTTACAACCCTCTAAGCGACTGAGTCGTCGATGGATATCTTTCCATATAGCCCTGCCGGCGACTATTAGTCATGTTACATTTTTACATTTCATACTTTACATTATGAAATGTTAAATTCTATATTATGAAATGTTAAATGACTGTTAGTCGCCCGGTGAATTTATCTGGCTGGAACCACTAGACGTAAGACTCATGTGACCAATAATTTGTGCCATTCTAAGCTAGGACTATGTCACGTCTTTCCAGCACAGTTATGTCCCAAGTGTGTATGATAGAGCGGAGGTGTTTCATTTCTACTCCGTGTGCTTGAAAAAGTGATGCCATTTTCATGAAATTATGGATTCTGATTCAAACGATGAGGAATTCCTGGGATTTACATTAGTGCTCAGTGCTCAAACAAAATAGACTGATTGAAATATTTCTGGACTTAGTCTTGAACGGACTAGCATATGGTGACATCTACATGTTTTATTTGTTTCAGTATTATGAGTATGTTAGTTTATTTTTGGGTTTTTTTTCTGTCGGAGGGTAAATAAAAAAACTCACCCTGTACATGACATGACAACAGCAAGAGCATGCAGCCTTTATCACACAGCTACAAAATCCCTCCCTGCAACTCTTTAACGGGAAATATGCAGTATTCACTTAGCAGGGATTGCAGAGAATGGTGTCCCACAGCTGTGGAGAAAGAAGTGCAGGCTTTGGTCAGTGAGAATGCCAAAGAGAGGGTTGTGGTTATATACACTGATGGATCTGTGATTAGATATGTTTGCAGTGCTTGGGCTTTCATAGCTCAATGCGAAGGTAAAAGATCAGGGAGGAGAGTGGGATCTTTGCGGTTACTACGAGTAGCATGACCATGGAGACTGGCGTGACCATGGCATTTGAATGGGTATGCACACAGAAGGTAACAAAGGTCTTGATCTTGAGTGACTCTATGAGTATGATTAGAAAGATACAAGTGGGTCTCGTTCACGAACAGTGGATTGAGGCCTTGAGAAAGGCGAGACTGAAAGTGGTTACATTTATTTTCGTGCCTGGGCATGTGGGTGTTCAAGGCAATGAAAGCAGATCAACTGGCATCATGCGTGATTGTGGCATGGAGCAATGGATCGAGCTGGCGTTTTGAACTCCTTAAGAAATATAACACGCAAGAGTGAGACTAGTGTGAATGATGATTCCTTTTCAATGGCCAGGATTAAAGATCAGGGTTTGAAATGCAGTGTTGCTAGACATGAACATTTTGGAGGGCGAAGGAGAATGATGGTCAACCAGCATAGGACTGGTACTGTCAGTAGAAGTGTAATGTGTGGTACACTCAAGGAGAGATCGAAGCAACTATGGAAATGTCCAGTTTACAGTGATGATGATCCGACGACTAACTAATGCAGTATTTGACAGTTAATTTATGTATGAAAACATAAATACAATAGTTCTAGATAAGCAGAAGAATTTATCAGGGGTTCCACAGATCAGCATTTAATATAATTACGTTCTATGTTGGCATAGACCTAACTTAGAATGGCTGACATCGTAACTATGTTTTATTTCTTTGTTCAGTCCATATTATGTTAGTTTGGTTATGAAACAACATAAATATAATGGGCATAGTTATTTAGAAGGATTTTATCAGTGTTGCCATACATTGCTCATGTATTTTTGCATCAATATTTTTATTCAATTTTTAATCCATTAAAAATGCTGTCTCTCCTGGTGCATATAGAATGACAAAATTTCACTGCTGTAGAGAATGATGCTGAGGGCACAAGCCTGGTAAACCAGAAGTTAGGTTTTTATAGTTAGTTTTCTGTTTTCCCAGACTCTTTTTGTTCACCTGTTCACTGTTATCTTATGCTAAAGCTGATTTCGTGATCCAGGGATAGTTGTTAACTGAGGATCCTAAATATGGAAAGTGATCAACAATCTCAGGTCTATCACCATTGATGGAAATTTGTGGCTGCTTGATAGTTTGTGTTTCAACATAAGCCTGTGATAGTCATCATAGTTTGTGTTTCTGTTTGCTGATTGTTAGTCCAAATTCATGGTAGGCATCAAAAGGCAGCCAGTGAGTTTTGCGTTTCCTCTAAATGGGTTGTAATTGCAACATAATCCACAATGAGCAACTCTCCTGATCGGGATGCTCTTTATACTGGTCTTTACTTTCTTATGGAACAATATACATTGTACCATTTTCCCTTTGTCATTCTGTGAGAATATAAAGAAACTTCTTCTTTCATTCATTCACTGGAAACATGTCTATATCTGTAATTCTGTCTCCTGAATAAAACTCACTGTCTTTTGTAGTTCATACAGTGGCCCATAGAGCTTTGATTCCAGTTTTGTTTCCTCTGGCCAATATGTCTTCCTCAGCATTTCATACTCAGAACTATCTTGAAATATATGCTTGGTACTCTGTGCTGCCTGCCCACATGTACACATGGCTGTGTTGCCAATCTTGAACTTTGTATACATGTGACTGCGGAGTCGGTTGTATCCCGTTCTGAGGCATAGAATTACAACTTGTTCTGATCTATTCGTAATGTGATAGTCATCTTGTGTTGGTGTTTGTGGCTTTCTTATTGACTTGATCATCTGTTTTTTTTTCTTATGGAAGGTGATTGGTACATCTGGGTGGTCTTTGGCAGCACATTCCTTATCCAGTTGGTCTGCTTTTTAATTTCCTGGTATTCCACAGTGAGAGGGTATCCACTGCATGATTACTCTATACTAGTAAGAGAGTTAATTAAGTAGTTTTTGCAAGTCTATTAGTTTTCAAGACTGGAGAGCTTGAAGTACTGACCTTGCATCTGTCAGGAATACCATTGGCTGTGGGCCAGGCTTGGAGTTCAGCAGTTTTTAAGTTGCTACTCTAATTGCCTGGATTTCTGCATCATAATTATTGCAGAATTTCCCTGTTGGTTTTCTGATCGTATCTCTAGACTTGTGTGGATATTCTATATATACACCTGCACCTCCATTCCTCACTGCATTCTATGCTGACCCATCTGTGTATACTCTGACCCATATGTCTTGTGGATATTCCTCATCTAGGAAACTGAGGGTGACTGTCCTTTGCTGCACACTGTTCTGTTCGTCCTCGCTTAGTATTCCTTTCACGTGAGTCTGAATGTATATTGGCATTCCATGCCTTTCACTCCAAGAAAGGGGTCTGTACTGGTACAGACCTTAAGGGCCTGTAAGTTGTCTATGGAGTCGTTTAGCTTGGTGGATAAAGCTGCTTCTTTTCAGTCGCCCCATTTCTAGATTTTGAAATCTTTCCTTCATTGGATGACTTGGTATACACTGAAACTTTTCTGTTTGTATTACCATCTTTGTGTCTCTGCGTTCGTCAAGTATTTACATTCTTCCCATTTTCTGCATCTCTACTATAGGTGATGATTTCATTACTTCCAGCATTATCCTAAGTGCCTGGTTTTGCACTTTATCTAGTTATTGTAATGAGGTGTTTTCTTCTTCTTCAGCGTTCATTCTCAAACTCCCTCGGATCTCTCTTATAGCAGGACAATGGTCCTACTAGATTTCCAGTAATATGTAGTCCAAAGAATAGAAATGCATTGTGTCGCTGTTTTAATTGCACCACAGGCCAGACACATCCATCTTCGGCGGAGTAATATGGTGTTTGATGCAGGACACCACGCAGCTGAACCATATTCCAGGTGTGGTTTTATGCCTTGCTGGTACACATTAAGAAACATTTTCAAAGC
Organism: Meghimatium bilineatum; assembly: GCA_034231615.1. Lineage (NCBI taxonomy): Eukaryota > Metazoa > Mollusca > Gastropoda > Stylommatophora > Philomycidae > Meghimatium > Meghimatium bilineatum. The sequence goes on along the minus strand of CM067298.1, from coordinate 69,361,566 downwards.
AGGTTATTTTTGATAATATTATTTAATATTCCATCATTGTTTTTCTTAAACAAAATATTCTTTTAAAACAAGGGTCTCAGTGAGTAGAGCAATCAAACCATATGCAGAACCAAGCAGACCTTCAGAATGGTTTCATCAAAAGGTAAGTTAAATTTTTGGGATATATTGTTTTAAATGATTGAAATTCTATATAATGATTAAATGTGAAGTTATGTACTATGGACATTTTCATGCTGTAGTGGTTAAATCATTTCTTATGCTCATAAGAAAAGTGAGCATATTTGACATTTAGACTGTGAAGTCTTGTTTAAAAGTGCATTGTTGTCTGATAATCACTTGAATCTACTGAATTACTACTATAACTGTCAGTAATATTCTCAGCATATGGCATACTGCTCTATGAAGAGGGGCACATATAGTGAAATCTGAGTACAATGAAGTAAGTCCTCTATCATTTTTTTTAATGGGAGGGAGATCAAAGAGTTACAGTGACACTAAATGGCAGCACAACAACAATAATAGCAGTAATAGTGATAAGCTCTTAGTAAACTCTTCACAGGATCAATAATGAGTGGCACTGAGATGAGCGGGTGGAGTACATTGCTTTGGCTAATCTACGGAAGTTTCAATTCTGTGGAGTTATTGCCCTCGACATTCTGGAGTTTATGACAAAAAAAAGTATACATGTTGAAGGCGAGTAATTGATTATGAATAAAAGGACAGATCTCAGTAGTATTTTCACAGAAAATTGAACATACCGTCACAAATTTTTCATCCCAAGATCGAGATGGAAGTTAAAAGACAAATGATTTACAGTATATTCCTACCAACACTGTTACCACTGCCAAACCTGGTCTCTCTCATCTTCACATTACAGAAAAATAGTGACATGTGAGATTAAATGCTTGAGGAAAGCTGCAGGGGTCATCAGTCTTGATAGATTACAAAATGAAGACATCAGGGAAAGAATAGGTATAACACCCTGCACAGAATACATAGAAAGGCAGCAGATCACGTGGTTTGGCCACACTATAAGAATGCAGCACGATAAGTTGCCTGTACAGGCATATATCCAAATGAAATCAGGGTACAAAGCCAGAGGAAGACCATGAAAAATATAGATAGAAAAACAATAGGGGGCGCATCTGTCGTTTCGTCCACCGTTGTGACTTTGCAGTGTTATGTTTGTTTGTTTGTTTTGCGTTCGCTCCATTGTAACCATCACGGATATCCGTGCGATTTCCACCGGGAGCGTGATTACGTTGTGCCACCGTTATGCGCCTTGTAGGCCTAGCACATCCGATTTTGGCATTTGCAGTGTTAGATATGTTGCGTAAAATTATAGATTTTGGTAAGGGGAGGGGGGTAAAAGGATTAGAATTTGATTATATATATTTTGGGAGGGGGGGGGGGGCGAAGGATTAGAATCAGTGTTTAGAATGAATAATTAGTTCTCTAATTATGATGACGACAATGTAAAAAAATTCGCTATATAGGTCTATAGAACAACGGTGGACGAAACAGCATTTCTACCAAATAGGGACATCTTGAACAAACACAATCATAGTACAGCCGAAGCAACAGATCTTGCCTTGGAACACAATCTCGAGCTCCAATCACCCCTACGCTTAACGGCAAGAGAAAAACCACCTGGGGAAAGACAATAGACAATAGTTTTTGCATTCCCTCCAGTATGTTATAAGTAGTTGGTACAGTTGGGGGGACGAGGACATCACTGTTTGCCTTTAGGATTTCAGCGGGAATGTGTGCTCCTTTTGTCTTGATTGACAGTGCACTCATATTAAATTGGATATTGTTGCATATCAACCAATATACCCATAACCCTTTAGGTTCGTAGGGGTACCACATTGGATGCTTCAGCACACAGAGTCCTCCAGCGAATTCTATTCTCAGCGATGCAGATGAGTGTGGAAATATCTTGTCCTGTCCATTCCTTGATGTCTGTCCATGCCTTTATTTGTCCTCTCTCCTTCTTCCACCCGTGACAGTTCCCTGCAGTATTGTTTTTGACAAGGAATTGTGCCTGCATACATGTCCGAACCACGCTAGTTTTCATCATTTCACTATTGAAAGCAATGGCTCCTGAACACCTGCACACATCTCTACTTTATTTCTTACGTACACATTGGTCTTATGTTCCCTATAGGAAGTTCGTAGAATTTGTCTGTAGCATTTGTACTGGAAAGCCTGTAATCTTCTCTCCATGTCCGCAGTGAGTGTCCAACTCTCACAACCATACAGCACAACAGAAAGCACCGGCAACTTATACAGTTTGATTTTCACTCCAACACTGAAGTTGCTTTTCCAAATCACAGTAAGCCTTAAAGCCATCTCCAACCTCACTTTTAGTTCTGCTTTGCATTTACCATCGCTGCATATACTGGATTCGAGGTATTTTAAGGTATTCACGACCTCAAGCGTATGTCCATTCATCACGATATTAGTCTGGTTTTCTGTGTCTCTGCTGTTTACCAAGATTTTGCTCTTATCTGTATTGATTTCCATTCCGTACTTGCTGGTAACTTTTTCCAACCTTGCTGTTAACTCTGGCAATGATTGTTCTGATCCAGCTATAAGATCAATATCATCAGCGAAACGCGTTGCAAATACTTGCTGCATATAATTCAATATGAAACCTTGTGTTACCAAAGAATACTCATTCTGTAATCTACCATACCTATTGTTTATCCGATCCCCTGGGTTTCTAGCTTTCACTCTGTCTTCCTTGCTGGGTGGTGGTAGGTGCATGTCTTCTTCAGTTTTGTGTTGTGTCTTAATAAAGGGTGTTAGTGATGGAGGGGTTTGATGGTAACAGTTGTTTTAATAGGTCTTGTAGTGCAGGGCATTCAAGGGGCAGCGTAGCACAGTGGGTGCATATGTGTGGTTCTGGGTTCATTTCCCAGTTGAGGTGGAAATGTTTTTCAGAATGCAATGGCGCCCAGGTCGACCCAACCTTAAATGGATACCGGATTAATCCGGGAAGTAAAGACTGCGAGGGAGAGGAGATGGCTACCGCCCTCATATAGCAGCACCACAGAAATGTGAGATCGCTAACATCTCACACCGCTATGGCATTAATAAATGCTTTGGGTTGACTTTACTTTACTGTTGCAGTATGGTCTGCAGTAATCCTTTGTAGGTATTTGTTAAGTTGAACATGAGTTGTTTTCAGCCTAAATGTCTTGGTTCGATCTGTGCTATGTAGTTTATTTATGCTGTTGTGTGGATGTGGTTGGGACATTTCTGAGTATAGCACTCTTCCTTTTGAGCCAGTGGCCCAGCGATCTATCCATTCTTGTTTACATTTGTTGCAGATAATGTGTTTAGCTGTTCTAAGGTTGGTGGTAATTCCTGGTCATACCTATTATAAAAGATGACTAATGAGGAGTAGGAAATTGAGCTGGCTCCCAATTCATAGATAATCAATGCCAAAAAGTGTTGAAAGAAAATAGAACTATTACTAAACCAATATGCACAAATATCTTATTTTTGCTGTAAACTAAGAGCATGGCATATGTACACACAAATCACAAAGAGATGTAAGTACCGGTATGCATACTAGAATTAATGCAGAAGAATCACCACTATCTGAGAGCTCTGATAATACTGTATAAAATTGAAAATGAATTTTGAAAATAGTATTCCTGGATAGGACTAAGAACACAAAGTATCAAGTTTTATAGGCTCACTGAACAATATGAAAAATGTAGTCAAGTTCACAAAACATACTAAATCGATGCATGCCCTGTTAATTTATCAAAACACTATGTGCAGTGTACATAACACTATATTATCATGAACTGTACCGGCCTGACAGAATCAATTAAACTAGATGACAATATACTAGACAATTTAAAATTTCGTATATTTGGAAAGCAAGATAACAGCAGATGGTGATACCAACTCAGAAATCTAGACTTGAATCGTTCTTGCCTCCAATGCCTTTAACAATCTTTCAATCATCTGGAGATTAAAAATCACAAGTAAAGAACACACCAGACTGCGACTATAAACTGCAAGTGTGATTCCATTATTGACATATGGATGTGAAATTGGGAAATCTACCGCAATAATGGATAAGAAGTTAGTTGCCTTTGAAAATAGATGCCTCAGAAAAATCACAAATACTAATTGGAAAGACTTCAAATCAAACGACATAGAGGAGACAAAACAAGAATATGTGACGAACATCATCAGAGAATGCTGCTGTACATACATCGGCCGCATACTAAAATTCTAAAATAAAGGAAGACAGAATTCCATGACAAGCCTTCATGTGGACACCAGACGGAAACAGAAAACAAGGAAGACCAAAAACAATGCTAAGAAGAACATTTATGAATGAATTAAAATGAACAGGCATAAATGAACAAGACATGCAATCCTTGGCAACTGAAAGATAGGCATGGAGAACTATGACATATATTTTAACTATCCCGGGTTTATAATGTCCATCACATTCCAGTGCTTGAAGAGCAGACATAGTATCTGTAAAAATGTTTTGGACTTTTGAAGGGGAGGCATCAAATATGGTCTTCAGGTGGTACAAGACAACTTCTAGTGCTGTATTTCAGCTTCATAGTTAGAACATATCTCCTCACAGGCATCAAACAACTCAGATGTCTTGTATGGATATTCTATATAGACACCATAAACTGCTTTGATAGTGGATTTGAAAGCATACCCATCCATATAGACATGAATCCATTATTCCGGGTAGCTGTCTATTGTTTTTTGTGTTGCTTTCATAAGACATAATTGGTCAGAACTTTTCATGTATTAGCTCGTAATTGTGTCTTGATTTCTGGTAATTTAAAATGAGTGAGGTGCCAAACATTTTTTTACTCTTTGCAGTTCTTGTCTCTTGTGTGGGAGGTGATAGTTGTCCTTTATTTTATTGATATGGCTGAGGACTGAATTGTGTTTTATTTTTTGGTCTAGTTGCCATTTTTCTACAAGTTTATTTGGGTGGTCTTTGTTCATTCTTTTACTTCTTTCATAAGCCTCCATTGCAGCCAGACATCTTCATATCTCAAAGGGTTCTACATATGTATGTATTTCGTATGCAGCCATTTGTGTAGATATCATTGCTCCACTAATAAAGTGTAGGACATTGTTCTGCACTCTGTTTAGTGATTCTATATTTGTTTTGGAACATTTTGTCAGGAGGGCACTGTTGTTTTCTAAAGCAAAACGTATGTAACCTAGATACTTCTGAGAATATCCTTGTCTGATCCCCAGGATGTACCAGTGAGCTTTTTCAGTAGCTGTAATCGTTTCAGTGCTTTATTTTCTACATTTTCTACATGCTTCTTGAGTGTAAGCTGCCTATTGAGTGTGACTCTAAGATATGTGAAATGTTCTTCTCTTTTCAATTTCTGTTCCCAGCACTGGAAATGGGATATGTACGCATTATACAGTTAATGATTATGCTCAGATTCATTACACGAAATGGGGCTGCCCCTGTGGTTCATCGCCAGGCAGGAGGAGCTCCGGACCCCCAGCCTCGAATGTGTCCACCAAAAGCTACTGATGATGACTCTGTGTATTGGGGACCAAGGATTAAACAGAGTAGAGTAACGAGCCAAACCATTCACGTCAACAAAAACACAATCAAAATCATGCAGTGGAACAGTGAGAATGAAGAAATTAGACTAAGAAGAAATTAGAACTACAGAATTTCCCCCAAAAGCAAACGATTGATGTCTTGTGCATTCAGGAGACACATCTTAATGACAGCAACAGATTATCCATCAGAGGCTATAAATGCTTCAGACTAGATAGATTAGGCCACAAAGGAGGGATTATCACTATGGTATGTAATAACATACCTACTACAGAAATTGCAAGTAACCTAGAGGGCTCAGAACATCTCATCATCAAATTACACACAACCCCAGAACCACTGATTATCACAAATTTCTACTGCCCAAGCAAAAAGAAATTACACCTCAGGACAACTTCTCGCATCATAAAATCATATTATAGTTGGAGATTTCAACAGTCACTCCCCTAAGCTGGGGTTCAATCAATCAATCAATCAATAAAACCCATAACCCTTCAGGGTCGTAGGGGTACCACATTGGAAGCTTCAGCACACAGAGTCCTCCAGCGAATTCTATCCTCAGCGATGCAGATGAGTGTGGAAATATCTAGCCCTGTCCATTCCTTGATGTTGTCTGTCCATGTCTTTATTTGTCCTCCTCTGCTTCTTCCACCCTCGACAGTTCCCTGCAGTATTGTTTTTGACAAGGAATCGTGCCTGCATACATGTCCAAACCATGGGGTTACCCAACTATGGACCTGAGAGGAGAAGAAATAGAAGACTGGAAGATAGAAAATAGGCTAATCCTTATTGTCTTCTTCTCATTTGCAGTTTGACATGTCTACACAGCAAGTCCTGTTTTCTTAATAAATGCTGCTGTATTTGAAAGCTCCTCAGTGCTCCCATACATCTTTCTGTGGATATCCATCTCTGGTCCAGTGTTCTTCCCGTAACTGGTTTAGTGTATTGCAGGATATGTTCAGCGGTCTGTGCTGCCTGCCCGCAAGGGCACAGTGGTGATGGGACCAATCTTAGTCTATTTAAGTGGCTGTTTAATCTGTTGTGTCCTGTTCTGAGGCGGAAGATAATAACCTGCTCTGCTCTGTTGAGATAGTGGTAATTGTCTTTTGGGTGGTCAACTTTCCTGGTGGCTTTGATGAGGGTCTTCTTTTCTTGGGATGTGATTTCTTGGTATTTTTGTTCCTGTGTTGCTCCATCCTTTGCCAGTCTGTCTCTTCATTTCCTGGTATGCCACATTGGAATGGTATCCACTGTAGTACTACCCTTTTTTGGATACTCACTTCTCGCATGGCTTTCTTCAGGTCTGGCAGCTTATCGCTATCAAGGACTTGTAGGACAGATAGCATTAGTAAGAAATACCACCTGCTGTCATTGACTTGTGTTTTTAATTATTTCTGCAGCCATGTTAAAAGTTTTTACTTCTTCAGAGTAGTTGGAGCAGAATATTCCAGTTGGTGAACATGTGGATTCATTTTCTTTTTCTGAATATTTTATGTACACGCCAGCACCTACACTGGAACAGAAATGTCCAGGCTATGCATGATGAAGCCTCTGCTGCAAGATCCAAGAAGGAAACTAGACCAACAGAAACCAGTATCATTGAACACAATAGACTGCAAGCAATTTTCAGGAGAGAAAAGCTAAACAGCATTAGATCAAGCTGGAAAGAAAAAAACAGCAACACTCAACATGGGAAAAGACTCAACAAAAATGTGGAAACATCGTCTCAATGAAGAGAACAGCCCCAAAAGCAGTATCATCATAGAAGACAATGGGAAGTCCTACACTGGCACACAAGTTGCAAATGTTCTAGCAGACTCCTATGCTGAAGAAAGCAAAATTAAGATAACAAGAACAAGAACTGCCGAAGTAAGACCTGAGACAAAAAACCTTATAAATAAACAGCAACCATGCCCAGTCACAATGACCTCACCATTTCACAAGTCAGAACTTAACATGGCAATTCAAAATCTCAAAAAGAAGAAAGCCCCTGTACCCGATGTAAATCACAAATGAAATGATCCAACACCTAGCTCCTGTGGGTAGAAACAGAGTTCTAGACCTTTTTAATGAGTCATGGGCGCAAGGGATCTTCCTAGAAGAATGGAAAGAGGCAGAAATAATTCAATTAGAAAACCAAAAACCAGCAAAACAACCGACCATCCTATTAGTCTACTTAGTTGCCTAGGAAAAGTCATGGAAAAAATGGTGAATAACAGACTCTTAAACTACCTGGAGGAAAACAATCTTCTAGATGACTGCCAATCAGGCTTCAGAAATCACAGATGCACTGAAGACCAAACAACATACCTTGCCCAGGAAATAGAAGATGCTTTCCAGAAAAAATCAAAACTTCTAGCCACCTTCTTTGACCTGACAAAGGCCTTAACAAAGTTTGGAAAGAGGGTCTATTGCTAAAACTAGCCCAGAAGGGAATCAGAGGCAAAATGTTTCAGTGGATAAAAAGCTTCCTACGAGGCAGACATGCAAGAGTCAAACTCCAGGGGATGAAAAGTAAAATGATCAACATAACAGAAGGTGTCCCACAGGGAGGAATTCTATCGCCCACACTCTTCATAATTTTTAGAGACGATCTGCCAACACTATTTACACCATATGTACATAGAGCTCTCCATGCAGACGATCTTGCTATCTGGACCCAATCAGAATACATTGGAGTTGCAAAAGTTAGAATGCAGGAGGCAATAAACAAAGTTGAAAAGTGGGCAAATAAACAAAAACAAGACAGTCACTACACCTTTCACCCTCTCCACAAAACCTGAAAATTAAAACAAAACCAGTGCATGCAGGAGTGTAGAGGGTTTGGAGTAAGAGAGTTTTCAAATTTGTCCTTCCGCTTTCGTCGCTTGTAAATTGCTCACAGTGTTCTTAGTTTTTCAAATTTAGTGATGCCAGAAATGATCTGTGTGTGCCAAGCTGAGCGATCAAGGGCTGTAGTCTCCCAGGAGCTAGGATTGATGCTGCAGTGCTTGAAAGAGTTTTGTAGGTGATCCTTGAAGTGCTTTTTCAGCCAGATGCTTGAACGTTTACCATCGCACAGCTTCACATAGAATAATCTCTTTGGAAGACTCTTGTCTGGCATATGGACGATGTGGCCAGTCCAACGGAGTTGGGACCTAATCAGCAGGGCATGGATGCTTTGCATACAGGACTTTTGAAGGATTTCCGTGTCTGGTACACGATCCTGCCAACGTACTCCCATGAGTTTTCCTAGGCACAGAAGGTGAAAATAGTTAAGCTGTCAAGCGTGTTTCGCATAGACAGTCCAAATTGACGCAACATAAAGCGGTGTTGGTAGAACCACTGCATGGTACACATCCAACGTAGTTGTCAAACTGAGACCACGCCTGATCCAGACGTTGGCACGAAGACTCCTGAATGCCACACTGCCGCGAGCAATACGCAGGGCAACATCTTCGTCAATTGTAGCAGTTTGCGATAGGATGCTGCAGAGATATACAAGCTTATTGGCAGTATTGAGTTTTTGTCCCTTTACTGTGATTACTGGTTCTGTGTAGGGAACACCTGGCACTGGTTGATACATTACTGATGTCTTCGCTGTGCTCATGGTGAAACCGAACACATCACAGGCCAATGAAAATAGGTAAATACTGTCCTGGATGTCTTTCAGACTAGTAGCGTTTAGTGCATAATCGTCGGTGAACAAGAGGTCGTGAACAATGTCCTAGTTTTGGTCTTGGCCCTCAATCTACTAAGATTAAAGAGCTCTCCATCACCATGTGTCAGGTTGGCAGAGTGGTCTAAGGCGCCAGACTCAAGGTTGATAACCTTCCCATTAGGATGAGTATTCTGGTTCACGAATGTGGGCGTGGGAAATCCCACTTCTGACAACTTCTGCGCATGCAGTTGCGACTGTGGGTCTCACCAATGGCTCACTAGACAAACCACCCATGCAACAGAAAACCTTAGTAGATGACATGCCTTTATATTGAGGCTATCTTCTTATAGAAACATTATGGCACGTCATCGATACAATCCCGTAGTCGTAACCTTCGATAACAGTTACCATGTTGTTCTGGCAGACCGACTGTGATTTAACTAGTTACGGGCACGACGTGGGTGGACGGAACAACAAAGAAACCTGTTGCAAGGGCCAGAGTTGTGCCCTGATGTCGATGTCTGTTTCAGCAGCATTAGACTCAAAACACCATCAAGTCGGAGCACTTATGGGAATGCCCCACGTGCTGTGAGGCCAGTTTCTAATCAACAATCAAGAAGAGAATCAAGAACCATCAACTCAATAGCGAAAACAAATTCCTACACTGTTATTCCGGAATGCATCATTTAACATGGCAGAGAACACCATGCTGAAGAGGGTCGAGCCAGAACGCAGCCCTATTTGACACCGTTAGCTACTGGAAACGTGTTTGAATGTGTGCCGTCATCTTGCACACAGGCTGTCATACCATCATGGAATTGGCGAACCATGTTGGTGAATTTTTCAGGACATCCAAATTTGGCCATGATCTTCCATAGCCCTTCATGATTCACAGTGTTGAATTATTTAGGTCGACAAATGTGGTGTAGAGACCAATGTTTTGTTCGCAACACTTTTCCTGTAGTTGTCTGGCAGTGAATATCATATGTCAGCCGTACCTCTGCCATGTCGGAAACCACATTGGCTCTCTGGATGGAGACCTGTCTCAAAAAGGACTTGCAGTTCGTTTAACAGAACCCTAACCAGGAACTTGACTGCTATAGAGAGCAGGGATATGCCTCGGTGGTTGCTAGGCGATTTCCTTTTCTCTTATATAGATGTATGATGGAAGCATCCTTAAAGTCTTGTGGTATCGCTTCCAGGTTCCACATCATCTGGAAGAGCTCTGTGAGTTTAGCAGTCATAACAGGGCCACTAACAACATAAACTTCGGCTGTAATGGAATCTGGACCTGGCACTTTTCCTACGGATAAATTTGAGATAGCTTTCTCCACCTTCTCGAGACAAGGGGGCTCCGATAATGAATGATTGATTGTTATTTGCATGATGCGCACAATCACTTTGTTGATGAGGGAGGGGCAGTTTAGTACATTTTTAAAATGTTCAGCCCAGCGTTTGAGAATTTCCTCTCTATCAATGTTGGTATGCTTTCCATCTGCGCTTAGGAAGACTGAGGTCCTGAAGACTGAGGTCCATAAATTGCTATTAGCGCTGAATAAAATTTCTGCATATTATTGCTGTCAGCGTAATGCTGTATCTCTCTGGCTTTGCTACTAAGCCATGAGTCTTGCATCCTCCTTAGTTCTTTTTGCGTGTTGATGTGGGGTTGTTTAGATAGAGACCAGGGGAGCTTTGATCTGTACATCGTTTTCGTCGGTTGGCTGGTTGGTTGCTGATCCAGCGGTCCATGGGCTCATGCCCTTTGACTTCCAGGAAGGAAGGTTGCAATCTATGCACTGCTCCTAGCCACTGTAGTCAAGATAGTGTTCACTGTGCTCATTCCCCACCACCAATTGACTACTGGTTATGCCGAACTTCTCTATTGCTCCAGGCATGCAACCAAATGTTCAAGTCAAAAGAATTGTCACGTCCTGAGTCACTGTGCCTCTATGGTGGGTTTCAGCCATAGGAAAAAAACAGCGCTGTCAGTTTCCTCCTCTCCAGTGCTGCACAGTACATCTCTGGCTCCCTCCCAACCACAGAGGGCGCATATATATATATTCAGGTAAACATGAAACACATTTCAACAACAAACTAAAAGCATAATTGTATAGATGACATGCCATCAAGCTTTTCTAAGAAGATAACCTCAATTTTGTGGAATTCGACAGGGATGCATAATGTTCCCAGTACTTTTCAACATATACTTAGAGCACGTCATACAAGATACATTACATGATTACAACACGTCTATATTGATCGGAGGTCGCCCTATTTGCAACTTGCGTTTCGCTGATGATATTGATCTTATAGCTGGGTCAGAACAATTATTGCAAGAATTAACAGCAAAGTTGGAAAAAGTTACCAGCAAGTACGGAATGGAAATTAATACAGATAAGAGCAAAATCTTGGTAAACAGCAGAGACACAGAAAACCAGACTAATATTGTGATGAATGGACATAAGCTTGAGGAGGTGAATACCTTAAAATACCTCAGATCCAGTATATGCAGCGATGGTAAATGCAAAGCAGAAATAAAAGTAAGGCTGGAGATGGCTTTAGCTTCCTTGTCAAGACTAACTGTGATTTGGAAAAGCAACATCAGTGTTGGAGTGAAAATCAAACTGTATAAGTCGCCGATGCTTTCTGTTGTGTTGTATGGTTGTGAGAGCTGGACACTCACTGCGGACATGGAGAGAAGATTACAGGCTTTCCAGTACAAATGCTACAGACAAATTCTCCTAATTTCCTATATGGAACATAAGACCAATGTGTACGTAAGAAATAAAGTAGAGATGTGTGCAGGTGTTCAGGAGCCATTGCTTTCAATAGTGAAATGACGAAAACTAGCATGGTTCGGACAGGCACGATTCCTTGCCAAAAAATAATACTGCAGGGAACTGTCGAGGGTGGAAGAAGCAGAGGGGAACAAATAAAGGCATGAACAGATAACATCAAGGAATGGACAGGGCAAATTATTTCCACACTCATCCGCATCGCTGAGGATAGAATTCACTGGAGGACTCTGTATGTGGTACCCTTACGACCCTGAAGGGTTACGGGTTTATTGATTGATTTTATTGAACCTCAATATAACGGCATGTCATCCACTAAGGTTTTCTGTTGCGTGGGTGGTATGTCTAGTGGGCCATTGGTGGACACACAGACGCAACCACATGCGTATTGTTTTTGTCAAACCAGTCTTGATGCCTGCGAACAGTAACGCCCACCGCTTCTTCTTTAGTTCTGTAAAATGTATCATGGAGGTTTTCCAAACTTTTTTGAATGTCTATTGAGTGGACTGTCATTGGTACAATTTTGGTATCCATTGAGATGCATATACGTTGTTTATAAAGTGGATCTTTCAATTTGGAGACGTTGATACGTTTTGACTATGCTATTATGAGGTTGCAGGAAATGCAGAGTATGGAGATTCATTTTAAGACTAGTAGTTTGTGGTCCATTCAGCAGTCGGTGCCACACATGGATTTAGTGACTCACGTCCTGCTTATCATATTGTCTCCTGATAACATAATCAATTTGATGCCACTGTTTTGATCGTGGGTGCATCCATGAAGTTATATTATGGTGAAGAAGTTGAAAGACAGTGTTGGAGATGAGTAGTTTAAATGATCAGCATATTTCAAGAAGTAACTGTCCATTCCTATTGCATTTGCTAATACCATACCTCTCCAGGACACCCATTCTGAACCCACTCGAGCGTTAAAATCGCCAAGGATGATGAGTTTGTCAGATTTGGGTGTTTCCTGTAAGTTTTTTTTAGTCATCATAGAACTTTTTTTCTGTTCATCCGGGTTCGTTATAGTCGCTATAGTTCGTTATATATGCTAACAAATGTTGCATGCCACTTTATGGAAAGTGGAAGGCGAACAGTCATCAGTCAGTCACTAATGCCCTTTGGAGGTCCAGCCAACCTTCTGGCTAGGCTAGATTTAATTTCAAAGCCAACCCCAGCTTCATGTTTCACTTTATTTTTCTGCCAATCCAGAAGAAGGAATATCCAGTGTCTTGTTCCACAAGTTCACCTTCCTCAGGCAGCCGTGTCTCGATAAGGGCAGGAATGTCAATTTTGTACCTTGCTAGCTCTTTCGCTACAAGTGCTGTACGTCTTTCTGGCTGTGCGACCTCCACACGCTCCAGTAGGGTGCGCATATTTGATGCGCCAATTGTGAGTAGATTTGCATTAATTTTTCTTGTTTGCTTGCAGTTTTTAACCACTGAGTAGGGATCCCCGCCAGCCATGGTATGCTGGGTCATGGTGAGGCAGGCAATCTTTAGGGCACCTATTCTATCCCCTTCCTCTGGCTCAGGAGGTGAACCTGAATAGGCCTGCTCAGCCGCCCAAATGGCTGCCGAACTCCATAGGTGCCTCAATGTCACTGCAGAATGACCACATGGCCTGAGCCGTGTATGTTTAGGTTTGTGACTATGGCTGTCAGTGTATCCACACCAGCCACTTTACCACTCGCAAATTGCTGCAGGACATTTTTGTGATGATTGATGAGATGATGATGAAAGCCATGATTTGCGCGATGAGAATTGGATTAAAGTGCAGGAGAGTTGCGCAATGTCGTCAGCTTCATTCTCTCGCTGCTACACATATAGTTGAGGCAACTGAGTTTAACATTTAGTAACCACAAGAAAGACCAAGGGTAGAAGAGACAGAGGAAGACAAAGAGAGAAATTTCTGGATGGATTGTCACTGTGGCACAAAAAGAAGACACCAACTGAACTTATTGACTACACAGAAACAGAGAGTTATGGAAAACATGATCGCCTACGTTACTGGGAATGGCACTTGATTGATTGAATGAGCATAAGATTTATTCAGTCATTAAGTGTGACTATTTTTTTAAATAATATACCAAAAGTAATTTAAAAAAGAAAGTATTTATTGTGTTCTTCATATGTTATATGACTTTAACTCTTTAGTTTAATTTGATTTTGTTATTTCTGATCCTGTTTAGTTTGATTTTCTTATTCTCCAGAACTGTCTTCTACAGTATTATGACTTGATGGAACAGTTGGAACAGCCGAAGTAAAGTTTTTTTGTTTTCTCATGCCTCAAATCAATAAAATAATGATTTACAGGCATCAATTTACCTTGAATCTAAATTTTATTATATTGCTTAAGTTCTTAAGTATCTAAAATCATAACTTTGTATAAAATTTATTACATAAATAAAGGTATGTTATTTTTACATGTATGCGCTTATTAATGAAAAGAAGAAGACCAGTATAAGCATCATAAAAGATATCAGCATTAGTTAAAATTTACTGACAACATTATGTCTTTGTTGTTGTTTCAGTCCCCAGTAATTGCAAGCCATTGTGCAATGCTGTGGTTTATTCAGAGCTTTATTTCTTACATGTCGCAAGACAACAGCTGTGTTGATTCTCACTCGTCACAAATTGAAGTGTAGTTCGGTGTATTCAGGATTCTTCATCTCGAATAGGTGGACTCATTAATGTATGTATTAATTAGAGATCACAGCGTAGCCAGGTTAGGTTTTCCGGATACAACACTGCGACAGGATTAGCAATCCGACAGTGAGAACTCAAGTCGCTCGTAGATAATGGAGGGTTTCCCGGAGACTCACACAAGAGGGCCGTCTCCAGAAAACTCTTCTACCCCTGATGCCAAAAGGCAACAAAGGGTTTCAGCGAATAGATAGATAGATAGATTATTTACATAGAAGATTCTAACTTTCAGCAGTGTGCAATTCTTTGAAAAGAAGCTTCCTACTTAGAGGGGATAAATTCTAGGGACTGTGTGGCTTTTCTACCTTTCCGCAACAGGCAGAACATGAGTTTCAGCTACCATACCAAAAATCCTTTCCTGTCAGATGTGTTAATAGCAACTGAGCTCTGGGCCATGGTCATTCCTGTCACCACACCCCATGTACGACCTGTTCATAGCGGAAAACAACATACATGTTGGCAGATAGGACAATGGTCAGGTTTGGATATCATCTGGTTTCCTCAGCGTGATGTGCAATACTGGATTCTCTGAATGTTTCACCACAAAGGGAAACATATTTGTATAGATGAAATGCTATATTGACATGTTATCAAGTGAGAATTTACTTTTCCATAATTGATGGTCTGATTGACCAATAGTGAGTCTCTTCACATGCAGATTATGTCTTTAAAATATTAATATTTTGACCACATAAACAAAATATGGTTTAAAATCGTCATCATCATCAAGTGCAGTCTCCCCAAGGAAGTTTGGCTGCGTGACCTCTAACATCTTCTGTCTCTTGCTATATGAGTAAATTCAAGTAGGAAGCATGAGGATAAATGAAAAAAATCTCTTCTGTCTCTTGTCTTGGTAGTGCACTCTGCTAGACTGTATCTTGTCCATCTTATGATGTTTCTTCCCACTTGTATCTCTGCTTACCTCTTGGTCTCTGTCTCCTGACTCTACCTTCAAGTAAGTCTTCAACAAGGTGTCATATTTCTTAATACGTCCAAAATATTTTATGTGTGATTTTTATTTCCTGTGATAGTTTCTTTTCAATATCCATATACAGTGTTGTTAAAATCTTTGTTTGTTGTCTTCTCTTTTCAGGAAGTTCTCCAAATTTACATATATATATATATATTCAACCATTGATGCTTTCCTAGACTGTTTTATTATTGTGCAATTTATTTTGAGACCTAACTTTACCATTTATACTTTGCTTTGCTGGAATCATGCTCGCAGAGAGAGTTTTGTTCAGCTTGAGGACATGCTTCCAGGCCGAGGGGTTCATTATGTCAGTAAATGACTGTTCGGCTAAGAAGGCGAACGAATCCGAACCTAATTCTACCGAAAATGCTTGCCTATACCGGAATCATGCTCATAGAGAGAAAAGGTTCAGTACCCAATGAGCTCAGAAGAACATTTATGAATGAATTAAAATCAACAGGCATAAATACACAAGACCTGCAATCCTTGGCAACTGACCAATAGGCAAGGGGAATGACATCCGCACTATGTGCCAAACTTTGCAAAAGAGTGACTGACTGACCTGATGGGCACAGGTTGACCTGATGCATCAAATTACGCGAGATGAATTCACTGGTAGTGGTTCTATTCTTTATGTCTACATTTTAATGCCCATGACCCAAAATATATATAATATAAATTATTATGCCTTATATAAAGTTCTGAATATTCACATCCATATGTGATACTCCAAAAATCATGTTTTTAAATGTGGATAATGGAGATCTATCTATCTATACGCTGTGGCGCTTGTTTGCCTTGCAGCATCAAGGGTGGAAGAGTTCTCTGGAGATGGCCTTCTTGTGTGCTGTTTGTAAGATTGTTCCTGTAACTTTTTTTATTTCTGTGATCCATCTTTTACATGGTCTGCTTCTGGCTTTATAACCGTTATGTATATGTGTTATGGCCATTTGTGGCATGCTATCTGTCTGTATTCTGGAAGCGTGTGAAAACCACTTGATCTGTTTACCCAAATGTTGTTGATATCCATTTTTCAAGAGTGCTTACACAATTGTCCAATTAGCTTCACTATATAGTTTATTTGATGAATTTATATCAATAAATATTAAAGTTAGTACATTTTTCTGAATGACACCAGAAGCAATTAAAATATGAAAATATTTACATCCAGTCACAGCTTTATTATTTACAAGTTTTTATTTGCTACAAATAAGCTACTATGTGTGGTATTCCCTAAAGGATGATTTAGCACACATGTGGCTTATGTAAACATCCCATGCAGTAGTAGCTACTTCGCTTCCATGTTTGCTTAGTAGCACATTGCTTGTCTTTTCCACCGAAGTCAATGAGATGGATGGCCCCTTGATACCTCTCAAGCTCTGTATTTACTAGCTTTCTTCCTGGCTTAGACAATAAAGCAGTATCAAGGTTGTTAGGTGCCTCTGATTCAAATAAACTACATAGTTTTGCTATCAATATGTTCTTGAAGCTTCAAAGGGACATAGCCTTCTCAGTGTGAGGGCAACTCAGTAAAATGTGGGATGTGTTATTTCTAACACCCACATAAATACTTTATTCCACCATTTTACTATTTTTCTTGTGTGTTTTCCATAATAGAAAATCATCTGATCCACTCTATCACATCCATTCATTGACATATTGTAATAACGAAGGGGTGATGGTTTCCGAATTTCACTCCTACCATCAATTCTAATTTCATATGTTGGCAAGGTTTCTTTGATTTTTTATCTCTCCAACTGACACACATAACTTGATCTTCATCATTTATGAACCATTTTGGTTTATTGACAGTTATTTTATTATTCTTTCATATTTTCTGGTGGAAACCTTCATCTGTTCGCATTGAGAGTTTTGGTATCATGCTGATTTCTCTGCCGCAGAAACTGAACAAGAGGTAAGGAAGAATAATGGGCCCTACCAGTCATCAAATAAATGGTGATTTCGAATAGGTAGAATATTTCCTTCATGGTGTATTCATGTACAATTTCTGCCGGGCATAAGATTTGACATTTGCTATTAGATTGTCAATTATTGGTTCTGTCATCGAGGATAGTAAATACTGGAGAGGTAAGGCATTGTCAGGAAGGCCAAGTTTGCTGCCAGAATGTATCTGTCTGAAGTGAGACACTCCTATACTCTCTCCTTCTAGGGCTTAATGCCACACAGCATCAATCCTAGGCATAGCTTGTCCATTTGTATTTGATGCATAGATCTACTTGTATCATTAGTAGGCCTAGAAGTACCAGCTAAACCCTCTGAATCAGTAGATTCATCACTACTATTAGATGCTTCTTCAGTTGTTTTTTTTAAAGCCAGACTGCTTTGATTTATTTTTCAGCACATCCAAATTAGTGGCCCATAATCGCTATCTGAATCATCTTTTTCCAATTCACTAATTAACAAGCCCTGAAACATTACCGTATCTTGTTCTGTACTGTATCTGGAAGTGGTGGGTGCTGCCATTTTTGTCAGAAATAAACAATATAAGTTGGAATTTAAAAAAAACCTCACATTTCTACAGAACAACACGCTTCGTCTTAGGATTAAAACGGAAGTGAAAGTATCCACAATGTTTTTGGGGTAACATAAAAACCTCTACTGGCACAAATGAAATATTACTGATCAATATATGATCAATCGAAAATAAAAAACTGATAATCTGGCTATTGCTCCTGAATGAGTTCCATTTCATTTCATCATCCAGTACTGGTGATTTTCTATCTTTTAGTTTTCTGATAGATACTTATAGTTATTCTAATGTGAATGGAATAGGCATGACATCTGGACAGTTTGTGTTATTCTTACTGTTATTTACTTTTTGATGAATATTTGCATTTATGGTAATGGTACTTTCTTTTCTATAGGATTCTGCAAGTGTATCTGCTGCTTGCTTGCCAGTTTAGAGTTTATCTCAAGGTTCAGTAGTGTCTATAACTCTGTTTCTTATGTTTATAAATGATAAAATCTGCAAATTGCCAAAAGATGTAAGATCTACTGTAGCCAAGATTGGGTTCATTGTGCTCATTCCTCACCACCAATTGTCTACTGATTATGCTGAACTTCTCTATGGCTCCATGCATGTAACCAAGTGTTCAAGACAAAAAAATTGTTTCGTCCTGAGTCACTGTGCCTTTATGATGGGTCTCAGCCATAGGAAACAGTGCAGCCAGTTTCCCTTTCCCCAGTGCTGACAGTACATTTCTGCTTGCCTCCTAACCACAAACCACAGAGGGTGCATGCATTTATATAAACAACAAAGCATAAGATAATACCAAAAGTAACAACAACAAAAAACATGAAAAGTATAATTGTATAGATGATGTGCTACAAAGCTTCCATTAAAAAGAGAACCTCAATATAGCGGCATGTCATCTACTAAGGTTTTCTGATGCATGGGTGGTTTGTCTAGTGAGCCATTGGTGAGACCCACAACATGTGGATCAAATGTGTCAAGTTAGAAGGATGATTTATAATTTACTCCACATCTTATGAGGCATGTTCAAATGAAACCTGGCTGTGCTATTGTTGATGGTCATTTGGTCATGAACAACTAATCGCACCGAAAATTGAAGGGGAAGGTTTGGTAGGCAAGTGACTTAACATTCCATTCATCTGATAGCCGAAATAGACACACAATACTCACTTTGCATGCCTGTTGGAAAAATGTCATGTTATCACAATGGCTTTTGTTACTGTCATAAAGACTAAGTATTCATCTCTTGAATGTATAAACAAATGTTAATAAAGAATAAAAAAATCGACAGAAGGTAAATTTTTGTATTTACTTGTTAGGGATGCAGTGGGGCTGAAGATAGAAATCACGTTGACTCAAGTTGTGAGGCAAGCAGGTGCCATCTGAGCAGATGTGGTTTTAATCCCATTTGCTGCAACAAGCTAGAAGCAGATATCCATGAAGTGCAGGCTGGTATTGGGGCAGCCGCTCTGACCTGGAGAAGACCGGGAGCTTCGTCCTGGCGACTGGCCTGAAGATCTAGCAAGATCAAAATATTCCTGGTCGCAGAAGAAGGAGAAGATATGGTAGATGTACCAGAGATCACATGTTCAATATGAGAATTACTATAGAAAAATGTAGGAAATTCAACATCGATTTACATGCTTGTTTCATTGACTACAACAAAGCTTTAAATTCTATACAAAATTACGAACTGTAGACAGTTTTGGGAGACATGGAATTCCCAAATCACTTCATACATTTAATTGCACTATTGTATCACAAACAAAAGAAGCATTAAAAGTGGATGGCAAGACATTAGTTTGGTTCAATGTACAGAAAGAAGTAAGACAAGGATGATCTCTCTCCCCATTTTTGTTTAACATTTATGCAGAAAATGTAATACTATTCAGAATGTTCTGGAAATAATACGTCAAGTGAATGGCGTAGGCGATCATGTTTCTCCACAACTCTCTGTCTCTTGTGTTGTCAATAAGCTTGGTTGGTAAGCTTCTACCGTGCCACAATACAAGTCCATCTAGTAACTTTTCCCTTTCTCGTCCCCTATCTCTTCTCCCCTTGATCTTTCCAGTGGTTATTAAGTGTTCAAGCTGTGTTCTTCTCAGTACATACCCTAGAAACTTGACTGTCTGCCCCTAATGTTTGATATGATTGGTCTTTTTACGCCAGCATCAATAAGAACATCTGCATTAGTTTTCTTAGCTGTCTATGGTATTTTCATCATTCTTCTTAGAAACCACATTTCTGTATCCTCTAATTCGCTTTGAATTTTTTTGTTTTTAGTCCACACTTCACATGCATAAAAAAGAATTGGTTCGATATAACATCTCGGTACTCGAATTTGGGTCTGCATTGATATTCTTCCATTGCAAAAAATTGTTTTAATTGGAACTGGCATATTATCTAAGTCGTGACGAAAAATAACGTAATCTAGGGATATTTACAATAGTAGTTTCCCCTGGCTTTCTACCGGTTTATTTATGATGGTGTTCTCCACTAGCCTTTGACTAAATAGCCTGACCTACAAGGCAGCAGTGGTTTGATTTTAGAGTGGCCTTCTCTTAAATGGATTCTCCTCCCGCTACTAACGAAGTCCATCTATCTGGAATACACAATGAAAACCATCGCTAGTCACCATAATTCGAACTATTGTGTCACACTAACA
This sequence comes from Meghimatium bilineatum, assembly GCA_034231615.1. Lineage (NCBI taxonomy): Eukaryota > Metazoa > Mollusca > Gastropoda > Stylommatophora > Philomycidae > Meghimatium > Meghimatium bilineatum. Next base: position 69,340,705 of record CM067298.1, on the reverse strand, counting down.
AACTGGTTCATTTTACAGTCCGCACGCACAAATTGCACATAAACAAAAGTTAACTCGCTATTGTAAGTATTACAACTGACAAGAATTGAACCAGGTCTGTTCTAGCAGCACCTAATCGCTTTGCAACACAAGTAAACAGGTTTTCCGTACTTGACCAACCACATCCTAAATTTATTGTAAGTAGTACTTGACAATATCCATTATGTCAATGAAATATATGACAATAGCACAGGAAAAACAGCTTTAGATAACATTTTCTTGTTAACATTTAGATAACATTCGCAAGTTAGCGGGTGAAGAAATTTTCACTGTCTTCCACCGCCATGTTGATCAAGTGATTGTCAATAATATGTCAGTTGTATGAATTTAGAATTGAATGATCATATTGTTTTCTTTTATTGTAAATTTTCATTCAGAATTATTACTTTCTTTATAGGCGGAAAAGAGGTGGGGACAGATCAGAGTCTGACACACCAAGTCTGCAGATAATGAGAAGGATGACAATAGAAAGAAGTGAGCAATTGAAAAAGGAGATCTTAGAGATGCAACAGACATTTAAGTAAGCATTCACATCTTATGGTCCATGACAGTTAGTTATCTTTCCGCAGCCTTCTGTTTCATGTGCTCAGACACATTATCAGGTTGTCAAGCGATTTCTCTCTTGGTATTCTACTACTCTGCAGCTTGCCTGTTGTTATGATATACAGTGCGCATGAACATACTTTTTGTGTTTTTTGTGTGTTTCGTGGCATACATTTGTACTGTATTGGTTAATGAATTTCTATATATTTGTGTGATGTGTGTATATTTGTTTTCTATTGTATATTTGTTCTCGATAATTTATTTATATATTGTCTTTGTTCTATCTTTGGTATTGATGTTGTCTTGGTCTTTTATTCCCTCTTGTATTTTTTATTGTTTGTTGTTTTAGTCTTACATGTTCGGCTCAGTTGTTTCCTTGGACTTGTGTTTATGGTATAGTTGTTGTCTCAATTTTGTGTTTTTGATTCAGGTTTTGTTCTGGTCAATCATTGTGGTGTATTTCTTGTTGACTTTCTGCATCTTTTGGCTCAATCTTGCATCTGTGGCAGGCATTCTGCCTTGTTTTATTGTCTCTCTGGTCTGTGGTTGGATATTGTCTTGGTTTCATGTCTTAGTCTTCCACTTCTCTTCATCATTGTAATTATATGGCAAGCATTATTTCGATCTTTAACCTTTACCATGCTAAATATGATTTACATAACTTTTGTCATGCATATTGGTTTTTTGAATATTAAGTAATCATGAAAAATGCATCGTAAAAATTTAAAACGATTACAGACTCATGTGCTCTTGTCTGAACAATGTATTGATTCAAGATTTTCTCTCACCTATCATGTTTCTAATTAAATTTATAATGTTATTCCATAACCAAACTAATATTACCAAACTAACCAAAATAAATCACTTATCGCATTATTTTGTACATAAACCCATCTGATAATAGGCCGAAGGGGTGCGTTCAAGACGTCCAAATTCGATTTATAGACCGACATCCAAAAATGTAACATTGCCGGTAATAATGATCTTCGTCATCATAAAAATGAACGGACATGCTAAAGGGAAATAACCCGGTAGCGCAAACTTTTGCAACTGTAAGATAAAGGCACTCCTTTCATTTGCCTCACTCACATTACTTGAATGAAAGAATCAAGGATGAATAGGACAGTATATTCCGGGAACAATACATCCAAAGATAATACAGCACTGCCTTCCCTAACCATGTCTATAGATGGCTTATCACGTGGCGAGACTTCGGAACAACATACTTTCCTAAACTAATTGTTTGTGTTGGGTGTCCCGGCATTCTGATGTGGAACTGGGATAGTGAATAGTAATTACTACAAAATTATTTTGCCAGCGGACAGTAGTCTAAGAGGGAAATGATAGGATGAAAGAACAATTACAGGTAGACAAATGGGTACCTTTAGGTTTCTTCGTTTTTAAAAGATACAGAAGAATTTGAACTTTGTGACCCGTATGTTTTCCTTTAGGGAGTATACAGTAATAAACATGAGAGAGGATTGTAAAATTAACCTATGGGTATCAATTATGGCGGTATGATATATTTGGAACCAGTTTTCAAAAGGAAGCTCAGACGCCTTTCACTATTGATTTCTCTCCCCCATCCCCCTCCCTCCAACACGGGCTTTTAAAAAAACCATGAGACTGTCTAAGGGGGAAACTTTTTTGCAGATGTAAAAAAAAATTGCAGTGTTTGTGCGTGACCTAATGTAGAAGACCTCTGTACAGAATTAATTAGGACTTCATTCGTTATGTTTCTGGTCATTTGCCACTATTTATATACTTGAAGTCGCATGTCAAAAATAGACACAGCTGACCAGCTACATGCACGGAAATAATCAAAATCTGCCTTTGAGGTGATGTTTACACTTTGTGTACACAGGTCTTATAGCACAGTAGACGGTAAGTAACTGTTGTAACATTTGTCGCTTTACTGGCTATGTGGAATTATGTGGCATAGAATTCCTTTGTTTAGCCTAGGTAGAGTTTCGGACGGCGCAAAGCAAACAAGGAATACAGCGGTTAGATAGTGTTTCGGACATCATAATCAAGTGCCGTCTCCACAACAAAGGTTGACTGCAACAGACATCCAACAGTCTCCTGTCTTGGTGGTGCACTCTTCTAGACCATAACCTGTCCATCTTGTGATGTTACTCTCCCAATTGTATCTCTTTCTCAACTTCACCCTCGTTTCGGATAACGAGGAGGAAATTTGTGGTAGGCCTTCTAGCTGTGACATTACAGATTTTACCTAACTGATGTCGTTTTACCAGTAGAATTCTGACTTGGAAGGATTTGAATGACTGATGAAGATTTTGAATGACTGTTTGTAGCTCCACTGGTACAGGTAAATTTTTTCCTCTGTTACGTTTCTATAAAAAATGTTGTTTATAAACATTTTGTTGTTCGCAGGTCAAACCCACTTTAATTTTGTCTGTTCCTATAGAAGTGTCTACCAAAACATTACCTAGTAGACTAGAGGCCTAGATGATAAACGTGTGTTACTGGTAGATCGGCATAGGATATTTCATTTATAATTTCCACAGACGATTACCGTATTTCGGTCAATAAATAACATTAGATACCTGTATATTATAGCCCTGAGCGTTTTATCCTGGCTTGAATTTATTGACAAAAACATGCAAGCCATGGAATTTGGCTTTTTTTGGGTTTTTTTATTTTACCAGTATGTTTTTTCCCTTCTGTTACTGGGAATTGGCGTGATTAAAAAAAAAATTGGATGTGCTCGTTTATATGCCGTGACCCCTAAAACAATTTCTGATTTTTTTTCCCCCAAAAATTTTCGGTTTATACACAGGAAAAGATGGCAGATATAAAACACTAAACTTTGATCCAATGTTGAGCAGATCTAAGAATATTTCTGGACACATACAATTATGTAAATTTTGGTGGGTGTTTGGAAAACGCAATAACTCTTGTTTTTAGAGATTTTAAAATAATTTTGCACATGTAAATAAAGAATTGCATACTGCAACTAAGTGTGTAATGTGATTTTTGTGTGTGATACGAGAGGTGTGAGAAAGTGGTAAAGACATTCTTTCACAAAATAAAAAAAAAACATACAAACAAACATAGATACTGTTTGGAAACCACAATAACTTTTTTCATTTTAGATATTTTTACCTTTAGCAAGCTGGACTAAAACAAATAAATTTCCCTACTGCCACTATATTCTTTTTTGTGATATGACAATTTCACTACGGTATGATGGCTAGTGTTATCTGCGACGGAGGAGTATCTCCTGTGTTCCCTGTCACATGGTGTAAAGCAGGGATCTGTGCTGGCCCCTACTCTGTTTAGCCTGTTATTTTACAGCCATGCTAACGGATGCACACAGTAATAATGAAACAGCGGTACAGAACAGATGGTGGTCTTTTCAATGTACATCATCTAAAATCAAACACGAAAACTAAATATAGCAACATTAGGTAATTACTTTATGCTGACAACTGTGCATTGTATGCTGACTCTATCGTAAACATTCAGAGCACCATAGACCGCAACTCACAGGCCTGCAACAAATTTGGTCTCACTATTAACTTAAAAAAAACAAACAGAAGTCATGCACCAATCATCATCAAATAGCCAAATAATGCTACTTCCATCATCGTCATTAATGAAAAACTGCAGGTAGTCGACAATTTTACTTACCTTGGAAGCACTCTTTCTTGGGATGTCAACATCGATGTGGAAATTAACAATAGACTGGCAAAAGCTAGTGCTGTAATTGGTAGATTCCATAACAATGTATGGGACAGAAAAGATATAAGAACAATCACCAAACTTCAAGTATATCATGCAGCTGTTACACCAACCCTACCATACGCTTGTGAAACGTGGACATGCAAGAAAATTAAATCATTTCCATCTTACCTGCCTACGAAAATTACTAAACATCCATTGGTGGGACAAAGTACCAGATTACGAGGTCTTAGAAAAATCAACCTCAATAAGCATCTACACATTACTTATGAAGGTGCAAGCTGGGAAGATCATCTTGTGCGTATGGAGGACTCATGTCTGCCAAAACAAATATATTATGGAGCACTCAAGATAGGAATTCGAAAAGCTGGTGGACAGAAAAAGTACTTTAAAGACACACTTAAGTCATCACTGAAACATCTTAAAATTGATGTATGCTCTTGGTAGAGCTTCGCTCAGTATAGAACAGCATTGCATTACAGCATTAGAACGGGAGCACTAGCAGCAGAAGAGACCAGGCAAGATACTGCAAGACAGAGGTGGGAATGTAGAAAAAAAAACATCTCAACATCCCATAGACACCCAATACAGTTAGTTGTCAGTTCTGTAGAACTTTTTGTGCTCATGTTGAGCTAGTTAGTCATTTAAAAACACACTGTTAACTTTATTATTTTTATTATTTATTGTTATTATTTTTATGGTTGAGTTTTTAGTCATCGTCGATTACGACGGACGAACATCATATTCTTTTTGAGAATTTGTGTTATTGTTAGTGGTGTTTTGAAAACGTGATAATTTTGTTGTTGTTAGAGATATTTAAATAATATTTGTACATATAAATAAAGAATTGAATACTGGATATATTGGTGTACATTTTGTTTGTGTGTGTGTGACACCAGATATGTGAGAAAGTGGTAAAGAGGTGTTTAAAGAAAAATAATAATAGTAAAACGAAAAAAATGATTAAATTTTTACTTACCTTATTTTTTGACTTTTCTGAATTGGCAACACTGTAAAACACATCTAATTCTGTAGTATTTATATTGTTTCATTGCCAAATTATCATAATATTGCTGGGGAAACTGAATAAAACATGTAGATTTGCAGTAAAATCGCTGTTTGAATCATATTTTGTGTCGCTCCAAAATAGCTGATGTTTGTCTTCTACATAACTAAGCCTGCGTGATCTACTGTATATTCTACTGTGAAAACTAACTAACTCCCAAGAATTCATCATCCGAATCACAATCCATTATGATTTTATTGAAAATACGATAAAACAAAAGTCTAAAAAAACTGATTCACTCTCATGGCACCATACCAGTGTGCAGATGTGGACAGATGTCATGGATTTCTATATTACAAAGACATACTGTCCCTCTTATTCACCAAACTTACAGGAAAAGGAAGTCAAATTGAATAGCTAGCCAGATGTGTCTAATCTGGTAATTTGGTAATCAAAATGTTAAAAAATTGGCATTTAAAAAATTGGCATTTAAAAAATTGATTACATGGTTACTAGAAACGGGGCTTGTACACTCAACCGTCGTATTCTGAAATGTATAAACTGTTGTTGAACGCACTAACCCGAAGTGTACTTGAGGTTAAAATAATTGTTTTATATGTAAATACAGAATTGGAATATAGAATTTAATGATATAAGTTTTGTTGGTGTATGTACGGTATGTGACATGTGAGACCCTGGTGAAGATAAAAAAAATGGAACAATAAATGAACAAAATTCTAAAATATTAAAAACAAAATTACCTATACTCTTGATGTTTGGCAACCCTGATAAATTCATTTTACCACATATAGATCTATTGTATTTATGTTATTTCAAACCAAACTAACTTAATAGTTGAGGAGACAAATAAAATATGTAGATGTTACATTGTCCGAGTCATTGTTCTCTAAGCCTAGATCTAGTGTTTGTAGTCAAGTCACTATATTCTTGTCCGGTGGCATCTCATAATAAAGCCATTGTGTTACTACTTTGAAAACAAACGTAATTCCAAAGAATTCATCATCAAAATCACAATCCATAATGATTTTACTGAAAACCTGATAAAACCAAAGTCTATAAAATCTGATTCATGCTGATCATGCCGATTTGCTGATTTAGACAGATGGATCGGATTTTAAAATTACGTCCCTCCAATTCTTCTCTTATGCTAACATATGGTGGAAAAGGGAGTTTAATCAAATAACTAGCTAAGATTTTCCTATTCCGGTCACTTGAACGTTTAACATGTTTTTCCTATTGCTAATCAATTCATGGCCATGGGCAGCAACATCACCACCGACTGTTTACAGAAAGACAGCTGTTGACAAAATTTTTCTCTCATGGTGTCATAAATGTTACAAACGTAATCCATAAAAATTTCACAAAAAAATGGCTTCCATTGTAAGTAGAGTTGCGTTTATCGTAACATGATCACAGAAAACTTTAAAATCTTTGTTTTCCCTGGTTTTTTTCGAACACTTATCTTGACCAAAAATAAGCTAGATTAATTCTAGCAGTTTTGCCTCTTTTTTCATGGAAGAAAAAGCTAAATTTAAAATTCAGCATGTGTCGTCTTGTTTACACAGTGGATTTTTTCAAAGATCCTTGTGGATTATCGCTTGAAGCTACGGAGTTACGTGCAATGAGTGGTACTCTCGGCAGGTGGCATGCCACTTTGCTGAGAGTGACAGAGTACATATGGGAAACCAGGTACAGTGGAGTCAATCCACTATGACTTTTGAACCCTTTTTTGGGTATATTAACACATTTGCTTGTTTAATATCATTACTTGTGTTACTGTGTCCATTCCTGATTTTAAAAATCTTTTCAGGATTTTTGGTAATTATATATTTATGGACTGCTTTCTAATTCCAGTTAGTTGACATATTTTGTTATGTATATACTGTAGTATTCTCTGTGTTCCTCAAGTTCCTTGCCATTATCATTCATCCAGGCTTCTTTTGCTGTGTTACATTTTTATTTAACCCTTTCGCCTATCTATGACAGTAATTTTAATATTAACAATATATTTAGTGCGAGGTGTGTGTCTAAATATTATTATTATGGAATGCAATGTGACTTCTCTTAGACAATATATTTTTGTGATCATAGGCATTGCCATCCTTTACTTGTCATGTGCTTTTTTTGTGTGTGTGCATGTTTTTTGTGTGTGTTTAGTTTTTTTTTCCCCCCAGTGGTTCACAAAACTTCACAATCATGTTTATTTTCAGTAGCATTTTAGAGAAACTAATATCTAATGTTTTGAGCACTAAAAAAATATGGTTGAACACAAAATGTATGTTTTCATTTCATTATTATTGTAAGCAATATTTGTATAATGGTAATCGCTCAGTTTTAATTTTTGTGTCGTATATATTTATAAGACAAATCAAGTCAGATGTTGAATCTATAAAAGCAGGCCTGTGGGATGACCGCATTGAAGATGTATGGCAGGAAATCCAAGAGTAAGTTTACATTTCTTCTTTATTTTTGGAAAGTATGTTCTATTGTGATGTATGCAATACTATATGTTTAAATTTAATTGTATAATTGCTATGAGAAAGGGGTAGATGTTATTTTAGACGCAGAAAGGACAAATATGGTGAAGGGTTTCATGACAGTTTTAGATCAAGTTCTGTTTGTTTTGTGTTCGCTTCATTGTAACCATCACGGATATCCGTGCGATTTCCGCCGGGAGCGTGATTACGTTGTGCCACCGTTATGCGCCTTGTAGGCCTAGCACATCTGATTTCGGCATGCCTTGACAATTCGGGTGGGCTACCCTTAGCCTGTGACAGCCTCTATATCTATCTCCAGGCACGCGTAATGGCGACTTCGCCCAGACGATTTTTGCTCTCGTCTGACTCGCACGAGGTGTTCCACTGTCTATGAACTTGTCTCGTGTAATTGGGCGTGCTGTGCCTGTGCCCATTGGGTACTGAACCATTTCTCATCCGTGAGCCTGGTTCCTTAGGGGAAGAACTCAACAGGGGAGTTGGACCCTGGCTCTTTCGCCCTCTTAGCCGAGGTGTCATTCACCGACATCGTGTACCCCTTGTCCAAGTTCGAGTCTCACACCACGCGTTTGAGAGCAAGGCGTTCTCGAGCTGAGCGTCCTTGTCCCAATAGCGCCTGAGCCCATCAGGTACTGAACCCTTTCTCTCTTCAAGTGTATTTCCGGTGTAGGAAAACCTGACAGTAGAGTTGGGCCAGGACTACCATCGTTGTCCCTTTCTTGCCTAAGCCCATCGGGTACAGAACCCTTTCTCTTCGCGAGCATATTTCCGGATTAGGAAGGCTCGACATTAGAGTTGGATTAGGTCTTCTTGCTTTACCAAACGCCAATGAATGGGTCTGGGTCTCTGCCTGTAAGGAACACAGGTAACTAGAAGCTCTACTCGAGCTGACGGAGCTTGTAGTTCCCCTTTCCTAGGGACTTTTCACTTTCTATTTGCAGTTCACGCTGCCCTCTAGCGCTGTTCTGCCCTTTCATTGTTTCATTGTACTCGATATGAAATCTATTTGTCTCTCGCCATGCATCTACCTTTACGTGCATTTTACATTGGTCGCCCCTCCAATATTCGGACTGGACTGACTAGCTTCACTGTATGTCGACAGTGTCGCTATATGTGGTGATGCTGGTGGTGTCGGAGATATTGTCTGTCTCTTGTGCAGTCAAATCTCTTTCCATCTGCTACTTCCACATTCTCGGACACGATCCCCAAATGATTTGGCCATCATTTGCTCGATGCTGAATCAGCTCGAGCTGCTGTATTTCTGTTTCCAGGGTGCACCGCGTGGAGGTACATTTGGGATCTTGGTTATCTGCTAACCCTGGGTCCGCCTAGAGCAATGCGTTCCCTTTGCACCCCGTTCTGTTAGTAAAACTGAATGGAAGAGAGTAGTAAATGTAGAATTAGGTAATTTTAATGCAAAATTGAGCAACACAGAAGTAAGTTATATCTAGTATGGTTTAGGAGATAGGAATGAAAGAGGTAACATTTTACTGTCCAACAATGAAATAATGAGACTGTTTGAAAAACAAAGAAGAGCAAGGACTATTATTTTACCTGTGTTTTTATGCAAAGTAATTCCCTTTGACAGTGAGAGGTACAATCTAAAAAGATGACCTGTGGAAATCATCTTTTGTTATGGTCCTTAGGTTACTTGTTACAGCCTCTTTATTGTCATCAATATCCTCAAAGAGATTCCCCTGTAATAATTGCTTTAGTTTTGGGAATAGGAAATAATCGAGAGAGTATGGTAGAGAACACAAAAGTTTTGGTTAAATATTGCTGTACAATTACTGCCCTGTGATCCAGTACATAATCATGTAGTAGGGACTAACAAGCAGGCGCTGGATACTTGGGTCAGACTGGATCCTCTTCAATATGTAATTGTTTTCACACCTGTTTTGAATCTGAAATTTTAAAAATTAAAAAAATTAGGTTGCATATCCTATACAGGATGTAGCTCACAATCCAATATTTGTTTGCCGTAGTGATTTCCTTGACAGTATTTACGTTTGGTAGTTTGCCATTGCTCTCTGAATGGTCCAGATGCAAAATTGCCTGAGGTGGATTTTGAACTCTGTACCTTGGCTTTCACAGACGCTCTCTGCACTGCGTCGCATCAAAACCGGACAAATCTTGAATACTACCTGAATATCTGTGCGCGAGATAAACATTGATCCATATGAATTTGTCTTATTAATTCAACAGTCTCAATAGCACTTTTCCCAATTTTAAAACAAAATTTCCTTGACATATCTATCACTATCCAACCATTCTGTCTCAGCACATTGGTAAACTGACTGATACCCATAGCTTTCTTCTGTACACCTCTTCTCATCCCTCTGCCTGTCGGGATTCCCTTCCATTCTCCCAACTTCTTCGTCTTCTGCGTTTATGTAGTTGCGAGGACGACTTCCTTGAGAAGGCCTATTAGATTTCTTCCGCTGTCGCCTGTACCCCAAGAGTTTCCTCAGGTCTGCCCTTTTTTGAGTGTGCAGTGTCTTCTGTCAGGACACTCTCTTGAACACTCGGAAGTCTTCCTCTTCTGACAGGGTCAAGCTAGTTCTCACTTTCCACCCCCATAACGCTGCCGTTCATCATGTCCTACTTCGTCACCTTTCTCTTCTCCATCGTGACCCTGAGACGCGGAAAGTGTTCTGTGAGCCCCCTCTTATTGCTTACAGACGTGACACAAACCTCAGGGATCTACTGGTCCAGAGTCACCTCTAGTCTGATGTTCCTAATCATTTTGGCACCCATCAGATACAAACACAGCAAATGCTAGACTTGTGCCTATGTCATCCAGATCCGGTCTGTCACATTCCCTAATGCCATCTTCACCATTGATGAGAGCTTCATGTGCGTCCCGCAACATCATCTGTGCCATCATATGCAAATGTTGTGCCATGATATATATAGGTGAAACTGGAAGGAGGCTTGCAGACCAATTCTGTGAACATCTGTATAGAATAAAAACACCATTCAGATTATCCTGTAGACGTCCACTTTAATGGCACAGGCCATCGAGACACACATGACATTTAGGTTACGGCCATTAAGTCGTGCTTCTCTGATGACTGGACCTGTCTGTCGCTTGAGAACCACTACATTTACCAATATGGCACTCTTAAACCCACCGGCTTTAATGAGCGCCTGTCTCATGTATGATTCTAGTTGTTCTATAGTTTCTGTTTGTTTCGTGTCATATGTATACAGTTTTGTATATTCCTTGTCCAGTGTCATTTCCTCTTCCGGTCATTCTTTATATAACAGATTTAAATATTCTTAAAATGTTTGTATTATCAATGTTTTGTGGAATTTTCACACTATAATTGCACAAAAAATAAACTGGTGTTCTTGCCGTATGCTAATATGAAATGAATATGATCATGAATTTGAAACACGTTTGCTGCATCCTAATCTATATCCTCAGAATAACTACTAGTAATGCAAATGAACACTTTCTAAATCACTTCCTGCTCTGAGATAAGTTAATGCTAGAATCATCATCATCGTCATCATCATCATCAATGCTAGAATTATCAGAAACACTTTCTTACAAAAGTTTATAAATTTCAGATTCAATGAGTCTATGCTTAGCCATGTTTCTAGATCTGGGTAAGATAGCTGGCTACACGAAAAAACATTCAGCTATGTCCACGTACAAAAGAAGAAATGATGCTTACAAGCATATTTTGTACAATTACAAAAGTTCAATTTGAATATGACCTTTAGACACCTAGAACTAGCCAATCAGAGTATTTGAACACCTTGAGGTTCTTTCAGGGATAATGATGATGTTCCCCATCGCAAACGAAGATGAGCATGGCATGAAAAAATGTGGTGAACAAGTAGAAAAAAACAAAACATTTGTTATTGTCTAATTTGGTTTGGATTTGTGAGTTTTTAGATGCCTGATGAGTCTGATTCATGCTAGGAAAGTTCTATTGTTGTGCGTGCAGGAGTACAGAGGGTCTCAAGTAGTAGAATTTTCATATTTGTCCTGCTTCTATCACTTGTAAATTGCCCGAAATGTTATCTCTTTTTCAAATTTAGTGATTTCAGCAGCAATCTGGATGTGCTAAGCTGAGCGATCAAGGGCTGTAGTAATCAATGTTGGATGCAGTGCCAGAGAGTTCTTTAGGTGATCCTTGAAGTGCTTTTTCTGCTCTTCACTTCATTGTTTACCATTGCACAGCTCCCTATAGAATATTATCTATTTTGAAGGCACTTGTCTGGCATACGGACGATGTGGCCAGTTCAGCAGTGTTGGGACCTAGTAAACAGGGCAGGGATGCTTTGCATACAGGACTTTTGAAGGATTTCTGTGTCTGATACTCGATCTTGCAAATGTACTCCCATGAGGTTATTAGGCACCGGAGGCGGAAAGAATTCAGCTGTTGAGCATGTCTCGGCTCACTGTAGTCAGCTTCACTCTTTCGCCACTACACATATGTCCTCAGTGGCAAGATGAGTCAAAATGACTGAATGTGTCTCGGAGTGCAGTAGATGACCAGGGTGCCTTGCTGTCTCCCCGTGCTCTTTGACACTCTACGATTTTAGCTGAATACCTTTCTGCCCAGTGGCCCATGTTAGTTGCGCTCCTTTGCGCAGTCCACAGGATCCAGAGTTTACATGCTGGGCTGGATATGGGTGTATACATCAGTAGCTATGGACACAGATACCATTTTTTGCCTTCACTGATTTTAAACACTGAAGTGGTTTTGGAGGTGTGGTTTGCTGATACCTGCGGACAGCAGTTATGATCCACTAGTGAGGGCTAGATGGAAGAATAGTTGGAGGAGGAAGAGTTTTGGGGCTATTAGCACTTTATTATTATAAGAAAAGATGACTTATTGCTCCTTAAGAATATATCTGCAAAATGGCAGTAACCTTTCATTGTATCCTTAAGGATATCTCTGCAACTAAGGGATTAACAAGATGGACACATGACTTGCCCAGATGGGTGATGCTCCATAGGAAGAATTGTGGGAAAGAGTTGTGTTGGGAATAAAAGAAATAAGTTCTCAGGATTAAGTGTTCAGTGAGAGATTCTTGGTTCTGTCGTTTCTTTCGGATCTTGTTCATTAGTCTGATCAGTGCTAGGCAGTTCAGTAGTTAAGAGCAAATAATTCATTAGAAGTTCAGTAGCATGTGGTCTCACAGATTTTATAGTGAAATATTGTCTTCTTTAGTTTGATATTACTGAAGTTACAGACACTAAAGTTGGATGTGCCAGGCCATTAGCATAAATAAAACTGTTACAAAATGCATTTCTGTTCTGTGGACCACATCCTGCTGGAAATCTTGTAGGACCATTGTCCTGCTATAAGAAAGTTCCAGTGACAGTTTGAGAATGAACAAAAAAAAACTGGACTATTGTTGAGCTTTTTAGTTGAGTGATCCAAATGATTTTAGTCATTCGTAAGTAGTGAACAATCGCCAGATATCTGAATCTGTTAATTGATTATTATGGTTAACGATTGGCTAATGAGCTTGATCTCTAATAATTGCAAATTAATTATCAAGTTGTGATTAAAAATTCAGGCGGACAGTTGATAAACTTTGATAGAGTGTCACATTTTGGTAGATTTCACTACAGCAAGATTCCTCCATTGAGGCTAGTGATCATATGCCACGGAAATTAGCAAAGGATGTCACATATTCACATTTAATAATTATGAGAGGCTGCAGTTGAACCAGGGGTTGTCAAAAGTACTAAGTAACTTTGGAATGTAACATCGAGGAGGATTTCTTCAAAAAGTTTAGATATTTGATTAACACCATTTAGTTTGAATTATCTGTTATCTGCTTAGGAGTCAGACTGAGTGAGACAGCAAACTGATGTTGTTGATACATGTATTCCTTGTGAATAAACATCATTTCATATGTGTACATCAAGGACTTGTATTACCAATTCATATGTGTAGTTATATGTGTAGCTCACGCTTAGAGTAAGTAAGCTTTGAAGGACCTGGCACAGATAAACTGTAATCCATCACGTTGCCAGTATTCTTCTTTCTCTCAAAGCACATGATCTAAACATTTTTTTGGAACTCAATACCTATACTCACTAGCACATCATGTGTAAGAACTTTGACATTACACATGAATGTGGTGCTCTGCTATGCAACCCGTCCTTTGATTTTAGCACAAACTAACTCTACCAGATTATGGTGTAAGATATACGCTGGAAGTCAAAAAGAGTAGTGGCATCTATAACCACATCACTAGTATAGTCAGCCAGCCTCATAAGAGAACTGGTTCTCATACCTAAATGCTGGCACCAAGTTCAAAGCTAACTATGGTCATATATGCTTTACATTTTTGCCATGGTCTTGATGTACTATTGATATAGTCAGAGACCTCACAGAGTCGATATAAATCAGTAATTTTTTTTTTTTTTTTATGAAATGTTGTTATTAAAAATATTTTATTGTAATATTATAGAGATCAAAGAAATGCAGAAAAACAACTGAAAATTGAAGTGAAGATTGAAGATGACTATGATGAAAGTAAAATGTCAGGTTAGTCAAAGTTATCCTATGATAAAATTTTACATGTAGATGATTTCACCATCATAAAAGGCAATTAATTTAAAGTGCCCTACTCTTCTATTGTGACTTCTTCTTTTGTTCACATGAAACATGTCTATATTTGTAAATCTGTCTCCTGAATAAAACTCACTTTTTTGTAGTTCACACAGTGGCCCATAGAGCTTGATTCAGTGTTGATTCTTCTGGCCAATATGTCTGCCTCAGCGTTTCATACTAAGAACACTCTTGAAGTATATGTTTGACACTCTGTGCTGCCCATCCACATGTTGCCAATCTTGAATTTTTTTTAAATGTGACTGGAGTCGGTTGTGTTCTGTTTTGAGACGTAGAATTGCAATTTGTTCTGATCTGTTCATAATGTGATAGTCATCTTGTGTTGCTGTTTATGGCTTTCTTATTGACTTGATCATCTGTTTTTTCTGATGGTATGTGATAGGTACATTTTGTTGGTCTTTGGCAGCACCATCCTTAGCCACTTGGTCTCCTTTTTCATTTCCTGGTATTCCACAGTGAGAGGGTATCCACTGCATAGTTACCCTATACTGGTAAGACTCATTAATTAGTTTTTGTAATTCTGTTAGTTTTCCAAAGTCAAGAGCTTGAAGCACTGACCTTGCATCTGTCATGAATACCAAGTATTGTCAGGAAGTATTTTGCAAACAGTTGCCTCGTGTGGGGGCAAGCATGCAGCCTTGTTTTACGCCACTCTTGATCACAAACTCCCTTGAAGAAGCACTATCAAAGTTGATAGTTGCTTTTATGCCTGCATGGAATGACTCAACTGTACTTAGGAGGGTTGGTGAGCAGCCGATCTTCTTGTGTGCTTTGAATAAGCCCCAATGACTTACTAAGTCGAATACCTGTATTTCTCTTGTAATTGATGTAATGAAAATATATCTGTGGTTGATCGGTTTCACAAAAACAACGTAATTCAGGATAGACTTGGTCACCTAGAACTTGGAGTCTTTGCAGCACAATTCTAGCAAGTATTTTGCCAACATTGCATTGGGATGAATTTCCTCTGTAGTTTTTTTAGTCACTCCTGTCACATGTGTTCTTGTATACAGTTATAATCTTTAGTCTCTAAAATTCCACGGGACTTGTCCTTCAAGCCAACACAGTGTCGTCAGTTGATGTTGCTGTAAACAATGGAACACATTATCAATCTTAGGATGCAGTGGTACCTTGAAAGTGAAAACCTTCTGGTATCGCAGCAAGCAGGCTTCAGACAGTGCTACTCTACCGAAGATCAGGCAACCTACCTCTCTAAAGAGATTGAGGATGCCTTCCAAGATAAGAAACTGGTACTAGCAGCATGGATAGACCTCAGGAAAGCATTTTACAAGGTTTGGAAAGAAGGAATCTTAAAGAAATTGTGAATGTACAAATGGGTAAAAGCATACCTGCATAATAGAAGAGCCAGGGTACAATTGGATGGTCGCAAGAGCAAGAAAGTCCAAATGGGTGCAAATGGGAAAATGCTAAATAGAACATACACAGATTAAGACCAGATTTGGAATATGGAATGTCTGCATGGGGGACTGCAGCCAAGAGTAACACCCAAAAGATCTCAAAGATACAAAACCGCAATCTCAGAATTATAACAGGAGGTATGAATACTACTCCAATAATAGAAATGGAAACCTGCACAGGTTTGACATCAATGGAAAAAAGAAGAAATGAAAAAATCCTCACACAGTATGCAAAGTTCAAATGTTTGAAGAGTCATCAAATGAACCAAAGACTAAGCAGACCTTCAAAAGAACGACTCAAAAGAAGTAGCTTCCTACACTCTGCTAAACAGCTTCAGAAATCACTCACAGATACAGACCTACAAAACCTAAAACCACTAAACACCTTCAACACATACCCAACCTGGGACAGGAAAAACTTCCCAAGAATTATGGACAATATACCAAGCATTCTTTCGAAAACAGAAACTGCAGAAACTAAAAGAGACAACTAAGAATCACATACACAAAGCATACCCAAAGGATATATGGACACATGTATATACAGATGGACCAGCGAAAGAAGCAGTATTGGATGGAGGATTGGAAATATATATATAGTAACACCAGATGGAAAAGAAATAGAAAAATCCATATCCACAGGAAAATTCCACAAATTTCAAAGCAGAAATGGAAGCCACAATAGAGGCAGCCAAAATGCTCATAAATTGCTTGCAGAGTCACAACAGACATGTAGTCTTTCTAACTGAGGCAAAATCAGTATTGCAGGCATTGAAAGATCCAAAGAACATGAGCATGAATAAACTTACTGCCAGCTTACTACACCTCAGCAGTACTACCAAAGAAACATTACTGCAGTGGATCCCTGGTCACTGTGGCATACCTGGAAATGAAAAAGCTGATCTGCCAAGGAAAGGGGGGGGGGAATCGCTGTTAAAAGCAGAATATAAGAAAATGTGGAAGCAGATGCACCCAACTGCAAACCAAATGACCCCTACCATCAAATGTCACGCAAGGAACAAACCATCATCTTCAGACTACGAACTGGCCACAACAGACTGAGTAGTCACATGTTCCGAAAACTGAAGATTGGCGAGACAGACCTGTGCAACTGTTGACTGAGCCCAGAGACTGTATAACACATTCTTTATCCCTGTCAACTCTACCAAGAAGAGAGGGAGAAAATATGGCCTACTGAGACTGCACCACTTCCAGACTTATGGGGTTCCATGTATGACCTGAAGTAAATCACACAATTCATTGAAGCTATTGGCGCTGTAACCTGATATCTGAAGAACGATGAAGATGAACTCTTGCATACGTTTGTGTGATGGAAAGGTTTGACCAGAGTTTTATTTCATACCTAGTAATCTCCAACTCTCAGCATTGTGTAATGCTGTGAGAAGAAACCTACTCAAAGGGGTAAACACATTGTAGATGAAGTTTTGTGGGATTTTAATAATAAGAAAGTCTCACTATGTTTGTATTTCATATAGTAGGGGTTTACTATTGCATTGTATTTTGATGAGCTATCGGTGGGTCTTCAGACCATCCAAATATCATACCTGTGCTAAAGGACATGTCATCATCATCAAGTCTTGTCCCCGCAACGAAGGTTGGCTGCAACAGAATGTAGAATAATGTAGAAAGGACATGTAGAATAGGAAACTGGAGCTTCTGTGGAAGTGTCCAGAGTGCCCTGATGATGATTTGATGATGATCTGACAACTAATCTAAAAATGTCTCACATATTTGGGATTTTATTTTCTTGTAACCATGTCTGGTAATTTGTATGCAGAAAAATTACTGCTATAATAAAATTTAACTTACAGAAATATCTGATGCTGCAACATCTGTAGTTAGCGTAGATGACAGCATGCCAGACACTTCCAAAGACATATCAGTAGTAAGTTCTAAGTTTATTTTATTAAAAAATAACATTAATTGGATGAGCGATCACTTGAAATCTACAGCTCATATACATATATAAATGGATATATATATAAAAAGAGCTCAGCAGCTCTTTGTTTTGTCTCGTTGTATATATTGCTCTATTTCATATAGCAGACAAATAAACATTGCAAAACTTATAGAAAATTCCATGAAGATGTTAATAGCGCTAGTAGAATTTCAAATTAATGTCAATGTGTTCAGCTAAACATCACCAGTGATATAATTGGTTGACTTTGACCCTCGGACCAAGGCACACAGTTTGCATGATGTCAACATTTGTCTGTAACTGCTCACGGATTGTTTAATAAGTTGGGTTTTACTGTGTTTCAATTAGCGTTGACGATGTATGTCCATATCTTCTTTTTCTTCTGCGTGTGCTCTCTTATAACCATAACGAATATATAGTGTGATTTCCTCAGGAGAGCATGAAGTATGTTGTGCTACAAGTTCCACAGTTGAACACTGTTATTTACACCTCGTTTGGCTTACTTTGTGGTCTGTACGTCTGAGGTCAAGCACATCTGTTTTCATCATGACTTTAATTTGGGCAGTAGGCTTCCCTAGTCAGTGACAGCCTGCCTATCTGTCGACAGGCGCACGGGTGTGTAATGACTCTTCGCCAAGATGATTGTTGTTCACATCTATCTTGCACAAGGTGTTAGCCGTCAGTGATTTTGCCTCGTGTAATTAGATGTTTTTTGCCTGTGCCCATCGGGTACTGAATCTTTTCTCTTCCCTGAGCCTGGTTCTGGTGAAGGAAGAACTCGACAGAAGAGTTGGACCCAGGTTCTTTCACCTTCTTAGCTGAGGTGTCACTTACCAACATCGTGAATCCCTCGTTTGAGTCTCACCATGCATTTGGGAACAATGTGTGTTTTTGACCTGAATGACATTGTCCCATTTGTAGCTGAGCCCATCGGGTATTGAACCCTTTCCACGAGCATATTTCCAGTATAGGAAAGCTCGACAGTAGAGTTGGGCCAGGTCTTCTTTCTTTGCCAGGTGCCAATGATTGGGTCTGGGTCTCTGCCCATAAGGAGCACAAGTAATTAGAAGCTTGTCTCGAGCTGACAGAGCTTGTAGTTCCTATTTCTTTGGAATGTTTTCAATTTCTATTTACAGTTGGTGCTGTGCTGCTCTTTCATTGTACTCAGTTTTTTTGTCTTTTCGTCTCGTCATGCATCTGCCTTTTCATGCCTTTTTCATTGGCCGCCCATCCAATGGACTGGGATGACTAGCGTCACTGTGTGTCAACAGTGCCACTGCATGTGTTAGTGCTGGTGGTGTCTGAGATATTGTCTGTCTCTTAGGCAGTCACATCTCTATACATCTGCTACCTCCACATTCATGGATAGGATCCCGAGAAGATTTAGCCAGAATCAGTTTGAGCACTGTATTTCTGTTTCCAGGGTGCACCACGAGGAGGTACTTTTGGGATCTTGGTTATCTGCTAACCCTGGATCCACCGAGAGCAGTGCGTTCTATTGATGTGTCCTATTTTTCTGCTGTTTCATTTGGTAATTGATTCCATAAAATGGACCATTTCATTTTTTGAAAATGACACCTAAAAATTCCAATCAAAGAATCTCTTGTGAAGAGAATCACACAACATACATAAGTACACAATTTCACATCATTTAGGTATCAGATTTATGTGGTATGGTGGTAGAGAATCGACTTCGTAATTTTGTTAATAAAATGCTGATGATCCCAGTTCAATTTCTACAGGCTTCGTAATTTTAAAAAAAATAATTTCAATTTAGTTTAAATTGCATTGAATTAAATTCATTAATGATATAAATAAATTCAACACATTATATCTTGGCGGCTGTAAAAATTATGGGATAATGTGTTCTTTGAGGTATTTGAATTATATATTATTATTTTTTGTTTTATTCTCGCTTGGGCAACACCTGGCATTTCTTCTAATATATATACATACATATATATACATATATATATATACATACACACACACACACACACACACAGAGAGAGAGATATATATATATATATATATATATATATATATGCTGATAGATTCATCTTAAACTCATCTTAAAACTCATCGCAGGCCAAATAGGTCTCCAAAACTATTCATCAAAAACAAAAATTATGAACTTCACCAGTTCACCTAACACAATAGTTTAAAAGGATGACAACTTGAAAAAGTACACAAATTTTCCTATCGAGGAAGCAAATTAATACTTGACGGAGATGTCATGACAGAAATTACAACTCGCATTGCATTAGCTTCAAATGCCTTTAACAGACTGTCTAATATCTGGAGGTCAAAGTCAATCAGCACACGCACGAAAAAATGCTAACTTAATTCCTGCGTTATTCCGGTGCTATCATATGGATGTGAGAGATGGAAAAGTTCTTTATCTTCAGAATAGAAACTACTAAGTTTTGAGAATAAATGTCTACGTAGGATAACAAACACCCATTGGAATGAATTCAAATCAAATATCAAAATCAGAGAAAAGACACATCAAAACTTCATTACATATACTATTAGAAAACACCTGCAAGATCAGTACTAGAGGCACTATGATCCAATAAACTACCAGAGTTAAAAGAGGTATTGTCCATATTGCAAAATTGGTGTAGAATTATACTGCAACAGATTCCATCACACTGTGGAATAGCAGGAAATGAGCGCTGATGAACTGGCCAAGGAAGGTTCTAACATGCAGCAACCGAATGAACCAATCAGCTATTACCAAAAGAAATCCATGATAAAGGCACAACGAAAGCCTAACTTACCTTCAGGTGACGACTACCACCTACTTAACAGACAAGAACAGGTCATCATATTTCGACTCAAAACTCGACACAATAGCCATATGTATACAAAATGTAAAGTTGGTACAACAGCAAAGTGTACATGAGGGCAAGCCAACCAGACTTAGAACATATCCTTCAAGAATGTGCAAACTATGACACATTGAGTTGCACATAGTAAAAAGTAAAGTAACCCATAGCATTTATTAATGCCGTAGGGGTGCAAGATGGTAGCGATCTCACATTTCAGAGGCTCTGCAAATGAGGGCGGTAGCACATACTGACCTTCTGATACACCTCTGAATGTTAAAACTTTATGGTACAAAACAAGAAACGGAAAACACTGTCCAATTTCTACAAGAAACAACACTGCAGATATATACATTATTAGCGAATGAAAGAAGAATTAGAAAATGCTGTTGGTCCTACATCGGGCATGTCCTACACGCAGACATTCAACAGAATACACCACCAATCTATTGAACGGATATCTACAGACAAAAGAGCCAGGGGTAGACCAAAAGTAACATTCAGAAGAACAATACTTAGAGAAAGTAAAACAATCAATATTCATACTATTCAAGAACTGCACAGAATAGCTTTGAACAGACAGAATTGGAGAGATCTGAGCTCTACCCTATGCGCTAACTTCCTCTAGCCAAAGGAAGCGCTACAAGGACTCGTTAAAGGACTCACTGAAAGCCTTTGAAATAGACCACGATACATGGGAAGAACTTGCACAAAATAGATCTACATGGCCTTCTAAAATAAAAAAGAGCGCATCATCTTGTGAAAAGAAGAGAAATGCAGCAGCTCAACAGCGGAGAGCAGCTAGAAAGTCACGGATAGACCAGGATCCGTCTACAGTCGTTATTCCATGTCCAAACTGTCCAAGGACATTTACAGCTCGAATAGGGCTCATTAGCCATCTACGAACTCATAATCAAGGACATAACTAAAATTGAATTTTCAAAAGTGGATGTAACAAATGGTCATCATCACATGTGATTGACGAACAACAACTTCAGCGTTAAAGGAAAATGAATATATATATATAACAGTAACTGTGTGTGTATGTTTGCTTTCTCATAAAATATATAATGTTCATGTGTCACATGATATGTTCTTTTCAGAACCTAGTCTTTCGTTCTTATGAATCTTTCTTAACCCCTTAGCTGCACTGAGTAAAAAGCATATATCGTATGAACAGTGTGGGGAAATTTCAAGGGCTGTTAAATATTTTTCCTCTAGCCAATTTGCCCACTACATTCTCACGTTAAAGAATTGAAATGTAGGCCTATTATTATTGAAGGCATATACACTAGGCCTATACTCTAACTTATGAATTTTTGAATAATGTTTCTTTATATTATGTAGGATACGAAAACCTTAATATACATTCTTCTCGCAAAATAAACATTATGTAAAACAAATAGACCTAATAATAATAACCCGTCTTATTTCAGACGCAAAGTTTTTCCTACCAGTAATATGCTTCTCAGCATATTTATTTGTCACATCACAAATATCTTGTATAATAGTATCATGTCATACACATTCAAAGATTCTGAAAACGTTTGCATGATCAATGTTTTAAATCTTAAACTATTATTGACAAAAATGTTTACCTTACCCCGTATCATGAATTTGAAAGACGTGGTCTGCAGATAACTGAATCTAATTCTATATCCTCCGAATCACGAATACTCATCATCATCAAGTGCCGTCTTCGCAACGAAGGTTGGCTGCAACGTATCTCCAACATCTCCTGTCTTGGTGGTGCACTCTGCTAGACTGTAACCTGTCCATCGTGTAATGTTACTCTCCCACTTGTATCTCTGCCTACCTCTTGCTCGCTTCCCTTTGACTTTACCCTCAAGTAAGGTCTTCAATAGGGTGTCATGTCTTTTAATGTGTCCAAAGTATTTTATTTGCCTGATCTTTATTTCTCTTAGTCGTTCTTTCTTCATATTAAGTGTCTTTAGCACCTCTTTATTTGTTTTCTTCTCTTTCCATGATGTTCTCCCTATTCTTCTATATACCCACATCTCAAAGGCATCAATTTTGTCTTCTAATTGTTTATTTAGTGTCCATGTTTCTGAGCCATACATTAATATGGAATAGATGTAGCATTTTATAATTCTCATTTTTAACTTGTTTGTAATTTGTTTAGATATTAATAATTTCCTCATGTCATTGAATGTACTTTTAGCCATTCCTATTCTCCTTTTAACTTCTGTTTCACATCTGCCATCATTTGTGACTATGTGTCCAAGATATTGATACTGTTTTACTTGTTGTAGTTTCTCTCCCTGTATGTTTGTTTACCTCCTGTTCTTCTGTGTCTTTGCTGATTATCATGGTTTTTGTTTTTTGAATGTTTATATCCAATCCATATTCATTACTTGATTTATTGACTTGATCTATTAGTCTTTGTAGTTCATGTTCACTTTCTGCTAAAAGAACAGTGTCATCTGCATATCTAATGTTGTATAGAATACTAATACTATCACAAATCAAATTAACACTTTCTAAATCACTTTCTACATTAGATAAACTAATGCTATAACTATCATAAAAACATTCTTTCAAAAACGCATAAATCTCTGATTCATTGAGTTTTCGCTTCAACATATTTGTAGGCCTAGATATTGTGGTTAGAGAAAAAAATTACTTCTCTGTCCACTGACAAAATTTGAAATGAAACTTACATGCATGTCCAATTTCAAAGCCTCGATTTGGAATTGACCTGTAGATAGCTTGCACTAGCCAATCATATTATTTTATAACATTGAGGGGCTTTCTGGGAGAGAATATACACATACTTAAACATGCACACCAATAGGCGATTACCGCAAATCGGCGGACACTTTTCTTCGTATCCTATTGGATGCTTGTGCAGTTAACGGGTTAAGAATCTCCTGACCAGCTGAGGTAAACCTGTGCATTCATCAGAAGGGCTATGGGCTGTCAAGAACTGCTTGCTCACAGCAAAAGGGATTGAATCATTACGAATCTCCTCAAATCACAGTGGTCTCTGGCAAGTTGTCTTGCCTCATCTAGCGACATGTTCATGCATTCCTGAAAATACCCTGTCCAGCGACATCTTGCTCGACATTTGCCTCTACTACCTTTTATTCCAATAATATTCTTTCCATGCCATCATGTCTCTTAACATGGCCGGAAAAACCCAACTTCCTTTTTAATATGGTGTTTAACAGCAAGCCTTCTTGGATGTTGATTGTGCTTAGCACATCTTGGTTGGTCTTCTTTACTGT
Organism: Meghimatium bilineatum; assembly: GCA_034231615.1. Lineage (NCBI taxonomy): Eukaryota > Metazoa > Mollusca > Gastropoda > Stylommatophora > Philomycidae > Meghimatium > Meghimatium bilineatum. The sequence goes on along the minus strand of CM067298.1, from coordinate 69,316,852 downwards.
CCATGATGTTCTCAGGATTCATCTATGTCTGAGGTCTGCATGCTGGGGACATTCTTGTAGGATATGTTCTGCTGTCATATTTGCAAGGCTGCAATGGCAGAGCCCAGTTGTACCTATTTTGAATTTGGTGTACAAATATGTGTGATATGATAGCTGTGAGCAAGTTGTGAAGTTGATAATTGAGGGAAAAATCTAAAAACGCCATTTAAAAAATAGCAAATATAATTTCTTGACGACCCCAGTACTTGAGCAATGTGTGACAACAGGGTTTCAGACTCATAACTATGCAGAATACGATCGGAAATTTGTTAGAAAAGATTGTTGCATGGATATTGTCCCTACATCTAGAGAGGAATAACAGGCTGCCCTCAACTTTGGGAGGCCATCGTCCAGATAAGCAGACTTGGCACAGTGTCACCATATTCGCGCAATAAGTGTTCGAAAGTTTTGACAAACGAATGGAGACATGCGCGGCTGCAATAGACTCCAAATTAGTCCTTTCATTGTCGGGTGGATTATCTCAGCACTTTTTCAGAGACAGGTTGTTCTTAAGTGTGGGAGTTGGTCTTCATCACCAACAGTCATAAACCCGGGACTACCACAAGGGTCATCTCTGTCCCCAGTATTATTTAATGTGTATACAGTTCAAATTATAAGCTGTTAGATTGCAGTTCCAGGGAAGAACTATGTCCTATGCTGATGACATCTTGGTATATAGGCAGAGCAGAGATAGAAAAAAAGATCGCAAGGAATTTACAGAATTTACTAATGATCATATAGGGGATTGGTGCAGTCGTTCTGGTGCTTTTGTTAATCCATCAAAGGTATCGATAGCATGCTTTTCTCTAAATAATCACATAGTAAACACGCCCAGACCATCGGTTACTTTGAGAGGGGATGTCCTTGAGAGAACCAGCACAATGAAGTACTTAGGGGTTATGTTGGACTGAAGTTTGAGTTTCAAAGATCATGTTGACCACATTATTGTAAAGGCTTATAAAGGTCTTGCGGCGATGAAAGTTAAGGCTGCTGCTCAATGTGAACAGAGACTGCTATTTCTAATGTATCAGGGATTGGTGGTAGCGGTGATAGAGTATGCACTGGCAATTCTAACACTGAGTCAGACTCAAACAGAAAGATTGGATAGAATCCAGAATTAGGCAATGCGAATCATTTTGGGGTGTATAAGAGATAACGTCGGCACTGGCTATGCGATACTTACTGGATTGCCCCACTGCAGAGCAAAGAATACAAATCTGCAGGGCGCGGGACTACCTACAAATCACCGCTAATAAAGAACATCCTCTACACCCTGAAATTCTCACAGTGAAAGGCAGTCGACTTAAGAGAGGAGATAGGTCGGTTGAGAGACACATCAGAAGTGTCTGGACCTTTACGGCCCCAAGGTGGGGAGAAACCATCCGAGAGGAAAGTGGTGCATTCGCTCAGACAACAAGCAGCATGACAATGGAGATTTTGGCAGTAACGAAAGCTTTGCAATGGGTGTGCTTGCAGACTATCTGCGAGCATGCCTGCATACTCAGTGACTTGATGAGCATGATTGTGAAAGTTCAGGCTGGATACATTCGGGAACAGTGGCTGGATGCAGTGAAGAATTCCTGTATGCGTAAAGTGACTTTCATTTTCGTGCTGGGACATGCGGGAGTCCGGGGTAATGAGAGCAGATAGGTTGGCCACACACGCTGCTACTGCGGCTGTTGGTGGAGCGATGAATCGAGCAGACATTTTAAACGCCCTACGGGAAAATGCACGAACAAATGACTGCATAAGTGACGATGACTCTTGTTCCATGACTAGTTCCATGCAATTTGGTTTGAAATGTGGTGTCGCTAGACAGGAGCGGTTTCGTGGGCAAGAAAGAATGATGGTCAATCAACTGCGTACTGGGACTGTCAGTCAACATGTAATAGCGGCTACACTCAAGGATATAATATATATATATAGGAAATGGATAAACAGCTAATTGAAAATAACAGAAACTTCTCATATGCAAATATTGCTTACGTAAAACACAAGGTTAATTATTTTTACAAGTAAAAAAAAATGTCATATGCAGATGACATTCTGATGTACTATCAGAGTTTAGAAAAAAGGCACCCGCCGAAGACGGATGTGTCGGGCCATTGGCGCAAATAAAACGGAGACGCAACGCATTTCCATTTTCTGGACTACATCCTGCTGCAAATCTAGCAGGGCGTCCTGTTAGATCCAGTGGGAGTTTGAGAATGAACGCAGAAGAAGAAGAAGAAAGAAGGCAAATTTTTGAGGATGTACAAAGTGAAATAGATTGTCTTAGCCAGTGGTGTGAAACATCTAGAGCTTGGTGAACCTACTAATGCCTCCTACCAATCTATGCAGAGAGATAGCACAAAGATCATCAAGTATAAAATACCTGAGAGTGGTGTTTGACAGATGTTTGTGTTTCAATGAGCATGTAAATTACATAATCCTCAGAGCTCAAAAGTGGTTGACAGCAATGGCTGCTGTTTTTTTGTGAACACTGACTGCTTGGACTGCTATGTCAAGAGTTAGTCCTGTCTGTGGTAGAGTATGCCTTGGCTATCCTGGCCCTTAGCCCAATGCAAATTGATAAACTTGACAGGATACAGAATGAAGCTATGCGTATTATTCGTGGATTCCCCAGAGATACAGAAATAGTGGCAATGTGCTTCTTGCTGGATTATCCTACAATTATGCAAAGAGAACTTATTTGCCATGCTCGTTCATATCTGTGCATCCGTGCTGACAAGAACCATCCATTACAAGATGATATTAAATGATCAAATACAACAGAAAGAGGGGAAGTCATGGCTTGGCAGTGCAGAGGTTAGTAAATGTGTATGCACATTAGGGGACATAGAACTTGGAGAAGAGTGGGAAAGTATGCCTATCAAGTTTACAGCTTCCATTGAAATGGTAATCACACTTTCCATAAGCGTGACAATGACATTACAGTGCATATATATTCAGAAGTCCAGAATCTGATGGCAGAATTCCTCAGATGGGGATATTATTGACTACACTGATGGGTTTATGTTTTGGTATGTGCGCAGTGCTTGACATTCACAGCTCAATACAGAGGGATCTATATTATGGAAGAAAGTGGTGCTTTCTGAACAAGCACTAGTATGGAGATGGAGGTGATGGTAGTGACAACAGCAATGATATGACTAATTGACCAAGTGGGGCTATCTATGCTATCAGTCGATGATGAAATCTATGCTGAAGAGTTATCTTCATTTTTGTACCTATACATTTGGAGGTTGAAGGAAATGAGAGAGCAGACAGACCTGCCAGTATGGTCACAGTGAATAGTGGCAATTCATTAGATCATGCTGATATTTTGAATGCAGTCATGGCTATGGCTAGAATGCAGGACCTGGGAGGGAAGTGTTGTGTTGCAAGAGACAAGCATCATATAGGAGTCAAGAGTTATCAACCAACACAGAAACAGTTTATTACTGCATGCTGAAGGACATAACTGAATATGAGATCAGAGCACACAAATTTTTTGTAACCAGAACTGCTTTCACTCTCCACATGCTACTAACTTAGTCAGACTGCAAAATCTGTTACAAGTACCACCACTTGATGGTTAAGCAGGATCTTGATAAACTCTGGTTCTCTGACTGCTCACTCATCATATCGTAGCCCCCACTCTAGATCTGAGGAACAGATAAAACTTACATAGTTATCACTGTTCACATTGCCAATCAAACATGTTGAATGTGCTAAATGGCTTTAACCAACAGATTTTCTTTGAGTATACTCAAGCCTGAGAGTGTACACATATGACAAATGCATTTGCTAAGGCCAATAGATGGAGTTATATTTCATTTCTTATATTTAATGGTACTGTAATTTTTATAATTAAGACAAAAATATGACACCACATGCAATCTTGCATGGGGAGAGTTGTTTAAATGCACCTAGTGACAAGAGATGAAACTGCATATAAATCTATTGTGTTAGTTTTGACATTGCATTTGAAAAAAATATAAATAACATTATTTATTTTTGTTCAAAGCCACTACAGATAGAATTTGACATTTAACTTAATTATGCATGATAAAAAAACTTTGATACATAACATTCTTAGTAATCAAATTGACATTTGATCTTGTTCTTCTCTAGCTAACAGATGAAGATGGCACTCAATCTGGAAATTCAAGTTTTCATACAGTCACGCCAGTTACTCCAGTCATATCAGAAACTGATGTTAAATTATCATCAGCATCACATCTGTTAAAATTATTAAAGAGTGATGTAAAAACTGCTACAGAACTTCAACGACTAAAACATGTTGGTACCACTTCTCATTTAATTTATAACCACATTTATCTGCAACATGTATGTTATGCAGTCTAGATTCAAGCTAAATTTCATAATGCCTATTGATGCTTTTCTATAGATCCAAACTGTTGTGTTTGCTACACGTACCATCTTTGCAGAGAAGCACAGAGCTGGAAGACAGTTTATTTAGCTATAAACTTTTCAATTTGAGGCTGATGAAGTAATCCTTTTAGCTATGACCATGTAGCTTATGACAACTCATGGTTGGTTGGTTGCTGATCCAGCGGTCCATGGGCTCATGTCCTTTGACCTAATGCCATTAGATGGCATTATATTGCTAGGAAGTCTGTGGATTTTCGGCCCACCCCGGGACAGAGCCAGATAATAACTATCACACCTCCAGAAAGGTAGGTTTCAACCTTTGCACTGCTCCTAGTTCACTGTGCTCATTCCCTGCCACCAATTGACTACTGGTTATGCCGAACATCTCTATTGCTCCAGGCATGCAACCAAATGTTCAAGTCAAAAGGATTGTCACGTCCTGAGTCACTGTGCCTCTATGATGGGCCTCAGCCATAGGAAAAACAGTGATGTCAGTTTCCTCCTCCTCAGTGCTGCACAGTACATCTCTGGCTCCCTCCCAACCACAGAGGGTGCATACATATATTCAGGCAAACATGAAAAAACATTTAAACAACAAAACAAAATCATAACTGTATAGATGACATGCCATGAAGCTTCTATTTTTTCTGTTGCATGGATGGTATGTCTAGTGGGCCATTGGTGAGACCCACAGACACAACCACATACGTAATGACAACTCATAGCCTTTCTGACAAAAAAGCACAGGTACTCCTCAGTTGAGTAACTGAGGCGACACACTCACGTAAGTATTGTTGTCATAAAGACATGGTTGTGGTAAGAAGGTTTGTGAATGCATCTTTATTCCCTAAAGGGAGACATTCCATTGTGGCGGTATCTCAGGATCATTATATTGTACCAGGTTGGCACATTCAATTCTGGGCCAACCATCTCATAATTTTTCTGGTATATTTGTTGACCCATCCACAATGATTGCACATTTAGCAGTCCCTGCCACCTAGACATCTGCCACAAAAGGACAAAATTGCAAAGTCGACTGGCCTTCATCTCTTCGCCATCTATAAATGCAGTTACAATGATATTATTTCCAATGTCACAGGCCATGCTGCCACAAGTAGAGTTGGATATTTAGAAAATATAGCTAGTCCAAAGCCAGATGTCAGGTTATGGCAGAAGGAACATAAAGATGTCTGTCTACTGCATATTGACATTATAGTTCTTAAAAATGTATATGGTTGGAAAGATCTCTCTACAAATGTTATACTCAACAAGTTAGAAAAACAAAAAGGGAAAAATTATGTTCATGTTTACTTATTGACAAATCCTTCATTTTGGTGCTTGCATTTGGGAGTATGCATGACAATGTACAAAGATTCCAGGCTTTAAGTAATACACAACTGTGCCTGTATAACAAATTTGTATTTGCTCTACATTATGTAGTGGAATTCCTTTATGGTGCATTCTTTAATAAAAAATTTCTCTATATTTTCAAAATCCCCAATTATATTTATTCTATACTGTATATATTAAATTTTTGTTATTTCATATATTTATTGTTGGTCTGGACCAAGTTTTCAAATTATATCAGGATTTGACTAGTTATGTCTGATGCTGTCTTCTCCACAACAAAAGGTTGGCATAGGTGGATGGCCAACACTTTCTGTCTCTTGCCTTGGTGGTACATTATGATAAAATGTAATCTGTTCATTTCTCTTAATATTTTGTTGCGAATTGTATCTTTGTTTCTTACTCAATGTTGTTCAATTTTCTTCTTCACTAAGGTCTTTAACAAAGTTTCATTTCTTTTTATATACCCAAAATAATTGATGTTTGTAAAATAGGATAGCATTAAAGGTTATTATTAACCTTTTGCATTGTGCATTAAAATTGAGTAACCGAAGATTGCGTAATCAACACCTGACCGGGACTCAGAGTCTACATACACTGGGATAACTGCTGGAATGGAGAGTGGAGCACTTATGGGAGTGTCCCACATGCTGTAATTCTAGTTCCTAATCAAGAATTTCCCCCTACTATTCTTTTTTTATCTTTATGCAATATTTATGGAGGGTTTTTGGAAAATGCAATAACATTTTTGTTTTTGGTGCAGTTTGTATAATTTTTGTGTGTAGAAATAAAGAATGGAAACTGAATGTATGTGTGATGTGTGAGAAAATGGTGAAAATTACAAATATAAAAATGTGGAAGTGGGGGGGGGGGGGGGAGGAGAGGGGAAAAGTGTGATTCACTTATTCTTGTTCGATATATTCAATCCAGGATAAAATGCAGCTAAATGTCTAGGCTTATTCTATTTTTGATTTTTTTCCATATAATATCATCTGTTAAAATAAAAAAAACACATCATTTTATCAGGTAGGCCTAATGTTTCTGTGAACTTCAATATATTCTATGCTGGAATGGTGTGCTCTAAATGAAAAACTTTATGCTTTTATATTTTTGATGTGAATTGATTACTAAGCTTACATGTTCATAATATTGTATGTGAAAACAGACAAAACATATCGATATGACTAACATTATCAGCTTGGCCTAACTATCCTAAAACTTCAGAAAAGTTGCGTAGCCAGAGATGATTGTGACATGATTGTAACTATTCAATTATATTCACAATGCTTTTCTATATGCACACATTCAACAAATAACTGCTGACCCAATCCTCCGCTATCTTGGGCTTGAAAACAATATGTGCATTCATGAAATCAAGAAATTCTTTGCCCTAGGAATCAGAATTTTTAAAGATATTCCTTAAAAATTTCAAACAATTTAGACGGATTTAAGAAAATAATTTAAAGTAATTGTATCGATGTCACCCTGCTTTGAATACCAGTGGAAATAGAGGTAAATTATGCCTACCTTTGATTCCTGTGTTGCCTGGATGAAATATTTTACTTCCTTGTTGAAAGAGGTACATAGCAACGAGCAGAATATTCCACCTCCAGTGGTTCAAATGACTTGACCGTGACTGAATTTTCAGTCTTTCAGAATTTCCAATGAGTCTTTTAATATGTTGACATAGTATATAATAGCCAAAGTGCCAGAGAATATTTTAGAAAAAGGTATAATACAACTAGAAAGTGAGAACACTTGAGGTTTAGATAATACATTATTACTTATGCGTATACTAAAATGCTAATAAATAAGTGCAAATAATAAATGGAAAAACAAAAGAACAGATGTTTTCTATGTTGTGAGAAATTAGGGTCTTTGCTGATAGATGGAAAGTGTATAAACTCTATGCCATAATTGTTTATCACTCACTGTGACATTACCGATCAAGTCTTCCTTGAGTGATAGTTTCACGAGTGATAACAGTAGTCAGTGGTTTTTGCCCTAAGTTAACTACATCTATCGCAGCAAAGTTTCAGTTGCTGATGAACTAGTCATGCATACCAAATGAGAGTCTTCACATATTGTTTCAGCCCTTATGCCAAGACGTTCCATTGCACTTTGCGCCTACAGAAACTAGACTCTTTACCATCTGAAAGTTTTTATTGGAAACACTCAGCAGTAGATTTGGATGTCATTTGTTTTGTCATTGTTGATGATGGTGCTCTAGCAAAAATATAAGCATCTTATCCAAGTGCATTTCTACACTTCGTCGTCTATGAATATGGATAATTGGCTTCCCTTGTCTTCTGTGATCAATGACGATGCATCCAATCTGATATTGATATGTATAAAGTGGTTTATTTTAGGTTATTATAGATTTCCCACAGCTTGATTTGCAGAAATGTTCATTTGGGCTCATTTGTCACTCTGTGAATAGAGAAGTTTGGAAAGTCCTGTATTATGTGCTCTAATATCTATGTTATTGCACTTCATATGCATGCCTCAGAAGCACCTGAAGCAGATTCAATGTAAATTGTACCTTTTTATGGCAGTATCCAGTTTTCAGTCAATATACTTTGACTTTATTCTTTTCTGTTCAACTTCCTGATGTTGTCTTGCTCAGGTCTATAGTTTCTTCTTAATTCTGTCCACTAACAGAATATATTATTTTAGCAGAGGTTTTACTTTCCTGAAACTTTGAGGTATGTGGGACTGAAGGAGGTTACCAATCACACTTTTTCTATGTCATCATGCACTATTGGAAGGTCTGATTAGTAGCATGCCCATGACCACTAACACTGCTTTAGTCTTGGATTTCATATTGTTTTGCCTCAGTGTACGGTGCTACCACTTGGATTAATCTCCACCCTCTCACTGTTGTCTGCTCCATACATATTCTCTATTGTACTTAATATAGGTCTTAAGACCCTTTTCGTGCCAGGAATTATGTTATGTTATGTTCCTCCAAGGTAATAGGGGACGCATAGGGCAGAAACTATAGCTTTCCATTTCTGTCTTTGTATTGCCAGATCTTTCAATTCTTGCGTGTTGTTTAGGTTCATTGACATGCCTTCTCTATTAATGGTTCTTCATAGAGTTTCTCTAGGTCTCTTCTTCTTACTCCGGGTGGTACCAAATATAGTGACTGCTGGGGAATTCTTAGACTGTTCATTCTGAGAACATGGTCGATGTAAGTCCAGCGCCTTTGTCTAATGAAATAAACAATGTCATAGTTCTTACTATTGTGACTTATAAGACTTAACTGACTTTCCATGTTGTTATTGGGACACTGCTGTAACAGTTTCATATGCTGTGTAGATTGAGAGGTAATAATCAGAAAGATTGGTTGTCAGGGTGGAATAAATTATGATTCCATCAAAATGTACATTTCATATGATCATTCCTTGAAACATTAACCAAGTCATTCGCACAGGCCTCAAATCTAACTGTTGCCAGGTTTCACCACATGCTCATACATTTAGGATCTTGGTACGACCATAGTGCCTGACCCTAGAAATTGCACAAGAGCAATGTCTCCTTTTATACCATGATATATTTAGTAATAATATTGATACAGCTGCTTGTTATTGTTACAGCATAATAAGTTTGATGGTCATCTAAGCTGGTCATCATGGGTGTGTGTCATGTGACGTATACTCTTCAGAACGTTGTCTTCTAAATTAACTCCCTGAACCCTTCTCTGTCGTGGGCCATGCGGCTTGCATTTTCCAACTACGTATTCGTTATCTTTAATGTTGTCAGTCCATCTTCTTGGTCTGCCTTTGCTCCTCCTCCCAGCTGCTCTACCCTCAATTATTTGTCTTTCTAAACAGTTGTCTCTTTATATGACTAAACAGGTGCAGTTTTCTTTTTGCTATTGTGTTTAGTAACAAGCACTCCAGAATCTTCATTGTGTTTATAATATCTGAGTTTCTCTTTTTTCCTTCCATGATATTCTAAGTATCTTTCTGTATCACTTCATCTCAAAGGTGTTGATATTTTGCCGCTACTTTACTTAACCTTTACGACTCTGCGGGCAAGGTCACGCACCCGTAGGACACGCCCCCTTGTGCCTGCGGGCGAGGTCACTCACCATACGATATCGCCCGATTCCCGAGTACGGAACTTCACGAAGTAATGAACAAATGCCGTATAAAGCACGCCAAACAAAGCTAGGATTACGTCACAGTTTAAAGGTCAAATTCCTTTACTCATTACGATTGTAAGAGAGAGAAAGCCGGTTGAATTTGTCAACGCATTTCTAGAGCGACTTTAGCCATTTTCAGCCGTATTTTACTATCAAATTGAGTACCGCGTGGCACGGGTAAGTGATCGTGACTACATGTTCTAATTGTTGTTTTTTGTGTTTAATATGTTGTTATTTGATAAGAATGTGTGTGTATTCATTCAAAAACACAAAAATAATATGTATCAGGGGTGCCACATGTGTGCATGGACAATAATTACGTTGCATGTCGGCATAGACCTAGTGTTGACCGGACGGACATTATATGCGATTTCTTCATGTTTTATTAGTTTTTTTTAGTTCATATTATATTAGTTTGGATATAAAACAATACATATACAATAAGTATAGGTTTTTATGAGGATTTACCAATGTTGCCACACATTGCTCATGTATTAGGGTCGTCAAGAAGATATATTTGCGATTTTGAAAATGACATTTTCCGTTTTTCCCCTGAATTTTCAACTTCACAACTTGCTCACAACTGTCATATCACACATACAACAACAACAAAAACACGATAATATTCACTATTCATTCCTTTATTTACATGTGCAAAAATTATTTAAATATCTTCTGAAACAAAAAAGTTATTGTGTTTTCAAAACACTCACCATCAACAACGAAAATTTTCCAAAAAGAATCCAGGCCCTGGGGAGAAATTTCTCAATTTAATTCAGAGCCCTAAAGGTTAAGGTCCATGTTTTACAACCATATGTTGCAACTGGAAAAATAAATGTTTGTAGCATTAACAGTTTTATTTTTATTTTGTTGTTTTTCAGCCTTGTTACTTTACAATATGCCATTGTCAATCTCTTTCTTATCTCTGCCATGTAGTCTCCAGCAACGTTGATGTTTGCTCCTAAGTATTTGAATTTATCCACACATTCTATCTCGGTATTGTCTATTCTGATTTTTGGCTGTTATATCTGTTGAGTTATAACAACATACCCATGTTATATCATGGGTATTTACTGGTTTTCGACGATGATAAAAATTATTTACTGGTTTTCGACATTGATGATAAAATTTGATCAGTAAAGTGTTTGTGAGAGATAAATTTCATAATTCCAATGTCAGAACTATTTTCATTGATAGTGAATTTTTGCAGTATATCAGTCATATATTTTGTGTAGGAGCAGGAACAAGGACTGCAGCAGGAACCTTACCAGGTAAATCAACAGCCTGTCCTGTCTCAAGCTCAGAGGTCTCTATTGAAAACACCCGTAACACAGGATGATCCTCTAACAACATCACCATCTTATAGTAAGTATACAAACTATTACTCATGTTTATAATGTGCTTAATTTTTACCATACTATAGTCTGAAAATTTCACCAAGGTCAAGGTATTTTGCACTACTGGAGTCTAAAAAATGTATCCTGTTGCTATGCATCTCTTTCAACATTGGTTAACATGTGTAAACTGATGTTGTACATTCAGGCAACACAGAAATTGAAGGTGGACATATTTTACTTCCATTTCCGCTTGAATTCTAAGCATAGTGATGTCCAAAACTATTATTGCAAATTATTTTTTCAATCTGACGAAATTCAGCGGAATGACATTTTTGAAGAATGTTTTTAAAATTCTGATGCTGAATTTCTTGGTTTCATGGATGCAGATATTGTACATCTGACCCAGATAACAGACAACATTGTGCAGTAGTTCTTTGTTGAGTATGCGTTAAGAAAAGTATCATGAATAGGCCTATAGTTGAATATTGACCATTTAGGTTGCAGTCATTTCTGACGTAGTAACTTTTTGAAAGTTGTAGAAAATGGCCTATGGCTAGCAGATGAAGTAAATGAGAATGTCGCAATTCTTTTGCTTTTATAGACGATATTCGTGAAGATGCTAAATTGGTAATGAAATGACATCAGAAATAGTTGCTTTCATGTAACAGAATTTCCGCAAATACATTGAAGCTTTCAGAGACATTAGGTATAGACAGTTGACCTAATGTAGAATGGCTATCATTGTAAGGGACAACTACATATTTTATTTGTTTTCACAGGCAACATTATGTTAATCTGGTTGTGTAACAACATAAATACAATAGACTAGGTATGTTTGAAGGACTATATCAGGGCTGCCACCTTAAAGAAAAGTATATGTGAGACAAGAAAAGTTTGTTAAATATATTTTTTTTCCAGTTTTCTTTACAATTTTCTCACATCTCTTATATCAGACATACACACACAAAACTAACACAATATATTTGGCATTCAATGCAAAATTTATTTAAAAATCTATAAAAACCAAAAACTTATTTTGGAACAATACAAGAATCAGTGGACAGATATTTTCCGGAACAAACTTTTGTTCAGATATTTCGTTTCAGCGTTAAGGGCAACTAACTAGTGTTAGCATTAACATTGACATTTATTATGTCCCATTGTTAGTGTGAATTTCACTAATACTGCTGGGAGAGGATGCTGCGTATGTTAGTGTTTTGGGATGAATATTAGTTGTACAATAACTTTGGTTGATCCTGGCCTCACATTTTGTCCTGTTTTAGCACTCCTCGTATTTGTAACATGCGTACAGCATCTTTCTCAGTAGCTGCCAAGCTCAGTAAACAAACATCCATTACTTTAGCCATTTTGTTTTGATTACAAGTCCAGCTTTACCACCCAACATTTTTGAAGCATTTCTACCCATCGAAGTCCTTTAGTCAAACTGTATAATATCGTTTCTCTGGGTCTTCCACTTGATCTTTTCCCTTCTATCTTTCCTGTTGTCACTATATTCTCAATGCCTCCTCTTCTCATTATGTGCCCAATAAATGTTGACTGTCTTTTTCTTATATTATCAATAATGCATCTTTGCACAGCCATCCTTCTAAGACATTCTTAAGACATAAGTCAGAAAGAAACATGGCGCAATGCCGCTGTGTTTGCCTGTGATGTATTCTAGGGTTTCCACACAGGTCTGGAAACATGTACTGTCGCGATTGACCTGGAGGACATGTATAACAGACTGCTGTTCGAGTACCTCATTAACACGCTCTTGCTCTTTAATGTTAGCTTGTTCATTGTCAGATAGATATCAGCGGTGTTGCTTGAGAGGAAGGTGGCTCGTAGGTGCAGTTGTTGGACATCTAAACCCATAACAATACGCCCAGGCCTTCAACATGGATTTCCTCTTTCACCTGTAGTATTCAGTGTTTACACTGTGGCAATCACACAGCAGCAGCTTTGATGAAAGAGGTAGAACACTGTCTTTTTCAGATGACATCCTGATGTAGACAGGCAAGTAATAGAACAGAAACTGTCGGATCATTGCAGAACAAGCGTGACCATTTCGCTTCCTGCTGTGAGGATTCTTCTTCTTCAGCGTTCATTCTCAAACTCCTGCTGGATCTCTCCTGTAGTAGTACTACTAGATCTCCAGCAGGATGCAGTCCAGAGAATGGAAATGCGTTGTGTCGCCGTTTTATTTGCGCCAATGGCCCGACACATCCGTCTTCGGCGGAGTGAGGATTCAGGGGCACTGATCAACCGAGAGAAGGCTGCAGTGATATGGTTTTCTCTTAACAATCACATTGTAAGGTCTGCGACATCGACAGTGGAGATGAGAGGGCACGATGTAATCAGGACCTCAGCCGTACAATACCTGGTCGTGCGATTTGATCGTAGTCTGTGTTTTCGGGAAAACTTTGATCAAGTTATTGCTAAGGCCCGCAAAGAACTTTCAGCTCTGAGAGTGATGGCAACGGCTAACACTAAACAATCACACCTCATAATTTTATGAGTCTCTTGTCCTCCCTGTCATTGAATTGGCCATATTCACATGTGTGCAGGCAGCACAGAGTACCAAGCATATACTTCAAGATTGTTCTGAGTATGAAATGCTGAGGCAGACATATTGGGCAGAGGAAACAACACTGGAATCAAAGTTATATGGGCCACTGTATGAACTACAAAAGACAGTGAGTTTTATTAAGGAGACAGAATTACAAATATAGACATGTTTCAAGTGAACAAAAGAAGAAAAAGAATCCTTGCTTCACTGAGTCGAGAGAATATTTCATATTGCACGGTCTCCCGATTGATTCCAAGATCCTGACTTCGTCATCACACAGACTTGTTTGGGCTGCGGACAACAGAGTCTCTGACTGCAGAAATGTTGTGTGGTGTCCTTGATGATTTCGGTCGTCCAGAGTGTGATTGTCTGTTAGTGTCTTTACAATTGAGGCTATACACAGTCCCATAGGTTCTGAACTTGTTGACACATCTGTAGATCAATTCTTGACATCTGAACCGTTCTTTGAATTGCAATTGAGCTGTGTCGATAGACTTCAACTGCCTCAACTATAAATGTCTTTTCCTCAGTAGTCCATGGCATCTCGAAGGCCAAATTTGGTAGACTCTTAAAACATCAATTTTTCTTGATAAATCTGAAAAATAAAAGGAATTGATTATTTATTTCAAAAGTTATTCAAGTTTAGGTGATGACCGTTTTTGTGTGTGTACCCTGTATATTACTTCATTCTAGGCTTATTAACGATTTCATTGCAACCATAGTCAATAAATTTACACAGTGAAACAGAAATTGAACTACATGGAATATCTTCAAAAAGAGAGCCAATACAATTTTTTGTAGTTATATTCGTTTTTAGCACACCAAGATACTACTGATTAGGGCCTTTTAAAATCAATAACGATTTCAATGTGGACCAGTGATATCATGGACAGAAATATGATCCAACATAGATGTCCATAAAGACCTGAACATACAATACTGGCTCCTTAAAACTATAGAAAAACATAAGCTAACATATTTTGGATATATAAAAGGACAACATTTAGGAAGATTAATCAAGGAGAAAATGGTTCCACGGTTATGATGGGTTCTGTATCAACTACTTTGTTAACATGACATTGGAAGAGATGGACAGCTTACACAGAATAAAGAGATTTACAAAGTGGCAGTGAGGACAAAGTTCTACAAATAACATGACAGATAGAGTGAACACAATATCAAATTATCTTATTTTGTATACATCATAGGTATAAGAAATGTGACAATTTTCCTTTGCTGCAAGACTGTTAAATAGGTAAAATGGAAGTGTTAGATATTGTACATGTTTTGAGCTATGATTAATGAACTAATTGTGAATTAAATGGCATTGTCTGAGATCTGAAGCTGTCAAAGTGTAAGTCACTATTGAGATTTAAGACTTCAACAGTGGTACCTGCATGAATCATATCATTTTTAAAGTACCATGTCATTGAGACTTGCAAAGATTTGATATTTGGAAATTATTTTAGAGGACAAATGTTTCTATCTGGTCAGTACATTTGATTCATCAAGTTTAAACATTTCTACATATAAAATACCATACTAAATAAGAATTGCATTTGGGACTCTTTCCAGGCTTCAGTGTTGTGCAATTAGCGTACAAAAAAAACTGTAGTTATGAAAATTAGCAAGTGTGCAACACCAATGGATATAATATAGCACAATAGTCAAACTTCTTCTTCTTCAGCGTACATTCTCAAACTCCTGCTGAATTCTCTTGTAGCAGGACATGTCCTACTAGATTTCCAGCAGAATGTAGTCCAGAGAATGGAAATGCGTTGTGTCACCGTTTTATTTGCGCCAATGGCCCGACACATCCGTCTTCGGCGGTCAATAGTCAAACAAACTAAAGAATTTAACTTTTAGCACGCTATGTTTACAATTACGTTACTTCTCTCCTGCATCCAGATTCTTTTATGAAAATGTTGTGTAATAGTGGGTGGCTGTTTTGAAAACGCAATAACTTTTTAGAATTATTTAAATAATATTTGTACATATAAATGAAGAATTGAATTCTGCATATGTTGGTATGAGTTTTGTTTGTGTATGTGATACGAGATGTGTGAGAAAGACATAAAGATGTTTTTTTTACCAAAAAAACCAAAAATTAAAAAAATTAAAAAAATAACAAAACAAGTTCTGACCTTTTTTTAGTAATTACCTGGAGTGGCAACTGTGTGATACAGATCTAATTCTACATTATTTATGGTCAAATTGTTATAATTTCACTGATGAAAATGAATAAAATTTATAGATTTGTCATAAAATCATTAATTAAAGGTAGATCTAGTCCAAAACTGAATTGCTCCAAAACAGTTGATGTTTGGCCTAAAAATATACAAACCAGCATGGTCTTATGTATTTTCGAGTGTGAAAACAACTTACCTCTCAAGATTTCATCATCCGCATCACATTCCATAATGATTTTACTGAAAATACACTAAAACAAAAGTCTATAAAACCCAATTCACTTTCATGGCTAATGCTCTGCTTGAAGATTTTGACAGATTGTGAAAATTTCCATATTTCATTTTCATTCAATCCACGTTACCACTAAATTTGCAGAAAAAAAGGAAGTCAAATTGAATAACTTGCCAGATTTCAAATAATCTGATAACCAAAGTTTTACAAATGTGGCTTCTTTTATTGATTACAGGGGATCTAACAATGGGGCTTATGTGGGGCTTGTACACTTGATCGCGACTATCTTATACAGTGTAAACTGTTGTCAAATGCACCCCATCTGAGCGTGCTAAAGGTTAACAGTCTGCAGCAAAGGAAAATTGTCACATGTGATTTGATTCTTGATTCTTAACAAGCGTCACAGCACTGGGGGCATTCCCATATATGCTCTGCTTGCCATCATGAATCATGTCAGCCATCTAAAAGTGTATAATTGTCACATATGAAATGAAGTGTCTGAGAAAAGCTGCAATGGTTACTAAACTAGATAAAATAATATCATTTTATCTGTCCATCCATTCTCACCAGAAAATTTTGAGATCCGTTAAGATTTAAAAAAAAAAATTTGCTTTATTGCCTCATTGTTCATAATTCTGACTTGAAGTGACTATATAATTGACTATAAAAGATTGCATTAGTTACATTGATTTTGTTTTCTTTCGAACATCTTGTAGACTTCTCTGTAATTGTGTATGTGTCACATTATCATACTGAGTACCTAAATTTTCTACCATACAGTAAGAATTTGCTAGCACCTTTTTTACAAGGGTTTTCCTACGATGTCATAATATGTTTAGAAGTCACTATAAAAATGGATTTTAACAACTTACCAGCACAGAGAGTTAATTTAAGAGGCTATTTTATCTCCTTACTGGAGATAAGAACTTATATATTCTACAACTTCTTCTTCTGCGTTTGCTCTTTGGTAACCGGCAAGAATAGTTGTTTCCACTGGGAAGTATGAAGTACATTGTACTACTGGTTTTAGCGGAATTGTTATTTGCATCTTCTGGCTCAGCACTTCCGATTTCAGTGTGGTTCACCAACTTTTATGTTGAATGTAACTGGATTTTAGGCATGTGACTAACAGTTTGAGGCACAATATTTTTTTCACATTCTGATTGGATAAAGAGTAAATGAATATTAACGCCCGTGTGTTGCGAGGCCCAAAAGGGGAGCAAAGAATAGCAACACTGTTTACCTTCCACGCATGTCGTAAAAGGTGACTAAGGAGATTATAGGATGGACTTGGCTGTCCCATCCCATATAGGGGGGTCAGTGACCCAAATCTATGCTGAAGTCGGATGTGTAGGGCCGAAAGGCGCAGATGTCGCAGCAATGCTGTAAACCATGACACAATGCATTTCGTTCTCCGGACTACATCCTGCTAATCTGCAGGAGTTTGAGAATGAACGCAGAAGAAGAATGAATATTAAAAAGACTAATTAGTTCTTTTCTTCATATTATGAGAATCACAGGTTTCACAAAAAATGCATTAAGTTAAAATGCATAACCACGTTTACAAAATTAATTTTACTATTTATTTTTGTCCATTGTGAAATATAGGATTGCACCTGTAAGAACAACTTTCCCTTTTTAACCTTATATCATATCCTTCTTATCTTACAATTCTGACTGACATAATATATACATTACAGACATTTTTTTATTGTCCAAATCACCATCGAGGCTAACTCCTTGAAGTGGAGAATGGGGTTAGTCAAGCGAAAAGAGATTAGAATCTTAGATCGGTCAGGCCATCCCCTACATGAAGCAGGACCACAGTACTGCCCAGCAAGCACAGGTGCTGAAGTAAGAAATACCTTGCCAAGAGGTGCATCAGCAACCATGGTATCACGCAACCCGATTAGTTAAACATGTCTTCACAACAAAATTTACTCGCTGTGTACACATTAAACTGTAAAGAAGAAGATGATTGTTTATATAGTTTTTGGTAAGTATTTGCAGTTTATCCAACCTTGTAAACAGATCTGTGCCCATGATTCAGTATTTGATGCAACTTGTATGTGTTTGTTTGCTTGTTTCTGTTTTCTCACAGCTGCTCCAACTTTGTCTCGGTTGCTGTCCACAGCCAAATGCCAAGGTGAATTTACAAGTGTCATAGAATCTACAACCTCTTCTGACATTTCTCTTATCACGTCTGCTGATCCAATTATAGAATCTAATTCAGAAGCAGGGGATGTTATTGAGGAAACTGCCATTAGAGACATTGGAGATAATGTTTTCACAGGTATTCAGCTTATTTATTTTGGAGTTGTAAATTTATTTTACAAATAACTTGATGTAAAATAATTGTGTGTGTATAGGTACAACTTATTCGCAGTACAATAGTACATTTTATAGTACAATAAAATGATCTCTGTTTACATACTGCATATTTCCAAATATATGCAGATCCATATATAAGTGCAAAGGATGTAACTTTAATGTCCAAAATGTGATCAATATTGGAAACTTCTGCATATATCGGAGCATACAAATATAGTACTGATAATAATACTGTGGAATCCTGTTATTATAAGAATGAAGTGACAACGAAATATTGCTAAATGGAAAATAATAAAAACTTTAACATTGGTAAGACGCAAGGTCATTTCTTCCATTTGCCCCACCATAATGGTATTCACATAAAATACAACATCAAGGATAATACAATACAACCCTTCATTGGAGGCTTTGCCAGCTTCATATAACCTGCGACCACCATTTGCATCACAAGGTGTAAAAATAGCTACTCACCATACACAGAAGTAAAAAGAGGGGTAAAAAAGACTAGGATGTATTTTATCATACAATCTATTTAACATCTACAGAGAGAGCATTTTTTACCTATAGCAGCTCAATGTCTACATATTTTGACAATGTGTTTACTCTTTCCATAAACACCCAATGTTGACATGTCACCATTGAGGTATCCTTTTGTAGTCATGGACAACAATCTTCCATATTAATTTTCCAATATGCTCTTATAATAATTTTGTGCTAAAGTGATAGTCCCTGAATTCTTCATGACGATTTAAATACTCAGTCATAATTTATTTGACCTCTTCATGTTTGCAAACCATACTGTATGGATCTAACTTCAGTGACAACATTATTCAGAAATTCTTCAGGAATTATGATTCAGATGAAGACGATTTTTAAGGCTTAAGTGTTGCAGGTACTGTAGTTTGACGTATAGGGATTGAGGGAGATGTTGATAATATTTAATAGTGATGTAAATAAACAAAATAGATCTACATGGGACTACAGTCAAAAAGAGCGCATCATCTTGTGAAAAGAGGAGAAATGCTGCATCTTAACAGCTGAGAGTAGCTAGAAAGCAACCTATAGACCAAGATCTGTCTACAGTGGTCATTCCATGCACATACTGTCCAAGGACATTTACATCTCGAATAATGCGCATTAGCCATCTATGAACTATTAGGCATGGTCATAATTCTAATTGAATTTTCAAAAATGGATGTAACAAATGGTCATCATCACTGGTAATGGACGAACACACATAAATGCTGTCATTTATAAGAAGGAATATGAGAAGCCGTGTTTTCTACAGATAGACCCATGGATGACCTAGAAACTGTAAGTCATTTGTGTATGTTTGTCCACACTATATATGTTGGTTGTCTACAATGTAACACTGACAAACACAAGATAACAGCACCTCCAAACCATATCCAGCATCCACTTATCTCGATTGTCTCCAAATTTTAAAACAATAATGAAATAAATAAAGAAGTTATGCCAAGAAAACAAACACATGCAGAGAAATCAGAAGTCATAAAAAATGACTGGGTGCCAGAGGATGTATGCATTATTTTTCTCTGGGTTGCTACAGGTTAAACATATAGAACTACTGTGAGGACTGAAGATCAGTGGGAAAATAATAAACAATCTGCGATTTGTGGATGACTTTGTCCTGTTAACAGAAATGAACAGGAAGTACAAAGACTAATAGATCAAGTCACTAAATCAAGTGAAGAATATGGACTAGATATAAAGATCTAAAAATAAATGAGAATACCGATGACACAGATGTTGTGATTTACACGGACGAGTCGGTCATCCAATGCACATGGACCTTTACTGCCAGATCACAAGGAAGAACAGTACAGAAAACCAGTAGTGCCTTTACTGCAACAACGGGCAGTCTAACATTGAAAGTATTCGCTGTAACGCAGCTACTTTACTGGCTAGAATTGCAAGCCTATTCCCATGTGTGCATACTAAGTGACTCACTGAATATGATTCAGAAAGTCAAAGCAAGTGATGTACGTAGGGAATGAGCGGAGTCATTAGAGAGAACTAAAATGTGGGCATCACTACAAAAACTCAGCTAATTTTTACCCAGGACATGTGGGAGTGGAGGAAAATGAATGGGCAGACCAATTAGCTAGCCTGGCCACCACAACAGATGGTTAGCCTATGAATCGAGCAGACATACTCATTGCTCTGTGTGAGTCTTCACAATCTGAGGATTTTGGGATGAATGAGCATGAGTCAATATCGAGAATGCGAGAATTGGGAGTGAGGATGGTTGTGGCCCGTAGGGAACCTCTAACAAAGATTTAAAAAAGAGCAGTGAACCAACATAGAACCAGAATACCCTGATAGAGCCGTTATACCCTGAGAGATTTACTGAAGCGGAGATTGGAGCATTTGTAGAGGTGTCCGGTGTGCGAAGAGGATAATCAACAGACCTAATACCTAATCTAAAAACAAAATCCATGATAATCAGCAAAATCACAGAACAAATGCTAAACATAAAAATACATGGAGAGATGCTACAATGAGCAGAACATTACTAATATCTCAAACAAATAATCACAAATGATTGTCGATGTGAAACAGAAGTTAAAAGAAGAATATGATTGGATAAAAGTACTTCAATGACATGAGGATAATATTGACATTAAACAAATTACAAACTAAAAATGATAACTATAATATGCTACATCTTTTCTATATTGAACGTACTGCTTCAGACAACAGATGTACATGCCAAACTGATAATTCTGTTATCTCAATATAGATACCTAAAAGTAAAACTTTAACATTTAGTAACCACCAGAAAGATCAAGGGAAGAGACAGAGGAGACAAAGAGAGAAATTTCTGGATGGGTTGTCACTGTGGCACAAAAATAAGTCATCAACTGAACTTATCAACAATACAAGAGACAGAGTTGTGGAGAAGCATGATCGCCTACGCCACTCGGCATGGCACTTGATTGATTGAATGCATCTAACAGATCTGGTCTTGCTGGATAAGGGCAGTTTCCACAGTAAAATATTCCAACCACCTACAGTTTTACATATTCAATCAGATGACACAACATAATATGAACAAGTACGAAAACTTTATCCGTCTTTGGCCATTTTTCGTGCCGGGACATGTGGGCGTTCGAGGCAATGAAAGAGCGGATCAACTGGCATCGTGTGCGATTGTGGCAAAGGGCAATGGGGCAAGTGAGACGAATGTGGATGATGATTCCTTTTCAATGGCTAGGATTAAAGATCAGGGATTGAGATGCGCTGTTGCTAGAGGTGAACATTTTGGAGGGCGCAGAAGAATGATGGTCAACCAGCATAGGACCGGTACTGTCAGCAGAAGTGTGATGGCGGATACACTCAAGGAGAGATCGAAGCAACTATGGATGTGTCCAGTTTGCAGTGATGATGATCCGACGACTAACTAACTAACTAACTAATATGAACAAGTACAGAAATATGGAGTCATGTTTTTCATGATTCAGTTGTTTGTCATCCCTTTATCACTCATTTTACTAAATTGTAAAGCCCCACCATTCCAAATTTCAATTCACAGGCAAAATTCATCATATTTCATGTCTATTGTTATTTTTATGTTTCCTGATGTAAATGTTGTATATAAAAGGAATATGTTGACTATTGATTTTACATGTCAGTTTTGTCAGAATGCTTAAGGCATTATTGAAAGAAGTTGCTCTGTTATATCATATTTTTTGCTTCTTTTAGATACATCAGGAAACAGCATACTACAGAACATTGACACAGTGTCAGAAACAATAGAAAACAATGCTTTTACTTCTGCCGTTCAAGAAGTGGAAGTGGAAACTGGGAAGGAGGAGAGTTCAGTAAAAGTGGTCGAAGAACAGAGAGAGGAGGAAAACATAAAAATTACTTCAAAAGATCATAATTCAGAGACAACTTACACTATAAAAGCTGAGCTAGATAGAGATGTGAGTTGTTCTGTTTATTTTATTCAAAAGTAGTGATAAAACTAAAGATAATGTGTTGTTGATACTATTCCTTATCTATTGTCATTTCTACTTGTGCCATGGAAGGAGTTAAAGTTGTCCGTCTTTGGCCATTTTGGTTGCATTGGCCATGGTCAGCCAGTTGCTGTTTAAGGTTTCTTTTATTGTCTCCACCTATCTAGTTCTTGGTCTTCTTCTGATCTGGTAGCCCTATATTCTTCAGTTGTATGCATGAAGGACTGGTTGCGTTGACTCCAATCTCATGATATGACCAAACCACCAGATTTGCTGTCTCTCTATGTAGTCTTGATTTGAGATGGTCTTTTCTGTTATCTTCATTTCTCCGTCTGTCTCTTCAGGTGACATTTATAGCTTTCTTCAAACATCTCATTTGACACACTGAGATCTTTTCGCTTGACTCTTTGTCAAGGGCCATGTTTGATATTGGTAGCACAGTGTTGGTATGAAAATAATGTTTATCAATTGTTGTTTTACAGATTGATGGATCTTTGAATATTAGTGAGAGCTGGTAAGTCCCGGCATTGGTTTTCTGACATCTTGGTTCGATATCTCTTTCAAGTTTGCCATCCTTTTTAAAGATGCTTCCTAAGTATTAGAATTCTTAGACCTGCTTTAGTTTTGTACTAATGACAAATTTAGCTAACCCAGATTTCTGCTTAAGTTCATATTCTCTGTTTTAGATGTGGTTTCATGCTGTATTGTTTGCAGGTGGTATGGAGCAGGAGTGTGTCACTGTAATTCATCTTCACATTCGTATCTTAAACTTTGATCATCTACAAATAGCTGTACATTTAGTGATCTGTGTTCTTTGTTTGGTTTCTCTGCAGTAGTGGATTTGTTTCTTGGATCTGCTTTAGTTATCCTGGTCATATATGTTACGAAGAGATAGTACACAGCCTTGTCTGATGCATTTTTGTTTCAAATGGATCTGTTGTGCCCAGTTCTGGTTATACTTTGGCAGTTTTTGGCATAGGGCAAAAATTGCGTTTGTGCATCCCATACCTTACCTGAAACCAAATTGTGTCTTATTTAGCTGGAGTCCTATTATTGGTTTTACTCCCATTAGTGAATATGAATGAATTAATGATCACTCCAAATTCTTGAGAAGAAAGCCATTGGTCGTGCAACATAGAGTATTGCCCTGCATAGGGGCATCCAATCGTCTGTGGGAGACAACAGAAAACATGCAGACAAAAGGCACATATATCTTTAAACACAGATTTGTTATGTATATTCTATTCTTGCTCCTGTGAATCAAAAAAATGAACCTTGAGAGAATCTGCAATTTTAAGACTTTGTAGTCCATATATCTTTTTTCACAGGCCTGCTACTATCTGCCAAGACTCAAATATCTCTCTGTCTCTCTCTCTCCGGCTCTGTGGCGAAGTGGTAAAGAGCCCATCTGTGATGGCAAAGGTACCGAGTTCGATCCTCACCACATGCAATTGTGCATCCGGACCGTTCAGAAAGCAATGCAACCTACTGAACGTATTTATATTGCCTAGAAAATCACCACAGCCAATAATGCTGGGTTGATAGCTACGTCCTGGATAGGATATGCTACCAATTTTTTTCTCTCTCTCTCTCTCTCTCTCTCTCTCTCTGTGTGTGCGTGCGTTGTGCGTCCATTGTAATCGATAATGACTAATCCCCTAACTGGGATGATGATGATGATTATGTCTGTGGTGGGCTCAGCTGTTACTAATGAGTCTTACTCATACCTGGAATTGCCTACAGCACCATGAGCATGTGTGGGAGAAGTCTGTGCGGCATTGAGCATGTGTGGGAGAAGTCTGTGCGGCATTGAGCAGCTCTTGCTTTTCTTCTAGTGCGTTTTTGTTGTGCAACATTATTATGTCTGAGATTCTCTACAGCTGTTGCATACTCTTGATTATGTAACGCCATTCAGATCTGTTTTGTGCTAAGACTTTCCCATGAATTTTTGTCTTTGTTGAAGTGAGTCAGTGATATCTTAAGACCATCTTTAAAATACTTCTTCTGTCCTCCGGCCTTGTGGTAGCCAGTCTAGATTTCTCCATATAATAACATTTTGGTAGACGATGACCATTCATGCGGAGACATGTTCTGCCCAGCATGTCTGTGCTTTGATTAACCTACTGACGTGTGCATTCGCTGATGAATATCTGTAAATATAGTCGTTAGGCGAACCCATTTGCCCGTTGCTATATGTCGGATTTATCGGTACGAAACTACATGATAAAGAATTATTTGCCCCATTCTAAACTTGATTCTTCTTCTTGATTTGTGATTAGAAACTGGCTTCACAGCAATTGTAGCATTCGCATATGTGCTCCACCCTCCATTCCAGCAGCCATCCCAGTGTATGTAGACTCAGAGTCCTGGTGAGATGTTGATTGCTTGATCTTCGGGGTCTTCCAAAAAAATTACTTTTCCTGCCCTCCCCTCTAGATACTCCCATTTCTAACATTCTCTGTATGTGTACGTTATCAGCTTCATTGACATCATATTCCTATTGAAATGAATTTACTACTGCCTTGATCAACTAAACTAGGACTACGTAACATCCTCCATGTTGATTTATTTACCATTTACATTGTAAGACAGAGAAGTTCTGCAGTTCTGCTTAAATTTTCACTGTTGATTCGCTGGAATAAATTCTGTGGAATTTGGATGCTATATTTCCTGAAATGTTTATGCATTCTGTTCCGATGATGATGATGATGATTTCTCGAGAATTACCGGGTACAGTTGTTAAGAAAAAAATATTGACACATTACTTTCAGAGAATAGATTCAGAAAATTAAAATGTGTACTCTACCATATAGGCATTTATTATTTTTTAAAGAAAAATTCAAAATAATAGAGATATGTATTTTGACCAACTGCTAGGTGAAAGTCCATCACCAATCAAATAAAAAAAAACCGATCAAAACTCAGAACATTTTTTAAATTGTTTATTACTTTGGAAATGATGACGGTAATTATGTTGCATACATATATGATTTAACATATAATTATCAAAATATCGAGTAATATCTATATTATATTTCTATCTTTACAAATGAGATATTAGAAAAGGTTCATTAGCGAAAAGGCAGTGACGGCAAAATGGCGTCGACTAATTGTTCCGACCCCCAATTTTCCCAGACATGATGTTCATGAGATGGATGGTAGCTTTTGGTTTAATCTGGGAAATTGTTACATTTCAGAATGGGAAATATATGAGCATTTCTGCAGATTTTATGCAGTTTTCCATTGTTCAAAGTCATTATTATTATTTATAGGATTTCTTTTAAGAAACATTTCCTACTTTGTTTACAGAGGCAAAAGAATTGTTAAAGTGTTCTGCCTTTTTCTGTTTTTTAGTGATTGTTCTACATCCACCATCAGAGGTTGTCAATATTTCTTTTTTTCTCAGACAAATTGTTGATCAGGCATTAAAAAAAAATCTAGATTAGCATCTTCACTATCAGTTTTATTTTAACATGTTTTGGTGTAAAGGATTTTTGCTTCTTGTGAGGTATGATCTCAAGAGCTTCACTTGCTTTTTCCGTTCAAGAATTCCAGCTTGGCACCACCATATTAAAACAAGCCCACTGAATTGTCATTTTGAGACATAAGGATGCTTACTTTCACCAGCAACATTCAACATCTACTTAGAAGCAATCACGAGAAAAGTGTTAGAGGAATTCCATTCAACAACATTAATCTCTAATCTCTGTTTCACTGATATTGATCTGAAGACAACAGTAGAGGCAGATTGACAAGAGTTAACAAGAATGGAAATATCTAGCAAAAAACATGGCATGGAGGTCTGATCAATGCAGATAAGAGTAAAATTTTGGTGAATAGGAGTAATAATCTATTCCCAACCAATATAAAGCTTAACTACTGAAGGCTTGAGGAGGTTTAGATGATTACTTATCTGGGAGCCCATATTAGTGAATCAACAACTCAAGTTAAGAAAAGACTGACAATGGCCATAGCCACCATGACAAGATTAACCACCATTTGGAAAAGCAGGATCACCACCAATGTTAAGATTAACTTATATAAATCTTTGGTTCTGTCAATATTTCTATATGGCTGAGACCTGGACTGTCACTGCGAACACTGAGAGAAGAATCCATGCGTTTGAAAACAAATGCACCAATCTAGCTCTGGATGGAGACTCATCAAAAGAAATTTTACACAGTATTGCCCTTGCAGTGGGTGCTTTAAAAAAACTACGTAACATCTGGATGTCAAACACTAAGAAACACCACTCAGGTTGTTTAACTCCAACATCATCCCTATTCTATCATATGGATGCGAAAGTTTGAAAGCCACAAAAGCAACAGATAAGAGACTATCTTTGAAAACAAATGCATACATACCATTTTGAATGTTAAGTGGAGTGACTTTAAATCTAACACTACTATAAGAGAGGAAGCAAACTTACCTATATATTTTCCTTCATTAGACAAAGGCATTGGACTTACATCGGCCAAGTTCTCAGAATGAACAGCCTAAGAATTCCCCATCAGTCACTATATTGGGTGCCACCCGTAGTAAGAAGAAGAGGGAGACCTAGAGAAACTCTACAAAGATCCATTAATAGAGAAGGCATGTCAATGAACCTAAACAACACGCAAGAATTGAAAGACCTGGCAACACAAAGACAGAAATGTAAAGCTATGGTTTCTGCCCTATGCGCCGCCTATGGCCCTGGAGGAACATAGCATCACATATATGAGGTGTATTTATTGTGATAATGGTCGATCTATGATCACTTCCAATGTTATAAAGAATGTGTAGAGAGCAAAAGTCTATCAGAGTATATCAGAAGTTGAGTCGACTGAGGAATAGGTGGCTCCTATGCAGAAGCATTGGTTAAGATTATTACCAATGATTATTACCTAGACTGACAAGTTTGTTGTTTCACAAAGCTTTTCTATATATTTTCCTGTTCTGTTGTATCCTGATAACACCAATTGAGTGAAAGACCATTTAAAAGCATTTTTTTTGGTGATATTGTGTTATTAGGAATTCAGATGTTACATGTTGTCTGAGGTAAGCTGTATATGTTTTATATTGTGTATTTTCCTCCATCATATGTCGTATTCTGCACATCTGAGGGGTGGGTGACATGACACTGAATGTCATTCCTGATATATGTGTTTGTGCCATTGCAGTTGGTGCTCATACATGTATAACATCCTGACAGATATGGATCAATGTCTTTGTGTATAGTCTCCTACAAGAGGGCCACATCTATCTTGTGGGTGCATTTCAATTTTTTTAAATGTATTACGCCACAAATGTTTAATTGTAGAATGTTGAGTGAAGACTTAGTCCTATGACAATCTTGTCTCTACTGGTTCTCCCTTCAAGATTTGTATAGTCCAGTGGTTTGGTACTTGTATAGATATGCTGTGTGTGTTTGCTTTGTTGGTGTTACTGCATTCCAGAAGTACTTCTCTTGGCTAGAGCCTGGTTGTCCACTGCCTGCTGTTGACCTTGATAACCAAGCCAATGTCTGATCATGTTTGTAATTAATGTTGTTTGGCTATGTTGTACAGTAACGGCATTGTTATGCTGGAGATTTTCTACTTATCCAGAGCCAGAAAATAACTGTCATACCTCCTGAAAAGTTTGTTTGTATCTATACATTGCTCCGAGCTAATGCAGCCAAGATAGGTTTCACTGTGTTCATTCCCCGCCTCCCATTGCCTACTGGTTAGACTGCACCTCTTTATAACTTCAGACATGTAACTAAATGTTCAAAGCAAAAGACTTGTAACATTCTGAGAACTGTGTCTTTCTGATGGGCCTCAGCCAATTAGGAAGCGGTGTAGTTAGTCATTAGTCTTTTCCTCAGTACAATGTAGTACATCTTTGGCTCATCCCTAACCACAGAGCTTACAGGCATATACGGATATAACACAGCATGAAACACAAAAAAAGAGAGTCTATCTATCTATCTATCTATCTATCTATATGATGTAGCCCTTGTTTGCCTTGCGGCTTCAGGGGTGGAAGAGGTCTCTGAAGATTGCCTTCTTGTGTGCTGTTTGTAAGCATGTTCCTATGGCTTCTTTGATTTCTGTGATCCATCCTTTGCTATCTGTTGGTAGTCTGGAAACTTGTGAAAACCACTTGTGATGTGTTCCAATGCTGGTATAGTTTTTGGTTATGTCTGATGTTATCGTTTCTAATTCTATCTCTTAATGACACTCCGAGCATTCTTCGTAGATATGACATTTCTGCTGTCACTATTTTTCTTTTGTCGTGTGCTGTCATTGTCCAGGTTTTGAAAAAAATTAGAATGAACAACCTAAATGTATAGATAAATTTCTATGAATCTTCCACAAAAGTATCCTCAATATATTATCCATGTCTTCTAAGGTTTCCTGTTGCTGTTGTAGTTGTTCTGTTGGGCCATTGATAAAACTCACAGATATTCTAGTGTGGATATTGGAAGGAAACAGAGAGTGGCACAGTGATAAGAGACATGGCTGAGTTAATTAGGGCAGTTATAGATAACTGCAAAGTAAAGCAGAGGAGATTGAAAGAGACACTATTCATGTTCAGAAAATGATAGAAATGATGATGATGTTCCTCCTTCACAAACGAAGATGAGCATGAAATGAAAAACAATAAAATGTGCAGAACAAGTAGAAAAAAACAGAACATTTGTGATTGTCTAATTTGGTTTGGGTTTGTGAGTTCGTAGATGCAGAATGAATCTGATTCACGCCAGGAAAGTTCTATTGCAATGCATGCAGTAGTGCAGAAGGTCCCTAGTAGGAGAGTTTTTAGATTTCCGTTGCTTGTAAATTGCCTGCAGTGTTCTTTCTTTTTCAAATTTAGTGATGCCAGCATTGATCTGGGTGTGCCAAGCTGAGCTTTAGTCTCCCAGGAGCTAAAATTTGGCGAGAGAAGAGAAGTTCGCAGCCATCCTGGATAGAAATAGGCATGACTAGGCTAGAAAGTATAAAGTGTGCTTTCTTTGGAAAGATCTAATGAGATCTTTAGCTCTATTTGGAAAGATCTACAGAAGCCACAACCAATAACTTACTGGAACATTAGCATATGTACTCTTAGATAGCTTGTGAGCTGAGCACTAATTTAAATGTCACCAGTGAGATGATCCTTGTTCCTAATCAAGGATCATAAATATTACATTAGTGGGAATAAATTTAATTTATAAATTGAAAAGGACTTTGTGACTGTGATGTAATTCCGTTCATTGCAATGTATATTAAAATGAGCATGTATGTAGGGATTATTTTGTGTAATTTTTTTAGTCACAAGATGAGGATGAAGATACTTCTAATAAAAAGAATTTTGCTGAGAACTGTTCCAGTGAACCAGAAGCAACTCAGTTGTCAGTAAAGGATGAACCGCTTTCACCAACTAGTAGCATTAGTTCTAAAATGAGTGACTGTGGTAGCAAGAGAGGAAATAAGTCCAGAGGTAAGTTTTACCAAATCTCATGTTGCATATTAAATAAGCTTCTAATATTTTTATATTTGTGTAGATATCTTGTCTACCATATATTTCCAAATATAAGCTGATCTCCTTATAAGCCACTGATGTAACTTTAACTTTCTGAACCCTATGGGCGACTATTAATTGCAGACGTATATCTTTTTAGAGAACCTTGCCAGCGACTGTTAGTCACTAGTTGCTATAACCACATAAAGTAAAGTAAAGTTACCCATAGCATTTATTAATGCCGTAGGGGTGTGAGATGTTAGTGATCGCACATTTCAGAGGCTCTGCAAATGAGGGCGGTAACCATCTCCTCTCCCTCGCAGTCTTTACTTCCCAGATTAATCCGTTACCCATTTAAGGCTGAGTCGACCTGGGAGCCATTGCGATCTGAAAAACATTTCCGCCTCAACAGGGAAATGAACCCAGGACCACTCATAATATGTGAAGCCAATGCGCTAACCACCGCGCTACGTGACTCCCCATATAACCATATATGGACACGTGAACTCCCATTAATGTTAACTTTACAGGCTTTACAGACACAATACCGTGCCAATGAATGTATGATAATGATGATGTTCATCCGTCGTAATCGACGATGATCAAAAACTCAACCATAATAATAACAATAAGTAATAAAAAATAATGAAGTTAATAGTGCATGTTTAAATGACTAACAAGTCCAATGCGAGCACAAATAGTTCTTATACAGAAATGACAACTGACAACATTTCAACTGTCTATGGGACATTGAAATGTTCTTTCTTTTCTACACGCCTGCTTCTGTCTTGCAGTATCTTGGCTGGTCTCTTCCATTGCTAGTGCTCCCATTCTAAGACTGTAATGCCATGCAGTTCTATTCTGTCACTTTTAAGATGTTTCAGTGATGATTTGAGCGTGTCTTTGAAGCGCTTTTTTTGTCCACCAGCTTTTCAAATTCCTGTCTTGAGTGCTCCATAATATATTTGTTTTGGCAGACGCGAGTCCTCCATTCACACAAGATGATCTGCCCAGCGTGCTTGCGCCTTCATAAGTAATGTGTAGATGCTTATTGAGGTTGATTTTTCCAAGACCTCGTAGTTTGGTACTTTGTCCCACCAATGGATGTTTAGTAATTTTCGTAGGCAGGTAAGATGGAAATGATTTAAATGATTTTCTTGCATGTCTAGCATACACTGTCCACATTTCACAAGCGTATAGTAGGGTTGGTATAACAGCTGCATGATATATACTTGAAGTTTGGTGGTTGTTCTTATATCTTTTCTGTCCCATACATTGTTACGTAATCTACCAATTACAGCACTAGCTTTTGCCAGTCTATTGTTAATTTCCACATTGATGTTGACATCCAGAGAGAGAGTGTTTCCAAGGTAAGTAAAATTGTTGACTAACTGCAGTTTTTCCTGATTGACGATGGAAGTAGCAGTATATTTAATTAGCAAGGATAAGTAAATAATTAAATGTATGATACTTGCAACCTAAAGAGGCAATGATGACTCCGTTGTTATTGCCTGATTCCCGAGTACGGAACTTCATGAAGTAAAGCTTGTATGACATAGAATTCCAGATAAACAAAGCTAGGAATATGTCACAACCTTCTTCTTCTTTCGTTCGCTAATGATGTCTATATCTGCAGTGTTGTTTCTTGTATAAATTAGACAGTGTTTTCCATTTCTTGTTTTGCACCATAAAGTTTAACATTCATTGGTGTATCAGAAGGCCAGTATGTGCATCTTAATGTGTCATAGTTTGCACATTCTTGAAGGATATGTTCTGAAGTCTTGTTGGCTTGTCCACAAATACAATTTGCTGTTGTGCCAATTAAAAATTTTGTATACATATGGCTGTTTAGTCTATTGTATCCAGTTCTCAGTCGAAATATGATGACCTGTTCTTGTCTGTTAAGTAGGTGGTAGTCATCCCATTGAGGTAAGTTAGGCGTTCGTTGTGCCTTTATCATGGATTTCTTTTGGTGATAGCTGATTGGTACATCCAGTTGCTGCATGTTAGCACCTTCCTTGGCAAGTTGATCAGGTCTCTTATTTCCTGCTATTCCACAGTGTGATGGAATCCATTGCAATATAACTACACCTAGTTTGTACTATAGACAATACCTCTTTTAACTCTGGAAGTTTATTGGATTGTAATGCCTCTAGTACTGACCTTGCATCTGTAAGTATTATAATAGGGTGTGAGGTCCTGTCCAATGTTAACAGTTTCTCTGCAGCTGTATAAACAGCTTTGACTTCAGAGTCATAGTTGTTGTAGTAATTCCCTGATGGTATACAAGTGGTATCATTGGTGCCATCTGGGTATTCTTCATATACACCACTTCCTCCATTTTTTACTGCATTCTGTGCTGATCCATCAGTATATACTCTTGTCCATAGATCACTTGTTAAACGTCATCGAGGAAGCTGAGAGCTGCCACCCTTTTCTACAGATTATTCTGATGTTCACCCCCATGCACACCTGTTATTGTTGTTTGGATGGTCACTGGTAGGCATGTCAATTTTTCCCATGGGGTGTGTTCTGGTTGAGATATCAGTGGTATTGTTACCTCTGGCAGATCCGATACCTGTCTACGTAGATGCTTGGCCTTGTGTATGAAGCTGCTTCTTTTAAGCCGTCCTTGTGACAGTTCTGGAATCTTTCCTTCATTGGGTGACTATGGTGGGAAAGAAACTTTTCTCCATGAATTATAATTTTAGTATCTCTACGCTCTTTCAATGACTGCATCCCTTCGATATTCTGCATTTCTATGATTTGTGTGGATCTCATTGAGCTTGTAATGATTCTAAGTGCTTGGTTCTGTACTCTATCTAGGTTTTGTAGTGTGGTGTTTGATGATGAACTCCATGCTGTAGAACCATATTCCAAGTGTGGTCGACTGGCTTGTTGGTATACATTTTTTAGAATTCTTTCATTAGCTCCCCAAGTTGTCCCACTCAGTTTTCTTAGTATAGCTATCTTCCTTCTAGCCTTTGTTTCTGCTTTGCTGATATGATGTTTCCATGTCATTTTGGCATCAAATGTTACACCAAGATATGTGGGTTGGTCATCTACCTTTAAGACAGTTTTATTTACATAGATGTTTCCTGCTCTTTGTTTTGGTGAAAGTGTAAAAAGGGTTGTTGCTGACTTCTCTATATTGATACATACACACCATTTGTCAGTCCAATTAGTCAAAATGTCCATGGCTCTCTGAAGCATTTTTGTGGCAACCATGGCGCTCTCATGTGTGCACCATAGAACTTAGTCATCTGCATATAGTGCTGCTCTAGTTCCACAGGGTATTTCTTCCATAAGATCATTGATATTATGAGAAAAAGAGTGGGTGATAGAACTCCTCCCTGAGGCATTCCATGGCATAGTAATACTTTCCTACTTTTTTTGCCATTTACTTGTACTCTGGCTCTTCTATTGTGAAGAAAGGCTTTTGTCCATCTATACATATTTCCACATATCTTGTAGTTTCTCATTTTTTGAAGCAATCCTTCTTTCCATACTTTATCAAAGGCCTTCTGTAAATCAATCCATGCCACGAAAACTGATTTTTTGTCTTGGAAAGCATCCTCAATTTCCTGTGAGAGTCATGTGGTTTGATCCTCTGTGGAGTAGCATTGCCTGAAACCTGCCTGCTGTGGTGCAAGGAATTTTCTACTTTCCAGGTGAAATTTTAGTCTTAGGTTTATGATGCGCTCCATTGTTTTGCACAGGCAACTTTGTAAGACTAATTGGTCTGTAGCTAGTTGGTGTTGTTCCATCTTTTCCAAGTTTAAGCAAAGGGACCATAATTGATTCTCTCCAGATTTGTGGGATTTTCCCAGTAGTCCAGCTAATATTTAGAATGTCCAATAGTTTCCTTCTGGCTGTTGTTCCTAGATTCTTTATCATTTCATTTGATATTTCATCAATACCTGGGGACTTATTTAGCTTTAGTTTAGAGACCGCTAATTCCAATTCACTATATATGAACAATGTATCCATAATTTCATCTGCACTGTTTTTATCACTGAATCTAGTCTGAGCATGTTCCATTTTACTTTTTTGGTCGCTCCGCACCATACGCTGTTTCTCTGGACTAATTTCAATATTGCAGTCTTGAACAAATATCCTATCAAAATTAACTACTGCTTGCTTTCCTGTAATCATTTTGCCATTCTGTACGAGTGTTATGTTTGTGCTTCTTCCTGTTCCCTCATCATTTAGTTGTGTGACCAGTTTCCACAGTTTTCTTCCATCCTTTTCAAAATTTAAGGATTCTGTTTTCTCTTTCCAGCTCTTTCTTCTAGCTTCTAGTTTGGCTCTTTGGAATTTAGCTTTTGCGTGTTGATGTTTATTGTGATGTTCTTGGCTTAGATTATTTTCCACTTTCGTCCGTGCTTTTTCTAATTCTTCTTGCAGTAGTTCTAGTTGTTCACTCCAGTTTGGCTTGTATTGTTTGCACGCTCCTCTTGGTATTGCTTCCTTGGCAGCTTGATGAATACATTTATTGAACTCTTTGACTATGGCGTTTATGTCTTTTCCTTCCATATCTATTTGTCCAGCTAAAACACTACTGCGGTGTTTAAATAGTCCCTAATTTGCTTTTTTATAATTCCATCTTGGTAGGCTACATGCATTTCCTGTGAGTTCATTTTTAATACTAAGGAGGACTGGTCGATGGTCGCTACCTCTAAGTTGCTTCCCCACTGTTCTATTGATTTCCCAGGTTAGGTCTGCTGAGTACAGCACTGCATACCAAGTGGCCAAACGTGTAATAGACAGAAAACCCGCCGGTGTGTTGCCGGGGCCCGAAAGGGGAGCAAAGAATAGCAACACTGTTTACCTTCCACGCATGTCGTAAAAGGTGACTAAGGAGGTTATGGGATGGAGTTGGCTGTCCCATACCATATAGGGTCAGTGACCCAAAGCCATGTTGAAGTCAGATGTGTTAGGCTGAAAGGCGCAGATATCACAGCAATGCTGTAAACCATGACACAACGCATTCCGTTCTCCAGACTACATCCTGCTAATCTGCAGGAGTTTGAGAACGAATGCAGAAGAAGAAGAAGAAGACAGAAAACCACAGCATAAGCAAAGAAAAGACAATAGATAGATAGATAAGATAGATAAGACGGACGGACAGACAGACATAGATTTTAAGTGATAGAAAGAGGTGTATGTTTCTTAACCAAACAATAATATGGATTGAACAAACAAACATGTAGATGACACTTATGACATTGGTCATTCTATATTAGATCTAAACCGATATACAACGTAATTATACTCAATGCGATCTCTGGCACCCCTGATAAATACCTCTACTTATCTAGACCTATTGTGTATTTTATAAATAAACTAACGTTCTCATAATATTGAAACTAATAAAGCACTAGGAAAACAAATAAAATATGTAGATGTCTCTTACCATGCCGATCTGGTCCAGTCAACACTAGGTCCAGAAATATTTCAATCGAATACAAACTACTAACTATATTCAATGCAGTATATAACGTGATGCATTGTCTGGGTCTATTCTCAGAAACGAATGTGTTAATACTATATTTGTAGAAAACATACACAATTCCCAAGAAATCATCGGAATCAGAATTCATCAATATTTCTGCAAGTATGGTATCCATGTTGAAAGATTGAGAAGATTTTGAACTGATGGAAAAAAATGGTATCACTGAAACAGTTTACTGGGAAACTAGGTGAACAAGATGGAAGTGACGTATTCCTAGCCTCAATCTTGCACATTCCCGCTTATGTTACATTAACCTTTATGACCCTAGATTAAAATAGACTTAGAAGATTACCAGAACTTATCCTCTATTTCTTGATGGCTAAAAGCATTATTATAACATAATTGCACTAACGTCCACAGTTGAAATGTGAATGTATTTTATAGCAAATAGTGGGAGAAATGTGAATTCATGAAACATAAAGGTAGGAAACCCAAAGTAACTTGCTGGAGAGGAAGTTAAAGTTGCCATAAAAGATAAGAAACAAAAATTCAAGAAATGGGCTACAAACAAAGCCCAAGGAAATTATATTGGGTACTTGTCAGCTAAACTAATATCAAAGAAAATCATTAAAGATGGCAAAACTAAAGCTTGTAAAGAATATGGCGAGAGTACAAAGAAGGACCAAAAAAGTTCTTAATGAATATTAAGAACATGAGAAACTGGGGAGATAAATATGAGCCAACTGAAATAATAAATGATGAAAATGGAAAGTTAATCCCTAACTGAAAAGTAACAATAGTATTTTAACCTTCACCACGCCTATATCAACTCCGGCCGCCGAAAATAAAATGGCGACTAGCGCAGTTGGCGACATACCCCATCCAATGAGATATCGTTATAATAGACGCCCCACAGCCTGATTGGTTACTCGGGAACATGCGCTATTGAAGCTGGTTCATTCCTACGTCCGACATGATCGTTGTAACAATGGCTAGCCAGAAGATACAAATTTTATAGCAATTAATCTGACCACATCTGCACACCGGTACGATGCCATGATGTGACCGGTTTTATAGACCTTTCTTTCATCGTATTTTGAATAAAATAACATTGAATTGTGGCTTGAATCATGAATTATTGAGTTATTTAGTTTCACAGCAGTGAATATACAGAATGCCGCGTTGGTTTGGAGACATGTAGACGTTTGATATCAAATATGTTGAAGTGACACCAAAAATGACTAGACCTAAGCTCAAAGAAGGATTTTACTGCAAATCTACATGTTTTATACAGTTCCTCCGGCTATATTTTGATAATTTCGTAGTGAAAGAACATAAATACAACAGACTTGCGTGATTTAGTTTACAGTGTTGCCAAGGAATTCGATAAATAAGGTAAGTTATTTTTTTATTTATTTTTTTCCTCTTTATTTGTTATAAAATATATGTTTTTTTGTGAAAAACGTCTTTACCACTTTCTCATATGTCTGGTATCACACACACACGTACATAAATTACACCAATATATGCATAATTCAATTCTTTATTTATATGTGCAAATATTATTTAAATATCTCTAACAACCAAAAAATTATCACATTATCAAAACAGTCACCATCAAAAAATAATCCGGTGGCAAGGAGACGTTTCGTATTTTTAAATCTGGCTTGCTAAAGGTTAAAGAATAGCGAAATCGAAATGATGGATGGGACAACTACATAATATACAATATAACAATATATTATAACAAGAGTAAATAATATAATGGAAAAATTAGAACCAAACATATTGCTGCGAGCAGAAATAGGAAATACCATTAAAAACAGCTCTATCAAAGTCCCAGGACCCGATAACATACAAGTTGAATTAATCAAGGGAGCAGCAGATCTATCTATCTATCTATAGGCTGTGGCCATTGTTTGCCTTGCGGCGTCAGGGGTGGAGGAGTTCTCTGGAAATGGCCTTCTTGTGCCTATGACGACCGCACTGATTTGGTCCAAAAAGTGCCCATTGAACTCACAGGTGTTAAGAGCGAGTACAACCTCCGTAAGACAGTTTAGAGAAGAGGTAGACACACATGAATGAAGATGCTTGTCGAGGAAGAACTTCAAGGCCTTCAGACCCTTGTAATATATATATAAAAAATTTTTTTTTCCTCGCATTTCATCTGTCATCCATCCATTAGTTGTTCTTGGATTTTCTCATTGGTAAGCTTTTGCTTGTTGTTTGAATTAATTTCTTTGGCTATTCCATTTATTGTCTATTTCGTCTTTTGGGTTCTCCCTTCTGGAATGGTCCATGTATCATTAGGTGTTCATACCTGTTCCTGTACTTCTGCAAGATATTTTTATCTTATAATGTTCTTAAATCATGTTAAACATTTTGTGTTTTTACTTTCAATGTATTTTTCTTCTTCTTGTTGCAGGGCGCCCAAGGAGTATTACTAGGTCATCTACTGTGAGCACACGAAAAAGTTATCTTATAGTATGAACAATTCAGACTTTATATTAATTATTTTTCTCTAAATAAAGACAGGACTGTGTTGCTGTTAGTTCAGTAATAGCTGTCTTCTATTATTATTTTGGCAGTAAAAGTTGTATAAACTTACAGAGTTTACAAATGCAAGACAATGGATTATAAGGGCATTATTCATATTAAGGAACCATCTATACTAGCAGATGTCTTTATCTGCTCTTTCTTCGTTAGGTTTCATATTTATAGATTTTCCTGTCAGCATATAATGGGAGAGCAAATTCGTTCATACACACACACACACACATCCCCACCTGGAAAAAGGTACAAGATGCATGAGTGGCAACCACAGTGGCAAACATTAAATAAAAAGAGAACTTGTCCAACCCAAGCTTGCCATACAACTAAGCAAATTAAAGATGACAAAGGTCAGAGAGAAGTCTTTGCTAATTCTCTAGGGATCTCTCTGTCATAGTGGTTAAACTGTCAGCTCTGTTTTCAAGAGGTCGCATTTCAAATCAATCTTTCGCTGTCTCGTTTATAAAGTTCATTTTTCTTTTGATGGATCAATCACTTGAAGAAAGTTAT
Organism: Meghimatium bilineatum; assembly: GCA_034231615.1. Classification (NCBI taxonomy): domain Eukaryota; kingdom Metazoa; phylum Mollusca; class Gastropoda; order Stylommatophora; family Philomycidae; genus Meghimatium; species Meghimatium bilineatum. Next base: position 69,278,316 of record CM067298.1, on the reverse strand, counting down.
GGAGTACATGTTATGAGTGATACTCTTGGCAAGTGGTGTGCTGTTTCGTTGAGAAAGGCGGAGTATATGTAGGAATCCCAAGTACAATAAAGTCAATCCTCTACATCATTTAAGCTCTTTTTTGAGCTAAATCTGTGAATGTGACAACATTGGAGGAATTTTGCCAAACTATTGCAAATTCAGAAGTCATAAAATTATTGTGACATCATGCATGGAATAAATCCATGAATGACCCACCAAAATTTCCAATTCTAGAGCACAGATCTCACCATGTGTCAGATGGATAAATGAAGGGAGTAGCTCTGCTTGCACTTTACACTGCACAAATTGGTAACAAGAACTTGGGCATATATAAAATAAAAAAGGTACAGACATGCGCAAGAGCCTAAACATGGAAGCAGAAATAATAATTACAGTTGAAGAAATAAAAGTCACACTGAAAAGGTAAAAAACGCAGTACCAGGACCAGATTTTTTATTAGGTATAAGGACCTTAGTAGGAGAACAGAGATGATGAAATGGAGGAGCAGGCAACCATGTTTAAAAAGAGTTTGATAAAAGGCAAGATTAAAGAGAACTGGTTACATGGTTATTTTAGTCCAATTCCTCAACATGTACGGATCACACACAGATATCAGGATACAGGCTAATTTCCATGCAAAACACAGTTATTGTGTAGAACATTCTTTTATCGTCTAGAGAGGAACAAATTACTACCAGCTCTCAGTGGGTATCGTCCTAACCAGACCTGAAACAATGCGACTGTCTGTGCAGAATGTGTTTGAAGGATTTGGGTTCATTAATGTAAACATGTATGACTGCAATTGATCTGGAAGATGCGTACAACAGATTGCTCTTGGACTTCTTAATAACGTAGTTGATGTAACTCAATGTAGGCCCTTATCTTGTCACCTGGATTGCTGCTGCCCTGCTTCAGAGACAGGTGGTTCTTAAATGTGACAGTTGGCATCTGCAACAAGTCATAGACCCTGAACTTCCACGGGTCACTGCAGTCGCTAATATTGTTTGATGTGTAGGCCATATACTAGACTAATTTCAGATAGACAGATCACAGTCTTGTAGAACTATGCTGTGTGCAGATGACGTTCTGGTGTATAGGCAGGGTAGAAATTGAGAGATGCATATAAATAAGTTACAAAGTGAGGTAGTCTGCATAAGGGAGGGGTGCAGGTGCATTAGGGAATCCATCTAAAGCTTCTATAATGTGTTGTTCCTTCAATAACCACATGGTAAATATGCCCATTCCTTGCATTATTTTGTGCAGGGAAACCCTTGAAAAAAACCAGAACACTGAAACATTTGGAAATGATTTTTGACAGAAATCTTAGCATGTTAACAACATAATTTTAAAGATAAACAGAGGTTTTACAGCAACGAAAGTTATTGCTGCTGCTTAGTATAACAGGTAACTTTTTTCCCCTTTATCAGGGTTGGTTATTTCTGTGATAGAATATGCATTGGCAATTTTTTTATCAGTCAGATGCAGATGAAAAGATGAGATAAAATCCATGAGTGTACTAGTACTTGGGTGTACTAGGTATACATCACTATGAGCCATACGATTCTTACTGTATTGTGCAGCACATAATACAGAGGACATAATGCAGTTATGCAGAGCATGAGCCTACCTTCACATCACAGCTGACAATGAACACCCACTGTATTCTGAAATTGAATGGTAGTAGACTAAAAAGAGGAAAGTCATGGATGTGATTTGCAGAGGATGTCATGTGTGCATGTTGGAAGATATGGTAATTGGTGCAGAATAGTGAAGTGTGTCCTTGGATTGCGAGACCACCTTCCGAGTGATAACTCAACAGATAATGTAAAGAGTTGTGCCATATTGTGATGGAATCTGAGGTACTAGCATTGGTCAGCGTGAATTCCTGGGAAAGAGACATGATTATATACATGGATGGTTCAGTTAGGCATTGTATTTGGTCCTTCACAGTTCAGTGTAGGGAACACCATTAAAAAGGAGTGACACAGTTGCTGTGACTACAAGCAGCATGACTGTGGACATTATGGCAGTGACAAAGGCTATAACCTGGATGAGTACACAATTGGCAACTCATGTCTGCATCCTTAGTGTCTTGGTGAGCATGATCAGAAAAATACAAATGGGTTGCATTCAAGAACAGTGTCTTGTGGCAGTCAAGGTCGAAGTTGGAATGTATCACATTCATTTTCCTGCCTGGTCATGTCAGTGCTGATCGAAGCAAGAGAGAGCATAATAGCTGGCTTGCAATTCTACTGTGTCCAGTGGTAGTGCAATGGATCATGTTAACATTTTGAACTGCAAGAAACAACATGGGCAAATGAAATAAATGAGGGTGATAATTCCATTTCCATGTCCAATTAAAAGAACTGGGCTTGAAATTAGTTTCCAGAAATTCACGCTATTATGGGTTCAGAAGAATGTTTGACAACCAACAAATAACTGGAACTATCAGTCATCATGTAATGGTGAATACACTCAAGTGGAAATCAGAGTGTCTATGGACGTGTCCAAAGTACAATGATGATGATTCAATGACTAACTATTATGAAGAGTCATGAAGATGATGATGAAATAATCCTTCTGACAGAAGTACAGGTTCTCAGTTCTCTGTGTAACTGAGACACAACAGGATTTGTTCACTTGCCTGCATCTCTTCATCATCCATGGGATCATTTAATTTAAGACAAAAGTAAGAAATTGAGACAAAACATGCATTGACAATGATGATTTTTTTTTTACAAAGGCGACATGTTGTCAGTCCCTAAGTGTCCTTAGTTGCCTCATAAGACGTACCTGGAAAGACAGTGGCCCTATTATTTGCACCCTGAACTAGAAGTCCATGACTCCGTTGCCACACTAGCATATGACAAAAAGTATGCTGATGGCTTCCATAGTTCGCTGTTTGCACACACACACACACACACACACACACACACACACACACACACACCTAAGATGCACCCTCATTTGCCCTGTTCTGCACATCCCAAGGGTTATTCCAAATTCTTTAAGTCACATTTTCATATCTCCTTTCAGTCTGGTCTACTCATTTCAAAAATTTTCATCAAAGATCTTAATATACCATTCTTGTATATAACTAATTCTCCCATTATTGGTGCTTTTGACAATAATGTTTTGTTTATCTTTCATTGTCATAGACTCCTGCATATTCAAGAGAATAAATCTACAGAGATTCTTTAGAGATGATAGTATGCAGTGTACTCCATCAACTCATTTCTGAGTCACCCTCTCTTGATCTTCCTAAGCATGGACTAATTCACCAGGAATAACAGAACCATCAGTGTATATAACGACATTATCTTCTGTGGTGTAATCACAGAGCAATTGTTGTATTTGAAGTTCCACTTTCCCATTGTATAATGTTCTGCACTGCCTACCCAGAGTAATAATGACCTGCACATAGTTTTCGATGTCCTCCCCAGTGTTTAGGCACGCCTTTAACTAAAGAATCAGTTGTTTCAAAGTGTGCAATACTTGCATCTGCTTGTGCCACCCAATAATATTCCTCTGTTAGGAAGAGCTCCTGCTTTGCAGAAAGGTCAAGGCAGACCAAAATAATAGCTCTAGACAAATGCAAACATGAAATGATGTATGCTGTGAAATGTTTATAGAGAATACTAGTATATTTATCAAAATTATTGTTAGGTATTTATGTACATGACAATTATTGCCTAGACTTACACAGTTGCTTTTGAGACAAATATTTCAATAAAATTTCTCTCACAGGATGATGACAGAAAAGATGATGGTGGAAGCTTACAACACAGCGATGTTGAACTTAGTGATGATGATATTAGAGAAAGTGATGATATATTGACAGGTCAAACAACATCTGTAAATGTCAGTTCCATTCTTTCTGAATCATTCCCCAATAGCCCTGCATCTCTTTCTATTTGGTAAGCATAAATTATTATTATAATATTATATAAATAGGTCAGTATGTCTCACACAGGACTACTATTATTAATAATAATGATAAAATAAAAATTATTATAGTGAAAAATAAGGACAATACAAATTGACGTTTCAGTATAAATCCTTAATCAGAACAATAATGATACAATAGAAACAAAATAATGCAGAATGTCATTGAATATATAAATCATCAAACTGATTATCCAAGGGATGGATAATCTAAACTGTTCTTCTTTTTCAGAGTTCATTCTCAAACTCCCACTGGATATCTCCTTTAGTCGAACGATGGTCCTCGAGATTTCCAGCAGGATGTAGTCCAGAGAATGAAAATACGGCGTGTCATCATTTGATTTCTTCCAATGACCTGACACATGCACCTTTGGCAGTAAAGACTGTTCAGAAAACAAATAAATAATACAGAAAGTAAATATTGCCTAGAAAAATTTATTACACCTAAAACACTAGATTGATTACTATTGTCATGAATAGGAAATGCTGCTAACTCAAAAAATCAAATATCTGGTGAGAAACTCTAAAAACTATTAAATCTGGAGGTTTTTTTACTACCTGCCTATTAAAATTTAAAGTACTGTTCATGAAGTGCAAAGTTTCACAGAAATCATCATTTAGAGATTTAATATATATATTTGCTTTACCTCCACATTCATTTATTATTAATATAAAACCTACAAAATTACCATACAGAGTGCTGTCATCTTCTGAGATAGATAACTAACCAAAACTCAAAGTACCTTAATGTCACAGAATATAATGGTACAGAGTGGTGCCAAGACTGGATTATCTTCATGGGTTAAGGAAAAGAAGTCACAAACAATGCTAGTCCCAGTGACTAAGTTGGTGCGCCGTGTGGAGGTAAGCGTTCAAGTGGAGGGGAGAAAAAAAGTTTAAAGACTATTTGACATCTCTTAAAAGCTGATTGCTATATCCTAAATAGGATATGTGGAACTCAAAACACAATTCGAATGTAGAAACACATTTGTAGAATGAACCATGTGTGATATGTGATATAGTTTTTATACTTTTAATAAGATACATAATATAGTTTTTACATCATCTGATACAGTTAATACATCTGATTATGAATTCATTTCTTACAGTAGCGATACAGAAGAGGAGAAGTCATTCAAGCAATGGAAAAAATCCATAATGCTTGTCTGGAGGGCAGCAGCCACTCATAAGTAAGTCTGAATGGCATGTCATTGTGAATGTAAACAATGGCAATAGTTATAACTCTTAATGTATGGAATTAGAAAATAGTGTTCTAATGATATCACAGATTTTGTGGCAGCATGATACAGTGCATGTCTTTGATGGTCAAGGTACCAAGTTTGAATCCTGCCGCAGGAAATTGTGCATCAAGACCAATCAGAAAGCATTAAAGAGTAGGAAACAGCGATAGGTGAGGTCGCCATAAGCGTCAAGATGGAACCCAACTATGCCTGCTTGTTTATGGGCCACCTTGAGCACCAGATATGGGAGTTCTATTGTGTGCCCTTCCCATTGATGTTCGATAGGTATATCGTTGATGAGATCATTATCACTGACATGTCTGAGGCTGATGTCACACTTCATTCACTTTATGTACGAGGGGGAGTCAATAAGTAAGTCACAAATTGATGTTGGATGGCAGGAAAATGCAGTAGGTGGTTTCTAAAGCTGTTTATAGTTGATATCATCATAGAACTTTATGTTTATGTTCGCTAGATGGCGCTAGCTGTACCTTGCGCATGCGCAGCACAAAAAACAAAATGGCTACTGTACTTACAGAGTGTACAATCAATGAACAACGTGCTGTTGTGCGTTTTTTATGGGCAAAAGGACTGCCTGCAAAAGACATTCATAAAGAAATGCTTCCTGTTTATGCTGACAATTGTTTGTCCCGTAAAGCGGTGCACAGCTGGGTAAAATATTTTTCTCAAGGACGCTCTAAAATTGTTGACGAAATCCGATCTGGTCGTGCTGTTGAAATTGCAACAGACGCATCTGTGCAGCGGGTTGAGGAGATGATTCGAGGTGACAGACGAGTAACGATAGATGCTGTAGCAGCTGCAATAGGGTGCTCACATGGTTCAGCATACAGCATCATGCATGACCGATTGAAATTTAAGAAAGTGTGTTCAAGGTGGGTGCCCAGACAATTGACGGACGAACACAAAATGAACCGATTAGGCTTGTCATTGGAGCATCTCTGTCAATACGCAAATGAAGGAGAAGACATGATGAACAGGATTATTACTGGGGACGAATCATGGGTGCATCACTACCAGCCTGAATCAAAGCGTGCTTCAATGCAATGGAAACATCCTTCTTCGCCTTGTGTCCAAAAATTCAAGGTTACACCATCAGCAGGGAAGGTTATGCTGACAGTGTTCTGGGATTGTCAAGGAGTGCTTTTAACCAATTTCAAAAAGAAAGGTGACAATGTGAATTCTGAATCATACTGTGAAGTTCTATCAGTGCTTCGGGATGCAATTCGAAGAAAACGTCCAGGGCTGCTGACTAGAGGAGTGCTACTCCTTCATGACAATGCTAGACCACATACGGCTCGATTAACTCAGGAGAAAATAAAAAATCTTGGTTGGAAAATTCTGGAACATCCTCCTTACAGCCCCGATTTAGCCCCTAGTGATTTTCACCTTTTTGGTCCACTAAAAACCCACCTTGGCGGGAAGCATTTCGCGACTGACGCAGAAGTTGAATGTGAAGTGAAAATGTGGCTTAAAAAGCAGAGCACGCAGTTCTACGCAGCAGGTTTGGGAGGACTCATAAAACGATGGGATAAATGCATCAATGTTGGTGGAAATTATGTTGAGAAGTAAAGGGATAATGTATGTGTAAAAATAAACAGTTTTCAGGTTTTTATCGTCTTCAGTTTTTTTCTAAAGAGCCATTTGTGACTTACTTATTGACTCCCCCTCGTATATATTTCACCCGGCCATCAAGTTCACAGCGGAGATCTCTACCTCCCATGTAAACTTCCTGGACATATCCATATCTCCTGTCTTAGCACATTGGTACACTATAAATCGACTATTGCCCACAGCTTTACACCTCCTCTCATCCCTCTGCCTTTCGCAATTCCCTTCCATTCTCTCAACTTCTTCATCTCTGGCATCTGTGTAGTGAGGAGGACTTTCTTGAGAAAGCTCACGAGATGATGGACTTCTTCTGCTGTCGTCTATTCGAGAACATGGTCCTCAAGTCTGTCCTGTCCCGAGTGTGCAGCCTCACCTACCAGGATACCCTCTCAAACACTCAGGGGTCTTCTCCCTCTGACAGGGTCAAACTTGTTCTCACTCAACTCCACATACCGCTGCTGTTTTTCATGTCCTACTCTGTCACCTTCCTTTTCCCCTGTTTGATCCTAAAGCATGCAGTGTACTGCGACCCACCTCTGGTTGTGTACAGACGTGACAAGAACCTCAGAGATTTACTGGTCTTAAGTCATCTCAAGCCTGACATCCCCAATCATTTTGACACCATCAACTGCAAATGCACTATATACCTGTGCCTGTATTACCCAGATCCGGTCTGTCATATTCCCCAAAGTGGCTTCACCACCGAAGAGATTTTCTCAAGTGTGTTCCTAACGTCATCTATGCCATCATCTGCAAACTCTGCACCATTACGTACATAGGTGAGATTGGTAGGAGGCTTGCTGTTCAATTCCGCGAACACCTACACATCATCAAACATCATTTGGGTTATTCTGTTGGTGTCCACTTCATTGGTACAGACCATCGAAGTGCCCAGGATATTCAGGTGATGGCCATCAAGGTGTGCTTCTCTGATGGTCGGACCGATCTCGCGCTTTGCGTTCTTTGTATATTTCCTCTTGGTGCTGCCTCTGACCTAGTTTCAGTTCTTCTGGTCATTTCCACATTTTTCTAACTAGGCCATGTGAAACTCAGTTGTGTCGTTCCTGCTCATAGTTTTTTTTAATGTATATATGTATGTAACCTTATGGGAAATGACATGTTATCTGAGTTCTGATGAAACATAATGTAATCATATCAAACATTAGGGGCAGACAGTCAAGGTTTCTAGTGTAAGTGTTGAGAAGAACACAGCTTGAACACTTAATAACCACTGGAAAGATCAAGGAAAGAAGAGATACGGGACAACAAAGAGAAAAGTTGCTAGATGGACTAGTATTATGGCACGTTAGAAGTTCACCAACCGAGCTTATTGACAACACAAGAGACACAGAGTCGTGGAGAAACATGATTGCCTACACCATTCGGTTTGGCACTTGATTGATTGTATGTAATCTTGACAAAAACCCTTTAGTAGAAACATCATTGTATGTATGTTTCCAGTGATTAGCAAAACTCTATTTCCCTGTTTCAAGCTTTACCTGTTGTATTTCAGTTTTTCACAGTAAGTAAATATTACCTATTGTTGTCACATCATTGTATCCATAACACCTGTGAACATAATATTAAAACAACAATTAATGTATTAAACAATCTCAGTCAAGTATTGTTGGAATTATTTATATAATGCAAAAGGGACAAAGAACATATTATCACAAAATAATACATCAGAAAAAAAATGTAAACAAAAACAGCTGATCACTGTTTACTCATGATTACTGAGGTGGTATATGTTTCAAAACACACATTTCCTATTATGGCTATTTCTAATTTAGTCTTAATATTATGAATATAAAATAATTTTTAAATATTCTAATTATTACAAATAATAATTACAAGAGTACAAATAACATAAAAATAATATTTATATTGTAAACTATCGGCAACCTCAGAAACCCACCTTGGTGTTGAAATTTAAATGTAGTCATAATCTGAGTCATCTGACAAATTGAAACATCAGATTTACTAGAATAACAGCTGCTTTGTGAAGAATCGGTGCTCTATAACCCTGAGTAAGACAGCATTAGCAAATTGAGCACAAATGAAGAAGTCATGATAATTTGACTAAGAACTGGACACTACCATCTAAAAGAACACTTACACCGAATCGGCGTCAGCTACTCTGCGTTCTGCATCTGCAGAGCAGTAACACAGACATGAAAACACATATCACAGGATTGTCACAGTTTCGCTGTTTACAGAACGACAATCAGGCCCACATCAGCTTCTCAGCAAATCAAGTTGTGGGAAGCCCAAGATGACCTAAACCAAACTGCTCTATAATTGGCCAATATTGGACTCCATGTTTAACACTTAATCGCGGAAAATCACCATATTTCCTGCGAGCATTTTCGTTTTACACTGTCTGTTTGCTAGACCTGTTACAGCATCTACAAATGGTTAAACTGTGTTCTAATCTATCACATTCAGAAAAATAATCACATATTCCATTTACAAAGCACTGAAACACCAAACTTTACTTCCATTTGGGCAAATAGTATAGCAACCGCCATCCCATGCTATTAACTGGAACTCCTGGCAACACCTCAGTGGACACTGGAAAGAACAGAACTCACAACCAACAACTGACTGAGACACTGAACTTATATATTTTTGGATGGCAAGCAGAGCACTTATGGAAATGTCCCTTTTGAAGTGATGCTGGTTCCTAATGAAGAGTTAATCAATCAACATAGAACAAGAACTGTCAATTTTATCACAAGCTGGACATACTGAATACGAGATCAGAGCACCTATGGAAGTATTCTGAGTGCCATGATATGTGCTTATGAGTAACTAACTATTATGATACATTCTCATTGTATCCTTAAGTTCGGTTTGGTGATATTGATCGCCTACGTCATTCAGCATGACACTTGATTGATGGATACTTAATGAAGAATGTGATCAGTCTGCATGTAACACAAATATTGTGCTTTAAACTATTGGGAATTGCAATGTGAGATTCTATATTTCAGGTATGCAAATGTTTTCTTGCACCCAGTCACCGATGAAATTGCTCCAGGCTACCGCAGTGTAGTTCTCAGGTTTGTTTCTATGTACTATATTTTAATAGAATTACAGCCAGATTTATTTCATATTGTCACAGCTTTGTTAGTTTTTATTTTCTGTTGCATAACTACAAATATGTTCTAAAATTAACAAAAGTTTGATGACTGAATGCTATTCAATATTGAACTGTAAATAAGTATAAAACAAGGAAAGTTAACCCATAGCATTTATTAATGCCGTAGGGGTGTGAGATGTGAGCAATCTCTCATTTCAGTAGCTCTGCTGTATGAGAATGGTAGCCACTCCTCTCCCTCGCAATCTTCACTTCCCAGATTGATCCGGTACCCAATTTAAGCTGGGTCAACCCGGGAACCACTGCGATCTCAAAAAGTTTTTTAGTACTGCTAGAACTAATCTGGTTCAATTCCCATTAGTCTCAAGAATTTTTAATTTATCCTCATGCTTCATAGCTGTATTTACTTGTGTATAAGCTATTTTGAAGCAACATTGTACTTTAATGTTATTTATGTTTACAAGAAGACCTATAAGAAACCTTGTAGTATGAATAGGGATGTTCTATGTTTGTGTACCTGAGGATACTTCAATATTTGTACAAGATGTTCATTGTTGTAATATTCCTTGTCTCGATTGGTCCATTCTCAGTGACTTGAGTACACAGTTTGAATGTCTTGACAAAATCTCATCTTTTTTTGGTGATGCGGTTAGTCAAGTACTGAAAATCTAGTGTACACTTGTTGTGAGACGATTCAGTGACGCTAGTTCGGACTGGGGTCAATTTTTGTTAAGTCTCAAGAATTTTTAATTTATCCTCATGCTTCCTACTTGTATTTACTTGTATAAGCTATTATTTGAAGCAACATTGTACTGTCTCTATGTTATTTATGTTTGCAAGAAGGGCCATTGGAGTATGAATATGGATGTGCTATGTTTGTGTTCCTGAGGATACTTCAATACGTGTACGCGGTGTTCGTTGTTGTTGTAATAGTCCTTGTCTTGATTGGTCCGTTCTCAGTGAGTACACAGTTTGAATAAAAAATCTTTTCCCTCCAGGGCCAGATACATGGAACACATTATATGAAACAAAACAACAGCTCACAAACACATACATATATCACACAATGGCATTGGGTCAAAGGGCATGAGCCCATGGACCGCTGGATCAGCAACCCACCAACCAACCATTAAAAAACTTTCATTACTGCATGTTTTCCTGTGAAGGAGTGCATGGAGGCTTTCTATGGGCTGTGGAAATAAATGCCGCATTGCCATAGCAGACACAGCGACATGTACAATAAGGATTTTGATTGTACCTCCGAAATAAAAAAAATTCTGTCCCGACCGTGGATTGATCCCGGGACCTCAAGGGTCTGAGAATGGCATTCTAACCACACGGCCATCTCATTGTGTTGACATTTTGAATGTCTTGACAAAATCGCAGTCTCAAGGATTAATCCGGGAAGTAAAGACTTAGGGAGAGCACATGGATACCGCCCTCATATAGCAGAGCCACTAAAATGTGAGATCACTAACATCTCACACCTCTATGGCATTCATAGTACTATGGGTTAACTTTACTTTTCTTTTTTACAGTGAGCATCATTGACATGAGACATTCATTTTATCAGGTTTGATACTCATTTGTTTTCTTGGAGCAATCCACTTACTTCATTCGATTTTTATATATTTGTGGTATGTAAAATTCAAACGTGCACTTTTGCTTTAAACTAAACATGATTGCACCTTTTTTTCCAAATACAATGAGATGCAGTTGTAAGAACATCTAATTGTATTGACAGTTTTATGTGTTTATTTCTAGTTTGTTGATGCTTCTTGATAAAGTTTCCTATTGGACATTAACATGGAAAAAGTCATTGTTCCTTTGTATTTTCTTATTTCTCATTGACTTATTTCTTATTGCTATTTATTAGTTATACGAAACACCTTTGAAAACAAATGCCTACGTACCATTCTGAATGTTAAGTGGAGTGACTTTAAATCTAACACCACTATACGAGAGGAAAGCAAACAAACCCATATATCTTCCTTCATTAGACATAGGTGATGGACTTATATCTCTCATGCTCTCAGAATGAGCAGCCTAAGAATTCCCCATCAGTCACTAAATTGGGTGCCACTGGGAGTAAAAAGAAGAGGGAGACCTAGAGAAACTCTACGAAGAATCATTAATAGAGAAGACAGGTCAATGAACCTGAACAACACCCAACAGCTGAAAGCCTTTGCAACACAAAGACAGAAATGGAAAGCTATGGTTTCTGCACTATGCGCTGCCTATGGCACTGGAGGAACATGACATAACGTAACATTAGTTATATTTATTATTTATTAGTGCATTTCAAAATAGTTGCCTTAACAATCCCTTTAATATCTCAATAACCAGTAAGCGGAATTTAATGAGATTTTGCATGGAAGTTTAAATATTGAACGACATAAGGAATTTATACATTTTATTTCACTAGGTATTGCCATTTGCATGTGACGGCATATTCCTTTGATGTTTCTGAATGTGTGACTACTATAGTGATAGAAGAAATTAATTGTACTGTAATTTCTCAAAAGAGATTATGATGCTTATATGATGCATAGGCATAACGCAAATTTTCTGGATTTGCTATAGAGTTGTTTACAACTAAATAACTGTATTGGTAAATGCACGAGGAACTGGTTTTTGAAAATAAATTTTGTGCATGTTTCACAAAAGTGCTTACCTTTAATAAAACAATCAATATAAGTTAATACTGCCTGAAACGTAAAAGCAATAGTACTTACATAAAACAAAGACTTAGAACGTTCCACTTAGACACAACAGACTATCACTAAAACTAGAGGTTTTTGATGTGTGAACAAGAAAACATACAAACTACAATACACAAAACATTTTTAACGTTTCGACCAAAAGGCCTTTATCAACACACAAAACATAAAAAGATGACGAATAGAAATGATCAAATCACACAAACCTGTCCAACCAAAATATGGTAGTGAGATGCCGGAAGGACAGGAACAGGAAGTATATAAAAAAAGTAAATATAGGTGGAAACAAAACAAACAAAAAGATAAGATCAGTGGACACCAAAATGGGACCTAGCTATGCATGGCTTTTCATGGGACATCTTGAACATTTACTTTATTCGACCTATGATGGCCCATTCCCATCTCATTTCCAAAGATACATTGATGATGGGATAGGTATCATCGACATGTCCGAAATAGAATTGTCTCACTTCAACAATTTAAACCATGCTATTCAATTTACATCTAAAATCTCCACCATCTCTGTCAACTTCCTTGACATCATTGTCACCATTCATCCCCCTTACCGTAGCACATCCGTTTATTATAAACCTACTGATGCACATGGCTTTCTGCTCTACACTTCTTCTCATCCTCCTACTTGTCGTAACTCTCTGCCAGACTCCCAGCTTCTTCGCATGCGTCACTTATGTAGCGATTACGACAAATTTCTCAACAAGTCCTCTGAGATGATTGAGTTTTTCCGTAGACGCTCATTCCCTGACAGTATTCTTTCATCTGCTTGGCTCTGTGTGCCAAGAAAGAATCAAGAAAGAAAAATAGTGACAACAGAAATGACATGTCTACGAAGAATACTCGAAGTGTCATTAAGAGATAGAATTAGAAACGATAACATCAGACAGATAACCAAAACAATACCACTATTGGAACACATCAAAAGACAACAGATCAAGTTGTTTTCACATGCTTCCAGACTACAGACAGATAGCATGCCACAAATGGCCATGACACATAGACATAATGGTTATAACACTAGAGGCAGACCATGTAAAAGATTGATCACAGAAATCAAAGAAGCCACAGGAACAAGCTTACAAACAGCGCACAAGAAGGCCATCTCCAGAGAACTCTTCCACCCCGCAAGGCAAACAAGGGCCACAGTGTATAGATAGATAGATTAGATTAGATTAGATTAGGATTAGATTTAGATGTAGATTTAGATGTAGATTTAGATGATGTAGATTTAGATGATGTAGATTTAGATGATGTAGATTTAGATGATTTAGATGTAGATTTAGATGTAGATTTAGATGTAGATTTAGATGTAGATTTAGATGATGTAGATTTAGATGTAGATTTAGATGATGTAGATTTAGATGATGTAGATTTAGATGATGTAGATGTAGATGATTTAGATGTAGATTTAGATGATGTAGATTTAGATGTAGATTTAGATGATGTAGATTTAGATGTAGATTTAGATGATGTAGATTTAGATGTAGAGTTAGATGATGTAGATTTAGATGATGTAGATTTAGATGATGTAGATTTAGATGATGTAGATTTAGATTTAGATTTAGATGATGTAGATGTAGATTTAGATTAAGATAGATAGGCTCCGTGTCCGCAATTTATCTTGCCTCGATACCTTGACTAACTCTCAGGATTCTTCCTCCTCCTCTGATAGAATTAGACTTGTTCTTACCTTTCATTCCCATTACTCTTCTGTCCAATGCATCATGTTTAAACATTATTCCCTTCTCCAGTCTGATCCTGACACCTGTGCCGCTTTCCACGACTTACCTCTGGTGGCTTATAGGCATGACAGAAATCTGAAGGACATTTTGGTCCATAGCCACCTTAAGTCTTCTGTTTCCTACTATTTTGGTACTGTTTGTTGCTTACGCTGCCGTTGCTATACATGTCCTTATGTGGTTCAGATGTGCTCCATTTCATTTCCCAAGACCACTTGCTCCGTTGATGAGGCCTTTACATGTGAATCCCGTAATGTTATTTATGTGATCATATATAAATGCTGCAGTAATACACTGGGGAAACCGGCTTAAGATTGAGCGACTGCTTCTGTAACTATCTTCATGCCATCAAGCACAGAACACCTACTCCTGTTGCCACACACTTTAACAGCGATGGCCATCATGACTGTATGACTTGATATTCAGGTCACTGCCATCAGATCCTGCACCACCGATGATAGATCTAGGTTCGCTCTAGAAAATCGTCTTATTTTTTAATTGGGTACACTCAAGCCTTTTGGACTCACTTTCTACCACTCTTATGTCTAGTACTGGGTTGGTGTGGTCTTTGTCTTTATTCTTTTTGTTCCGTAATTTATTCATCTTTTTGTTCATTTTGTTTTCACATATATTAAAATTTTTTATGTACTTCCTGACCTTCCGGCATCTCATTTCCATATTTCTGTTGGATACGTTTGTTTGTTGTGATAATTTTCATTCCTCGTCTTTTGATGTTTTGTGTATCTTGATAAAGACCTTTTGGTTGAAACATTGAAAATGTTTTGTGAATTGTAATTTGTATGTTTTCTTGTGTGCACATCATTACCCACTAGTTTTAGTTATAGTCCGTCGTGTCTGAGTGAAGCGATTATATAAACTGTGTTTTACGGAAGTACAATTGTTGTTACGTTCCACGCAGTTACCTTGTATTGATTATCAGTAGATTTAACAGAAACCTTATGGTTAATATATTTGATGCATTCAGAAATTAAACATAGCCTCTTCTACACAGAAATGGAGATACATTTGATACATCAAGTAGTGCCAAATTCACTTTCAGACTCTGAGGATGGTGAAATATCTATTATTATTTATGATCGCCGCCGAAGACGGATGTGTCGGGCCATTGGCGCAAATAAAACGGCGACACAACGCATTTCCATTCTCTGGACTACATCCTGCTAGAAATCTAGTAGGACAATGGTCTTGCTACAAGGGAGAGCCAGCAGGAGTTTGAGAATGAACGATGAAGAAGAAGAAGATTTATGATTGAGTAAATGACAAGCCATCATTTTTCTAATATTCCTGTTCTTTTAAAACATGTTCCTGACATTCAATCCAATAATCTTTATCTATATTTGACATGCCAACATATGCAAGTTCTGTAATATCGCATAACTTGAAGGTTGAAGGTTTATCACTGACCTGGCCTTTGATTTTTGCCCAAATAAGTTCTATTGGGTTCATGTGGGAGTGATACGGTGGCAATCTTAAACACATGTACTAGCTTATCGATATGAAATGTCTGTTCCCTCTGTGTCTACTTAATAAGTGATAACAACTCTGGTTTCAGAGATATTTAATGATATGGTTTGTTTTTCTTTGTGAGCAACGTTTTAATTGTGTCTTTAGTACTGGAAGATGAGGGTACTTTATCCTCCTGTGACACGGCATTATGATAAGATGCATTTCCATTACGAGACCAGGCCATCTGTCTAATACAGGAAGAACA
This sequence comes from Meghimatium bilineatum, assembly GCA_034231615.1. Taxonomy (NCBI): domain Eukaryota; kingdom Metazoa; phylum Mollusca; class Gastropoda; order Stylommatophora; family Philomycidae; genus Meghimatium; species Meghimatium bilineatum. The sequence goes on along the minus strand of CM067298.1, from coordinate 69,262,171 downwards.
GTTTTCTCAATCCAATTTTGGAATATAAGGACGTTCATTTCTATGTGGTAATCCCTATTGTCAATTGACATGGAAGTTTCGCATTTGTCAATAAACCATTGCTTCTGCTACCAGCATCGGCAATTATCAATCGCTGTCCTTTGCTGCTAAGCACATATATGATTGCTCCATCAGAAGACTGCCAGACTCTTTCATTTGTATGGTGTGCGTTGATCCATGTTTCATCCAAATGCACAATATCTTAACCATTTGCATGCATTTGCCTGACTTCACATAAATACTTACTTCTAAGGGCTACGATACATGGTTGCTCACAAGTCATGTTTCTTCCTCCTACATATTTTCGGAAAGGGAATCCTGCTCCTCTTAAATTCTCCACAGTTTGGTTTTTCATACATCAATGCCGTTATTCTTTTTGAACCACAACTTTAGCTTCTTTAATGTTACATTCACTTTCAGATGAAACATTCTGCAAATTATTCTTCTAATAAGATCTTTGTCATAATTGTCTAAAAAAAAATCCTCCTACGTGCCATTCTACCTTCACTTAAACATTTGTCCTCACTATCTTTGATCCATCTATTCAATGAACATTTATTTAAATTCAAAATGTCCATTACTCTCTTTCTCGTATTATTAATAGAGTAATACAGTTGTCCACGTTCAGACTCTCAACAAAAATATTTATAAACTTTCACAGCAATATTCTGAAGAGTTACGAATTGAATTTTTAAACTCATTTTCAATAAATATTAATATTTTACTTAGATGATACAATGCCTCTGCATACAAAAAGCTAGTCTCGAGCTAACAGAGCTTGTAGTTCCCCTTTCCTAGGAACTTTTTCCTTTCTATTTCAGTTCGCGCTGTCCTCTGGCGCTGTTCTGCCTTTCATTGTGTCATTGTACTCAGTATGACATCTATTAGTCTCTCAACATGCCATCAATCTCCACATACCTTTTACATTGGCCGCCCCTCCAATGTTCAGCGTCACTGTATGTCGACAGTGTCACTGTATGTGGTGATGCAAATGGTGTCGGAGATGTTGTCTGTCTCTTATGCAGTCAAATCTCTTTCCCTCTGCTTCCTCCACATTCTCAGACACGATTCTCAAATGATTTGGCCAGAACCAGCTCGAGCTGCTATATTTCTGTTTCCAGGGTGCACCACGTAGAGGTACATTTAGGATCTTGGTTATCTGCTAACCCTGGGTCCGCCTAGAGCAATGCGTTCCCTTTGCACCCCATAAATACCTAATATCACTGTAAGCACTCATCATCTTCATCAAGTGCCGTCTCCGCAACGAAGGTTGGCTGCAACGTATCTCCAACATCTCCTGTCTCTTGTCTTGGTGGTGCACTCTGCTAGACTGTAACCTGTCCATCGTGTAATGTTACTCTCCCACTTGTATCTCTGCCTACCTCTTGCTCGCTTCCCTTTGACTTTACCCTCAAGTAAGGTCTTCAATAGGGTGTCATGTCTTTTAATGTTTCCAAAGTATTTTATTTGCCTGATCTTTATTTCTCTTAGTAGTTCTTTCTTCATATTAAGTGTCTTTAGCACCTCTTTATTTGTTTTCTTCTCTTTCCACGATGTTCTCCCTATTCTTCTATATACCCACATCTCAAAGGCATCAATTTTGTCTTCTAATTGTTTATTTAGTGTCCATGTTTCTGAGCCATACATTAATATGGAATAGATGTAGCATTTTATAATTCTCATTTTTAACTTGTTTGTAATTTGTTTAGATATTAATAATTTCCTCATGTCATTGAAGGTACTTTTAGCCATTCCTATTCTCCTTTTAACTTCTGTTTCACATCTGCCATCATTTGTGACTATGTGTCCAAGATATTGATACTGTTTTACTTGTTGTAGTTTCTCTCCCTGTATGTTTATGTTTACCTCCTGTTCTTCTGTGTCTTTGCTGATTATCATGGTTTTTGTTTTTTGAATGTTTATATCCAGTCCATATTCATTACTTGATTTATTGACTTGATCTATTAGTCTTTGTAGTTCATGTTCACTTTCTGCTAAAAGAACAGTGTCATCTGCATATCTAATGTTGTTTATTATTTTCCCATTGATCTTGAGTCCTGGTATTTCTTCTATATTTTTAAAGATATTCTCTGTGTAGATATTAAATAGGCTTGGTGATAAAATGCATCCTTGTCTTACCCCTCTTCTTATTTCTATGTATGGAGAGTAGCTGTTTTCACACCTTATTGATGCAGTTTGTTCCCAATATATATTTCTAATCAGCCTGATGTCTTTTCCATCTATGCCTATTTCTTGAAGACATTTGATTAATTTTTCATGTTGGACTCTGTCAAAGGCCTTGCTGTAGTCTATGAAGCAAATATAGATACTTTTTTGGACTTCTATATATTTATCTATCACTAGCCGGATACTCAGTATAGCTTCTCTGGTTCCTTTGTTTTTCCTAAAACCGAATTGTTCTTCACCGACCTCCATGTCTATCTTGTTCTTAATTCTTTCATGTATTATCTTGAGAAGTATTTTAGTTAGATACTTAGACTTATTAGACTTATTGTTCTATATTCTGTACAGTCCACAGCCCTGGGCTTCTTAGGTAGTGGTATGAATATTGATGATGTTAGGTCTTTAGGTATATGGCCTGTTTTGTATATGTCATTGCAAATTTCTGTGATATTATCTACACCAAATTCATTTAGAGTTTTTATTATGTCTGCTGTTATGTTGTCAGAGCCTGCAGCTTTTCCACATTTTATTGAATTTATTGCATGTTCTACTTCTGATTTCAGTATTGCTGGTCCATCATTGTTGTGTATTGTTGGTTTTTTGTTCCGTTGGTCATCAAACAGTTCTGTTACATAATCTGCCCATCTTGTGAGTGCTTCTGTTTTATCAAATATTATTTTACCATTTTTATCTTTAATGCAGCCACTCCCATTTATAGGATTTTTTCTTATTTGTGATCAGCCTTATCTCCTTATGCATTAATTTTGTCTTCTGTTGTATGGACATCTCCTCTATTTCACTGCATTTTGTTTCTAGCCATTGTTTTTTCGCTGTTCTGCACATGTTACGTATCTCCTTGTCTATACTTGAGTATTTTGGTGTATTTTTAGCTTTCTTTCTTTCTGTCATTTTAAGTTATGTTACTGTAAGCACTAATTACATTCAAGTACCTAACATCTCAGGTGATCTGAACTTACAGATTATTGGTTCAGTGGAAACAAATACTCCATCTATACGTGGGCTGCCACACCTTTCTCCAAACATCTTCAGAAAACATCTTTTAAGACTAGGGCAAATCACATAGCTGAAGATTATTCCTCTCACTAACATGGGAATGTCAACAACAAAAAATGTCAAATACTGCATGTTTCCCATTAGGGAGTTGCAGAAAGGTGGTATTTGTAGCTGTTGAATAAAGACTCTTGCTGTTGCCACGTCATGTACAGATGTATAGGGTGAGTTTTTTTTATTTATCCTCAGACAGAAAAAACCCTCAATATTTACTGGGAGTTGAACCCTGGACCTCTTGGCCAACATGTAACACATCTTAAATGACAGTCTTGAAGTTTGCAAAATACTTTCAAAATATTCGTGCTGTCAAATAGGGGAGTGTTTGATCTCACTTGTGTAAGAGCACCTGGTATATAGTAACATTGTGATGACACTGAACATATTTTAAAAATGTTCTTTAATTTGGCAATTTTTGTTTTATATTTTTATAGACCCATGGATCTGAGTACAATTAAGAAAAATGTTGAAACAGGCATTATTCGATCAACAGTGGACTTCCAGCATGATATGATGCTAATGTTTACAAATGCCATCATGTATAACTCTTCAGATCATAACGTATTCAAAATGGCAAAGGAAATGTACGATGATGTCATGCAGCACATTGAAGTGAGTTTTTCAGCAAACAAATTTACAGGTGTTCATATAGTATAGTTTAACTCTCATTACACATACTCGCTATCAGAAACAATGAAGATCTAAAGCAAATTGCAATGAAACAAGAGACATGGAAATCTATGACATCCGCCCTATGTGCTATCTTTGGCCCTAGAGGAATAAGTAACTAACTTACACATACTCACATTATGGTTATAATGAGTCGATATCATTGCACTCTGGGCAAACCTATAGGGGCTCTTTATCCCCAACGGTTATGATGATGGGTGTACATGCTGATAGTTCTTGTGGCCAGGTGGTTAAACATTCTTTCTCCCTGTAGGCATTGACTTCTACTACTACTACCACCACACTTAATATTTTTTAATGCCTTTTATGCAAAAGTTCAAGGGAATAGATGGTAGAGAAACTGCTTCCAATATTCATTGCATGTATTATGTTTGGTTCTTAATAACCATAGTTCTGAGGCAAGAACAATTCATTGTCTTTGCCAAAACACATTTTCATAGATGATGTGCCAGGGATTCCCTAGATGACATCCAGTGTGCATTTTCAGAATATGGTACTCTGGTCTTTTGTGCTCACGAGGTTGATGTTGTCTTTGGGATTTGGGCTGGTTATATATTTGTAGATTTCTTTCCCAGTATTTCCCATGACCCATTTGTTCACCTAGTCTCTTTGTCCTATCGACTTCATGGGATGTAAGCAGCTGGTTTACAGTGATATTTTAACCTTTAGCGCACCATGGGCAGAGATATTCCCCATAAACATCCCTGTTATTTAGCACCATGGGCGGAAACATTCACCAACAACTATGACCATTTTTGACGAAATTAAAATCATACATATGTTAATGTCATATGACTGAAATCTGTGAATAATTGTAACAGTTGTTTTGAACTCTGTTTACCGGCAAGATAGGAGACATTATAGACTTTTATCGTATAAAAATTATAAAAATCGGGGAACATCCAGTGCAGAATACATTAGTGGGTTTCAATGGCCGGCCGTCAATATGTATAATTGATGTACAATCATTATTGATTGTATTAATCATTGTGACATAGACCTCGATATCAGTAGATATAAGCCTAGTACATTAGAGATATGTCTAATGTCACGTTGGTTTCGTTAAATGACATTGAACAAGTATGGAACTAACGGATGGAGTTTACCGATCAAGACTAGATCTATGTTTTGCTACATGGTAAGTTACTTTTCTATATATTTATTGTAGTTATGTTTAGTTCCCCAGCTATATTATGTTAATATTTTTCAGAAAACTACACAAATATAATCGTTTTAGGTGTTTTACAGTGTGTAAAACCAATGTTTTTAAGGTTGCCATTTCAGAAAAAAATAATCGTGACATTTTCAGAAAACATTTTTGTGATTTGATTTTGATGTTTTTCCATTTTACAGCCTTCTTACATCTGTTGTGTTATACGTACACAAACAAAACTTAGACAAATATTTACAGTATTCAATTCTCTATTTAGATGTGCAAAAATTATTTCAATATCTCTAATAACAACAAAGTTATTACATTTTCCAAACACCCATGTGTGATTGTTTTTGGTTATTTGTGAAAAAATGTATTTATCATGTGCTCACACCTCAGCTATGACACACACACACAGAAAAACAAATTACACACATATTTGCATTATCATATCATCATCATCAGGTGCCATGCCGGCTGGCATAGGCGGTCATGGCTCTCCATGCTCTGTCCACAGTATTATGTATCAAGGTCATTGTTGTTTCCTTGCCATGCCAGGCTGTCAAACTGTCTAATATTTTCTCATGTTGTCGCTCTCTGTCTCTGTCGCCTTCAATTTTGCCTGTTGTGACTATGTTCTCTAAACCTGCCTGTCTCATGAATTGGCAAAAAAAAGAAGCTTGCCTTTTTCTTATATCCTGATTAAGGTCCATTTTGCATTTGACTCTTTCAACACCTCTACATTAGTTTTTCTGGCAGTCCATGGTATTCTCAGCATTCTTCTGTAGAACCACATCTCTGTTGCCTTTAATTTCCCGCTTTCCAGTTTGTATATTGTCCAAGACTCGCACCCATATGTTAGTATAGGGGTTATATAGTACTGCAGTGCAGAACTCTCTTTCTCACCTCTAATGACAAGGTCATCTTACACAGTATATTTTCATTTTTCTGAATGTTGTTTTTGCCTGTCCTACTCTGCATCTTATTTCTGTTGAACTTCTTCCATCTGCTGTAATCATTGTACCTAAATATTTGAATTGGTGGACATGTTTTAATACTATATCATTCACTTTGATCTTGCAAGGTGTATTTGCATTATGCAATTCTTTATTTAAATGTGCAAAATTTATTCTAATATCTTTAATAACAAAGAAGTTATTCCATTTTCCAAACACTCACCAAAGAAAACTAAATTTTCAAAACAGAATCTGGTGGCAAGGGATAGATAGCATAATTTTAATCCGGCTTGCTAAAGGTTAAACTAGTTCAGACTTATATGTTTACATAATTTTAGAGACTGAAGAGTAGATATTAAGTCTGTAAAAATCACAATATTTTTGATAGAAATGCATGGGGTGGATGTACATATAGGGTCAGGTACGGACATTCCACTTACAGAAGACAAAAAGTGTGATGGGAATCCACAGCCTCTCATAACCAGGTGCTGCTTATTGCCAGGGAATCTACCGTCCTGTCTGTTTGTAAGTTTATAACATAAGGCCTCTCATGCACAAACATGTCCATAGAAACCTTCATGAAATACCCCTTTCTCACAAAGTTTGTGATGGGAATGACAGAGTGCTTAGCTGCATAACCAGGTTATAACTCTCTCTCCTCCCCCTCTAAAATCTAAAGATAGCAAGAAATATGTTTTGGAAACAAACAGCTGGGATGTGAGTTGACAGTAATTTAGGAGAATTCCAAAAGATAGAGATGGGCATCAGACAAGGATGTTGAATGTCACCAGAACCTTTCTTCCTGTGTACAGAGGATATTATGTGAAACATAGAAAGCATGCCAGGAATAGAGGTTACAACCTGAATAATCTAAGATATCCTGACAATACAGTTCTGATTGAAGGGAGCGAACAAGAACTTCAAGCCCTGTTAGACTCGGTAGTACACGAAAGTGAAAACAAAGGCCTCAGTCTAAACAAGAGTAAAACAGAAGTAATGGCCATCTTTCAAAAAATTATACACCACCAAAAAGCAATACTACTATCAATGATGCAAAATTAAATTAAGCAGATAAAATCAAGTATCTTGGCACCATTTTAACATTAGATGGCAGGTGCTCTAATGAGATTGAGAACAGGATAACACAGACCAAATCAGCATTTAAAAAAATGAGAAACATTCAATGCAATGGAGTAATATCAATGCATACATGAGTTCGAGTGTTAGGATGTTATGATGAGCCAATCCTTCTTTATGGAAGCGAAGCATGGATAGTAATCAAAAGTGCTCAGGATAAGCCGGAGACTATTGAGATGTGGTTTTTAAGAAGAATGATGAACATTCCATGGACAGCCAAGAAAACTTATGTTTTCTTTAAGTTCTCAGAGATGCTTGAGTAAAATGACAAATTATAGCGAAAATTAGAAGCAGACAATCAAGATTTTTAAGGCTTGTGATGAGAAAAGCAAAACTTGAACATTTAGTCTATCTATTGTTTTTTCCACAAATGCTGTTAGACATTGTGGGGAGTTGAAGTTTTATATATTTGGCCATCTTTTTTGTGCTTGCCATGGTTAGGCTGAGTTTTTAACAGTTTCTCTGATTGAGTATTCCCATCTTGTTCTTGGTCTTCCTCTTGCTTTGTAACCATTCTTTCTGCTGTAGTATGCATGGTGGTGATGGTTCCATTCGCATAAGGTGTCCAAACCAGTTGATCTGCTGTCTTTCTATATATTGTTTGCATGATATGGTCTTACTATATTTTTGATGTCCTAATTTCTCATTTGGTCTCTTCAAACATTTATAGCCTTTCTCGGGCATTTCATCTCACATGCTGTAATCTTTCTCAAGAGTGATTTTGTCAGGGGCAGTATCTGGCACTAGTAACATAACGTTGGAATAAAGATGGTGTTTAATATCTGTCGTTTGGTCGCCATGTTGATCACTGTGTTTTAAGCAGCGGTGACAGTTATGTTATATCTTCACTGAGAAATATTGCCTCTCGGTTTAATTTACATCATAGTCAGTCAGGAGCTGTTGCATAAGGATGATATGAAGTTCAATTTTCTAGCCTTGTGAACAATCATAGCATACACACAGAGTTAAGTTCAAAAGGTTAGGGTTAGTAATTTATGATCAAGAGGTCACAGGTTCAGATCTGGCTCATAGCATCCTGTTTACAAAATTGATGTCTTTCTGAGATCTCTCGAGTATATTTCTTGAAGCTACTTAGTTACTTGCTATGAGTGGTATCCTTGACAGGGGGCGTGTTGCTTCATTGACAGGTATTGAGTACATATCGGGAAACCCAGGTTACAAGGAAGTCAGTCCTGTGTGTCTTTACAACTTTTCAAACTTTCAACCCATAGTTAATGTCCAGTATACATGAAATGTATGCTCTGATGACATTGTTATTGAAACTATTACTGAATGCTACAAGTTGTTTTAAGGATTGATGAGTTCAAGCTTCCTCTTCCATGTACTCATTTCTTCAAATCACAATATGAAAAGATTATCCAATCATGCTGAGATGATCCTTTCATCTTAAAACACTTCATCCTTACAATTTGTTGTTGAATTTTAGCAATATATCAACACACAGATGATGATACAAACCTCTGATGCCAAGAATTTGAGACAGTCAAGGAGAACAGATACTTCTGACAAGGTAATATATATATTTATGTTATATAGAGCACATGTAGAGTAACTTATGTGCCAAATTAACTCTCCATTTACATACTCTAGAGCTTTATGCGTAAGGAAATTTCTTCAGATGCAGCCCTAAAAATGATTTGCTCATGCAGTTTTATAGCTGTCTAAACCAGTCTGATCCATGCACATGACATGAATTTGAGAGGGAATATAATTGGTGATATTAATTAAGTTCTCACATTTTCAAATTTCTCTATGACTTCATTTCCTGAACTAGAGTGAAAGATGTATGTTTATGTGTGCACATTGATCATATTTTTTTGCACTCATAGAAAAACAAACCCCATTAATGAGAAAATGGTTCAGCATATGAGACAGTGAGAAATGGTTGAGGAGGTATTTATTTGAAATGGTTAAATTAGAGAAATCAATAGCCACTGGTGTTAATTCTATAAATTTCAAAGTAGAGTGTGAAGCCATCAAGCAACACTTTTGCTTAAATCCATGATTAGAAGAATCGAGAATGGTTAATTCCTACATTAGTGGATAGAGTTAATTACATAATTTGATCTATGGAGAATTAAGTGGATTTTTTTCTCCTGGACCTGCAGGAGTCTGCGACATTGAAAGAGCTGACACATTACCTCCAAAAGCACCAATACTAGGAGACTTGGTTATGGAAAGAATGACATATTAAGATTTTGCATGGCCATTTTCTAAATGAGGACACGACTGAAAGTAGATATAATAATGCAGCTTAAAGAATTTGAAATTACTACCAGGGTGAGCTGAACTAGGTGACTGTCCCCTCAGGCGCCTAAGGTGTGTGTGTAACCAGCGAACCATCAGCATGTATATTCTTCTTCATATGTTGGCAGAAACTGAGCACATATGGGTTTCCCAGAGTGCACAGATATTGATTCAGAATATTAAACTAAACTAAAGAAACCAACCAATATGAAAAACACTTTTCTAGAGCTACAAATGAGCAGGCAGGTAACAATTCAAACTCTCACAGACAAAAACTTAACAAAATTGATAAAACTCAGATATAAACACCTTATAAAAACATTGCTGCAACCATACTTGATGCATCCTACAGAACAGTCCCTTGAGGATTCGAAAGAAATATAACCTATTCAGACCAAGAAACTTGAAGAATTTAACAAAAAGATGAGAGAAACACAAAAGCAAACAAAGAAGCTCTCTATACATTAAAACAGATTAGAATATAATGATGAATAGAATATAATAAACTAACTGTTCTGATCAGACTCAAAACAAAATATACACACACAAAAAGTGGTTACACTTGTACCAACTTCAACTTCCTCACTGACGGCCTGGATGCTATTAAACTCTCGGGGTAAAAAACAAACATATAAACCCAAAACAAGTGCGGTCTGCAAATCAAGTAATAATGGAAGCAAATAGTTTCAACTAATTCTTTTCAAACATCAACAAACTCTGCAAGATTTTAGGTAATGCAATTGGCACAATCCTGAAAGAAAAAAGAAAGATCCAAACCAGTAAACACTGCACACTTTGAAGAAAACTTTACAATACAAGAACTCCAGACTGCTCTTAAGAGACTGTAGCTACGAAAAGCACTAGATCATTACAAAATATCAAATGTGATGATCCACCATCTAGAAACCAAAGAAAAAACAGAATTTCCTAAACTTCATAAATAAAACCTGGCATAGCAAGAACAAGTAAATATAAGTAGGAAGCCAGAGGACAATTTTTAAAAATTCTTTAGACTAACGGGAATTGAAAATGGACTGGTTCAATTCCCGTTAGTCTCAAGAATTTTTACATAGCAAGAACACTTATCAGCAGCCTGGTAGAATGCTATTGTCAAGCCAACATTGAAGAAAGATAAGCCTGAAGATGACAAATAGATTTTGGTCAATCTTATTGACTTCCTCATCAGTAAACTTGCAGAGCGAATTTGAACAACAGACTATGTTAGTAATCCAATCGGAAGCTTCAGCATCTCTTAGCAAATCTCCAGCAGGCTTCTGCAAAGGATCAAGGACTGAAGTAAAACTTTCTCTTCACTGAGAACATGGAGGGCAATTTTCAGAAGGGAAGAGTTAAGTTGCTGTCTTTGTAGACCTACAGCAAGCATATGACAAGGTATAGAGAAAGACACTACTGCTAAAAGTGCAAAACATCTGAATATGTGCGAAAATATACAAATGGATTCACACTTTACAGACCATTTTTGACGGTTGTTGAATTTCTGTTATATAACCTTGGTTCCGCTATACAAACTTCGATGATCGTCGAAATGGCTAAGATACCTCAGAAATACAGCAACCATAGCAATAGTGTTACTAAATATAACTCACCTGGGATAGTATATTGTTTCAAAATAACGGCACCCATGAAATAGACTATAGACATCATTTATTAATATTAATCATGAAGAAATTGGATTTTTTTAAAGTGAGATATTGTGCTATATAGAAAGTAATGTAAATCTAGGCCTAGCATTATAAAAAAGTATGATTCGCTCTTGAAATAACTCTGGGACTTACAAATTAATTTAGAAAACGCAAAGATTCATTATGACACATAGAAAGTTTGAAGGCTCTCTTGCGCGATTTAAATTTTATATGGATTTTTAAAGACTGCGATATTGATGTCTACAAAATTTGCAAATATTCTTGGTAATTGGAGAGAAGTACACTCTGGATTGCTGGTCACAAACTGTTAAGAACTACTTAAGTGACATAACCATACAAACTGCAGTGAAAATCAAGCTATCGCTTGAGGGAGGGCTACCCTAATGCTCAATCCTCAGCTACACCCTATTCTTAATATTTATAAATGACCTTCTTGACATACTTAACACCCACAAATATATTTTTGCAGATGACCTTGTCATATAGACAAGCAGATCTAACTTATATCTGGCTGCCAAGAGATTTAAAATAAAAACCATTCTCACAATATCACTAAAATATTCTGGAAACTGAAGTAAACACCAGTAAAACTAAATACACCATATTTACACGTCGCACACAAAAAAATTACAGTGTATAAGCTATGTCCCTTGCAACTATTATCATGTTACATCCCTTGTACAATGGCATTATCTACCAGTAATCACTGGGTTTCAGGGACTATAAAATGGTGTATCAATTCCTTATTGGAAGGGGTTACCTCTAATATATTGTTACCTCTAATATTTTATGGTGGTGTGTCCTGATATAGCCTAATTGGACTTTGTTGTCCGCTGGTTGAAAGGGGCACGCCTCTCCAAAAGAGAGGCAAACTCATTAACCTACCTATTGGAAGGGGAAGATATTGATTAGATGTCTTTGACCTTCATTGTGGTTTTTAGTGAAATCTTCTACACATTTTCAACCTTAGTGATGGGGAGGGTATGTATTGCTGTATGTTGTCAGAATTAGTAATTATGTGGTAGTTTCTTTTTATGGATGGGTGAGGGAGGTGCTGACATATGGTTTTTTTTAGAAATAAGAGGATTGTTTTGTTATAAATATTTGTCTTTCATGAGTTGGTAACTATTCCCAAATATAAGACCTGCTGAGTCACCTGGGAATCATCTTTTATAAGTAACGCATTTGACTTTTCCTGTGATTTTCATTGGCTGTCAACACAAAGTATATACAAAGTTATCAATTAAATACATGAGAAAGGTCAGATGTGCCACTTTATAAGGATGATTCCCAATGAAGCAGCAAGCATTAAAAGTTGATGGTCAATGGTATCAGTTACAGGAGTCCCAGAGTCCTCCCCTACACTATTTACTGACAGGCATTGCCTCTTACAATGCATTGAATCTAGTAACTCAACAATAGTCATGCTGATTTATCCTTCTATAATTACACAATGTTACTTTGTCTATGATTTCATTGGTCACTGTGTGTATACTTTGTGTTGCCAGCCATTGAAAATCACTGGCAATGTCAAATTGTGTCACTTTAGAACTATTACCAATGTGTTCAGAGGTCTGTGTTGTCATATTGAATGTGTTGCTTAGTCTAAATACATGCAATGAACAATAAGGTCACCCGCCTACAATAAACACACCCAGTCCACACCAATAACTGTTTTAATCTCTCTCTCTTACATTGCCCCATTTTAGAATGAGGTTCAAACACAATACAGAAATATCTAACTACAGTTCAAACACATGTAGCCAGTAATAATTTGTGCAGGTCTAAAGTTCAGAGTTTGTACTTTTTTTTTACCTGCAGCAATTTTTTTTTAATAGTTCACTATACAGGGATGTATGTTTAAATGCATGCTTATAATAAGATTTTTACAATTTAAGACAGAGTTTAAGTTAACAGGGATTTTGAAGTGTCATTAAATGGGGAAATTCATTGAATTGTTGTAATGGGATTCCACTATACTTCCTCGTGATTTTCCCCACTTTTAATTTTGTATAATTAAATGGTCATGTTTGTAACTTTCTTGTTTGATATTTACATAGGAGGATGATGCAAAGAAAAGGAAATCATCTGTGGACCAGACTGAAGGAGGTGGCAAAATAAAAAAGAGGAAAATCAAAATAGATGAAATTCTGCCATAAATTATTGGTTCAGTATCAGAACTTTGATTATGTATGTCTCAAACTAAAAATATGTCTTACATTCAGATAGATAAACCTTGTGTGGTTCCCCTTTTTTGGGGTTTATTGATGAGAAAGTTTCTTTACAAATCAGTATGATGTAGAAATGTACTATGGTTTAGGAATCTGTGTGGATGTTCATTATGTCACATATTCCATTTTCGTGTCACCACAAAATATAAAATTGAGTTTATGTAAAAAAAATGAAACAATATGTCTTCTAAATGTATTTTAAACCCATATTGCATTGTGGTGCAGAAACAACGACATGCAGATAGAAAAAACTGAATACTTTAAGATGTGAATATGGACAATTAGGCCCTATCACGGACAAAGAAGCAAACAAATAAAAAAATAAAGAAGGAGAAATATCAAAGTCAAATGAATATAACATTGGCAAGAGATGTAAAATGTTAAAGATCAATTATCATCATCAGGTGCCATCTTCGTAACGAAGGTTGGCTCCAACAGGCCTTCAACATCCCCTGTCTCTTGTTTTGCTGGTGCACTCTGTTAAACTGTAGCGTGTCCATCTTGTGATGTTACTCTCCAACTTGTATCTCTGCCTACCTCTTACTTGCTTCCCTTTGACGTTACCCTCAAGTAAGGTCTTCAATAAGGTGTCATGTCTTTTAATGTGTCCAAAATATTTTATTTGCCTGATCTTTATTTCTCTTAGTAATTCTTTCTTTATATTAAGTGTTTTTATAACCTCTTTGTTTTCTTATCTGTCCATGATGTTCTCCCTATTCTTCTATTACCCACATCTCAAAGGCATCAATTCTGTCTTTTAATTGCTTGTTTAGTGTCCATATTTCAGAGCCATACATTACTATAGAATAGATGTAGCATTTTATAATTCTCATTTTTCAACTTGTTTGTCATTTGTTTAGATGTTAATATTTTCCTCATGTCATTGAAGGTACTTTTAGTCATTCCTATTCTCCTTGTAATTTATACTTCACATCTGCCGTCTTTTGTGACTATGTGTCCAAGATATTGATACCGTTTTACTTGTAGTTTCTCTCCATGTATTTGTTCTTCTGTGAAAAGATCCAATATAGCAGATCTGAGATGGTACTACATCATGAAAGCCAACTGACTTTATGCATTGTTCATACACCATTGAATTACATTTATAATTAAGTTCTAACTGTATATGATAATACTGTTTTTGACATGACAAATGTACATGTGAGAAATGTTATGGCATGTGATTATATTCCATAATAATGCATTAAATCAGTAATTTCAATTCTGAAACAGCGTTGTGTGGATGAAAATATGTCTGTGATAGACAATGACAGCAAATATCAAATGCAGTTTATGTTTGCTTCTAGTTTTATTGAGCCTATTTACAGACATCTCTCAACACTGTAGCAATAAACAGAACATGACACAGCAGACTCCGCAGTCACATGTACACAAAACTGCAAAAGATGGTGAAGTTTATTGAAGAGACAAATTACAGATATAGACATATTTTAAGTGAACGAAAGAAGAATCTTCAGTAGTATATTTGTTATGTGGCTTGTCAAAGTGATTGATCAGTATTCTGTACAATCCACTGCCCTGGTCTTCTTAGGTTGTGGTATAAATACTGATGTTTTTAGGTCTTTAGGTACATTGCAAAGTTCTGTGATAGTTTCTTCTGTGTTCACTCTTTGATAACCAACACGAAAGCTCGTGTAATTTCTGCTGGGGAATGTGAAGTGCAATTTGCTCATATACATTTTTGGCATGCCTTTAACTCTGGTGGGTTTCCCTAGCCTGTGATAGCCTTCCTATTTGTCATCAGGCGATGGATGTGTATCGACTTGACATCTTCCAATTTCGTGACATTTGCTGTTGCCGCCATTTCAGTGCTCGAGGACTATTTGTGTCACTGTGAGTTGACAGTGCTGCTGTATATGTTGGCATAGAGGTGTTTGAGGTATTGCCTGTGTCTTAGCAGTCAATTCTCATTCCATCTGTTTGTCTCCACATTCACGATTCCCAAAAGTGTTGGTCAGGAAAACAGCACAAGCAGCTATATTTGTTTCCAGGGTTCACAAGAGGAGGTACTTTGGGGATTTTTCGTTATAACACATTTCCCCCAATAACAACACATCAAAATCACCAATTATATTTATTCATTATTGTTTGTACTGTGTACATAATGAATTTCTGATATTACATATATATTTGGTCGACCCAGATGAAGTTGTTATAATGAGATTTGATTGTATTATTATGCTGGTTATTATGTGTCTTCAGCTATTCCACATTTCATTATTGTTATTGCTTTCTTTCTACTTCTGATTTTAGAATTGCTGGGCTGTCATTGTTTTTGATTTTTGTGTTTCATTGATCTGTTCTGTCACTTATTTTTCCTGTCTAGTCAAAATTTCTGTCTTATCAAATGTTTCCACTTTATTTTAATGCATTTACAGGACTTAAAAATTTTTTTGTTACATGCATTTCTTTCATCTTTAGGTGAACATTTTACACTTCAGTAAATTACGATGCACATACCATACAAAAATGGAAGCAAACGGATAACTTTTTAATTATAAACAATACAATGCAGGTAAATTTGGGCCTGGAAGTTCAATTAAATTATCTCCAAGACAGAGGAGTCAATAATGATGTTTTGGATCACCTGTATATATTCTTTTAGAAAGAAGAGACAGTTATTGACACTTTCATTGCCACCAATGACAACAGCTATGGAAGTACAAAATCTCTTTCAGTATCATAGATGACTTTTGTCATCTGTGGTAATTATCAATTAATTATGGACAAAAATTACATAAGATCACTATATGAACACTATATAAATAAGAACATGACTGGAAGAAGATGAAATTGCGAGTTAAATAATTTTGAATTATGCTAGGTGTGAGCAGAAAAACCAACATCTTCAGACTACGAACTGGCCACAACAGACTGAGAAGTCATGTGTTCTGCCAGCGAAAGATCGGCGAGACAGACCTGTGCAACAGTGAACTGAGCCCAGAGACTGCAGAACACATTCTTCATGCCTGTCAACTCTACCAAGAAGAGAGAGAGAAAATATGGCCTACTGAGAAATTCCAGACGAGGGGTTTCATGGATGACCTGAAACGAATCACACAATTCATTGAAGCTATTGGCGCTGTAATCTGATATCTGACTGAAGAACAATGAAGAAGAATAGATAAAAGTGAGAAAGTTTTAGAAAAGAATAGATCATACCGAGCAACCGTGTTGTCCAAAGTTATATTGGTATGCAGGAGTCGAAGGCAATCGAAAGAGCAGACTCACTGGTGGGCAATGCTGTGGTTGATGGCACACTATTGAAGAGAGATAGGACTGAAATAATAAAGGCAGTCATTGATTTATTACAGAGAGAAGAAGATGCCACTGAAGATTCTTCATTAGAAACTAGCATCATAGCACACAGGGCATAAGTCCTCCATAAGAGCTTCACTCTCTGTTCCAGCAGCCATATAAGTGTATGTAGACTCATTGTTCCAGACAGGTGTTGATTACATGATCTTCAATTTTCTCTCTCCAAAAAAGTCAGCTTTATATCTTCTCAATACTGTGCCGCCCATCACAGCATTGCCTGCCAATGATTCTGCTCTTTCATTTCCTCTGACCCCAGCATGACCTAGGCAGAATATCCATGTAATTGTCTGGACGATTGAGCTGTTGGTTGTTGAATATCCAGAGGTCAATGGGCTCATGCCCTTTGACCCAATGCTATTGTATGATATGATGTTCATCCATTGTAGACGACGATGACCAAAATAACAATAAATAATAATAAAGTTAATAGTGCGTTTTTAAATGACTAACAAGTCCAGTGCGAGCAAAAAAATTTCCTCCACTCAATGTCCCAGACAGGTGTTGATTACATGATCTTCATTTTTTTTTCTCCAAAAAAGGTACATTTTCTTCCCTCTCCTCTAATCACCCCCACTTCTGTCATTCTTTGTATGTGTACATTTTCAGATTGTGGACTTTTCAATCTACATCGCCTAAAAGCAAAAACTAAATCTGGCACTATTAGGGAATTATTTTACGCTGATGACTGTGTATTGTATGCTGATTCTGTTGTAAACATGCAAAGCACCATAGTTTCTCACAGGCTTGCAACAACTTTGGTTTTACTATTAACACACAAAAAAACAGAAGTCATGCACCAATTAACACCAAATAGCCAACATACTGCTACTTCTATTATCGTCAATCAGGAAAAATTGCAGGTAGTTGACAATTTTACTTATCTTGGAAGTACTCTCTCTCGGGATGTCAACATCAATGTGGAAATCAACAATAGACTGGCCACAGTTATTTCTGTATTTGATAGATTACGCAGCAATGTATGGGACAGAAGAGTTATAAGAGCAACTACCAAAACTAAAGTATATCATGCACTTGTTATATCAACCCTAATATGCGCTTGTGAAACGAGGACAGTGTATGCTAGGCATGCAAGAAAACTAAATCACTTCCATCTTAGCTGCCTACGTAAATTACTAAACATCCATTGGTGGGACAATGCACCAGACTATGAGGTATTGGAAAAACCAGCTCCCACAAGCATCTACACATTATTTATGAAAGCACAAACACGCTGGGCAGGTCATCTTGTGTGTATGGAGGACTTGTGTCTACCAAAACAAATATATTATGGGGTACTCAAGACAGGATTTCGAAAAGCTGGTGGACAGAAAAAGCGTTTCAAAGACACACTCAAGTCCTCACTGAAACATTGTAAAATTGATGTAGGCTCTTGGGAGAGCCTCGCTCAGGATAGAACAGCATGGCGCCACCATAACTAGAGCACTGGCGAAGGAAGAGACCAGGCAAGATAATGCAAGACAGAAGCAGGCAAGTAGAAAAAACATCTCAACAACGTCCCATAGACACTCTACAGATGTCAATTGTGCGGAAGAAAATTTTGTGCTCGCATTGGACTTGTTAGTCATTTAAAAATGCATCATTACCGGTAACTTTATTATTGTTATTTTGAGTTTTGGTCATCGTCGACTACGATGAACGAACATCATCACATTTTCAGTCACATTGTTATCATCTTCATGTTTTTCTATGAATTCATGACTGCATTAATTAAGTCAGCTTTATATCTTCTCAATACTGTGCCGCCCATCGCAGCATTGCCTGCCAATGATTCTGCTCTTTCATTTCCTCTGAACCCAGCGTGACCTAGGTAGAATATCCATGTAATGGTCTGGACGATTCAGCTGTTGGTTGCTGAATGTCCAGATGTCAATGGGCTCATGCCCTTTGACCCATTGGCATTGTATGATATGATGTTCATCCGTCATAGACGACGATGACCAAAATAACAATAAATAATAATAAAGTTTAATAGTGCATTTTTAAATGACTAACAAGTCCAATGCGAGCAAAAAAAATTTCCTCCACACAATTGACATCTTTAGTAGGTGTCTATGGGACGTTGAGATGTTCTGTATTTTCTACTTACCAGCTTCTTTTTGCATTATCTTGCCTGGTCTCTTCTGTCGCTAGTGCTCCAGATATGAGACTGCGCCACCATGCTGTTCTATCCTGAGCGAGTCTCTCCCAAGAGCCTATGTCAATTTTAAGTTGTTTCATTGAGGACTTGAGTGTATGGGTTGAGAAATGACTAGCGGAGAAATTAGTTTACAGTATGGAAAGCTGCGATAATCTTCAACCACACTCTCTCTCCTGTTTTATAAGATGCACGTCTTTGTGAGCTGTTGTTTTGTTCCATTTATCTGGCCCTGGAGGAAGAAACATTTTCCTGTCATTCAGCTTGTGTTGTTCAATAACACAATCCATTCCTTTTACAGAAATTTCTTTCCTATCTTGCGCCACATGTTTTGAGAGTCTGAGTGTTACCGAGTGGGTTGATGTATCAGTTATCAACCAACTTAGTGCTACCTCTATCTCCATCCTCATACTCGATGTTATGATGAAGTATGCAGATGATCAACAATTGACTGGCCACAGCTAGTGCTGTTATTTGATAGATTACGCAGCAATGTATGGGACAGAAGAGTTATAAGAACAATGCAAGAAAACTTGTTTTTCGTTTTTCTCCACTAACTTCAAGCTGTTTATATAGGCAAGAGAATCCCCAACTGCATTTACATGTATTTCTGTTGACTGAGCCATCTGTGTATATAATTATGTCTTGCGGTTTCGAGTCTAGCTGAGTGAGCTCTTGCATTGTAACAAGAGACCATTTCCAACACAATGTATTTAGTTGAATTATTCTAGTAGTGTTTTTTTCCCACCCATTCACTGCCCTTCCCTACTTCTATTTCATATACTCTTCATCTTCTGCCATGACCGTACCCTCTTGTTTTCCCCTTTGTAAAACCCCTGGTGTAAGGGGTGGTGAGAGTATATTCTGTTACTTTTAGGTATGATTTCACCAGTGTGTTGTTGGGGCCCGACAGGGGAGCAAAGAATAGCAACATGCATGTCGTACGATGCGACAAAGGTTATGGGATGGAGCTATAACCTAGCTATCCCATCCCATATAGGGTCAGTGACCCAAAGCCATGCTGAAGTCCGATGTGTCAGGCCAAAAGGCGCAGTTATCGCAGCAATGATGTAAACCATGACACAACACATTCCGTTCTCCGGACTATATCCTGCTGACCTACAGGAGTTTGAGAACGAATGCAAAAGAAAGAAAAGGTATGATTTAACTTAACCACCTGATGTCGCATTCTAATATTTGGGAGATCAAGCAAAATACCTCATTGTAGTAATCCCTAGTACACAACAGTACTGCTCTCATTGCTGATTTTTTTTCAATTTATTGATTTGTGTCTGTGACAAATGAGAAACCACAATGAAGGTATTAAACGCGGAAACAGCAAGGTAGCATACGACACTCTAAGAAAGATAACACAGCCAAATAGACCAAAGATATCTACAATACAAGACAAACACGGAAAGATACTCAATGAAAAAACAGATATAGTGAAAAGATGGACAGAGTATTGCAAGGAGCTGTATAACTGCAAGTGTAATCCTGACTACACGATATTACAAAATTCTGAACTAAACAACAGAGAAATAGGAAATGCAGAAATTCTAGTAGATGAAATAAAAGAGGCCATACGGACATTGAAAGGAGGGAAGTCACCTGGTGTAGACAACATTCCCGCAGAATTGTTGAAATACGGGGGCATTAAATGTGGTAAATATTATGACCAAAATATATGGAACACAAAACAATGGCCCACTGAGTGGACACAATCACTAATAATACCAATTCCCAAGAAAGGAAATTTGAAAGTGTGTACAAATTACAGAACAATTAGCCTTATAACACACCCCAGTAAAGTGATGCTCAAAATACTACTTAATAGAATAAAACACAAGTCAGAAGAAATAATTGCAGAAGAACAAGCTGGCTTCAGAGCAAACAGAAGCACCGTTGAACAAATATTTAACATCCGAACACTAATCCAAAAACATATTCTGCACCAACGTGATCTATACCACAACTTCATTGACGTTACAAAGGCCTTTGATCGTGTTTGGCATGATGGTCTGTGGCACATACTGAGGAAATTTAATTTTGACACCACAATTATAGACATTATTGAAGCTCTGTACGAAAATGCAAATAGTGCTGTCTTGTCACACAATACAATTGGAGAGTTCTTCAAAACAACTGTGGGAGTTCGACAGGGATGCATAATGTCCCCAGTACTTTTTAACATATACTTAGAGCACATCATACAAGAGACATTGCATGACTACAACACGTCTATATCGATCGGAGGTCGCCCTATTTGCAACTTGCGTTTCACTGATGATATTGATCTTATAGCTGGGTCAGAACAATCATTGCAAGAATTAACATCAAAGTTAGAAAAAGTTACCAGCAAGTACGGAATGGAAATCAATTCAGATAAGAGCAAAATTGGTAAACAGCAGAGACACAGAAAACCAGACTAATATCATGATGAATGGACATAAGCTTGAAGAGGTGAATACCTTCAAATACCTCAGATCCAGTATATGCAGCGATGGTAAATGCAAAGCAGAACTAAAAATAAGGCTGGGGATGGCTTTAGCGTCCTTGTCAAGGCTAACTGTGATTTGGAAAAGCAACATCAGTGTTGGAGTGAAAATCAAACTGTATAGGTCGCTGGTGCTTTCCGTTGTGTTGTATGGTTGTGAGAGTTGGACACTCACTGCGGACATGGAGAGAAGATTACAGGCTTTCGAGTATATATGCTACAGAAGAATTCTACAAATTTCCTATAGGGAACATAAGACCAATGTGTACGCAAGAAATAAAGTAGAGATGTGTGCAGGTGTCCAGGAGCCATTGCTTTCAATAGTGAAACGACGAAAACTAGCATGGTTCGGACATGTATGCAGGCACGATTCCTTGTCAAAAACAATACTGCAGGGAACTGTCGAGGGTGGAAGAAGCAGAGGAGGGCAAATAAAGACATGGACAGACAACATCAAGGAATGGACAGGGCTAGATATTTCCACACTCATCCGCATCGCTGAGGATAGAATTCACTGGAGGACTCTGTGTGCTGAAGCTTCCAATGTGGTACCCCTACGACCCTGAAGGGTTATGGGTTTTATTGATTGATTGTCTGTGACAGTGTATACTGGAGGTGATAACGCGCAAATAAAAAGAATGACAGAAATGTAATTCCCTTTGACCAAGGGTGAGAACAGAAAGTGTGATCTCTCTGGAAAAATCAGAAGATATCAACATCTGGCTGGGACTATGATGCTGCACTCTTGGATGGCTGCTTGAACAAAGAGTGAGCACTTAGAATGCCTTGTACCATGGTGGTGGTTTCTTATCAAGAATCAATATAGGTTATCAATTGTACAATACAATTGTATTTACCAGTTATCAGTTACTGAAAGATCATCTTATGAAAGCTAGAACCTGTAGAACAATAATTGCAGGCCTACATAGAAATGGATTTTTATAGAATATAAAAGACAATCAGAAACCACAAAATAAGTCAATGAAAAAAATAGTGGATGGGGTTCTTCTTCATCGTTCATTCTCAAACTCCTGCTGAATCTCCCTTGTAGCAAGACCATTGTCCTACTAGATTTCTAGCAGGATGTAGTCCAGAGAATGTGTTTTTGTTATTGATATTATTTTGTTTTTGTAAAAGAAATTAGAGTACATAATTCAGGAAAATTGTCATAATTCTGCAACCATTAGGCCAACGCTGATAATTTTTTATTTTTTTTATACCCAGACTGTTGTGTTGGTGTATGATGTTTATTTGAACATATGTGATGTCATCCCCCCCTTTGAGAATATTTTATTCGTTTTTATGAAAGATTTACAGTAATTAATTATTGACCTACAGCAAGTAGTTTAACTATGACTCCAAATAGAATAAAAACCCAATTTCTGCAGATTAAAATGATATACCGTTAAATTCCGTGTATAACCCGAGAATTTTTGGACAATAAACAGAGATGTCTTCATACTCTTCGTCTTATAATCGAGTAACATCAAATTTAAAAAAAAAATTACGTCCAAATCACAGTAAAAAAGGAGAAAAACACTTTTAAAAAAATGCCAGTGACAACTCACATGTCCCGATATATTAATCCAGGATAAAATGACTAGGGCTCTCCAACAATCTAGAGCGTACTACCATACTGCTAAGCCTCTAATTACATTAATTTACATATATCATACAATATTTCCTTCGAAACCTCCGATATTTCTTGATAAAACTCACTTACTAGGTCTATATTGTTATTTCCGACATGCCATGCCCGCCATTTTTACTGAGCTTAATTTCCCCGGAAATGCTATTTTTAGCAATGGGTATTACCGTTTTTTATATATTGACCAAAATACGGTAATGGTCTGTGAAAAAACGAAATATGGTAGCCTAAGCTGATCTACCAGTAACACATGTTTATCATCAAGGCCCAGTCTTGTTTGTGTAGGGAAACACCGACTACCAGTAGTCTAAACACTGTCACACACTTTCATTTTGGGTAAAGCAAATGTTACAACAGTTACTGACCGTCTACTAGGCTATAAGACCTGTGTACAGAAAATGTAAAAACACATCAAAGGCAGATTTTGAGTATTTCCGTGCATGTGTTGGTCGGCCTTGCCAATTTTTAACATGCGACTCCAAGTATATAAATAGGGACCAAGACAATAATCAGAAACATAAAGAATGAAGTCCTAATTAATTCTGTACAGAGGTCTTTTTCTACATTCAACGGTCTTGCACAAACACGGTCTTGCACAAACATGTAACTGACATCCAAAACTTTGCTACTTAGGCAGTGTTGGGGGGATGGCGGAGAGAAATAAATAGTGAAACTCGTCTGAGCTGTGCCTCATGTTTATATTACTGTATACGGTAAACATACAGGTCACACAAAGTTCAAACTCGTTAAGTTCAAACTGTTGATTCTGTATCTTTTAAAAACAAAGCCGGGGAATGACTGTCTGCAATATTTTTGTGAGAACTCGGTGGCAAATACCGGTAGTTACATACTGGTACTCTGTATATTCTGTTAATTAGTCCAGCCCACTGAGGCTGAAGATGGACTACTGGCCCTACCCATTTCAATTGGCTCAACCAATCCACGTTTCCCTCACATTATGTGATGCCATTCAGATAAGTGACTAAAATGTAATCTTTCTTTATAGAAGATTTGAAACGGGTTCCAAATCACAACACATCATAGGCATTTTGTAGTAAAATTGCACCATAATTGATTCCCTCCCCCAACCACTGTACATTTAGTGGAAGAAGAGATCAATTTCACAATCCTCTGTTATGTTTATTTTATTACCGTATTCTCCCCACATGGTAAACATAACCAGGAACAAAGTTCAAACTATTCTGTATCTTATAAAAACAAACGTGATCTTGCTGTCTTGCCTTTCATCATTTCCCACTTAAACGTCACTGTCAGAAGCCAGTGACATAATAGTTACGTAGTAATTACTATTCACTAGCGCTGTTCCGCGTCATAACGTCCAGACACCCAACACAGACAATTCATTCAGGAAAAACTTTGTTCCCCAAAGTCTCGCCACCTCATAAACGGTCTATAGTCATGGATAGGGAAGTCAGCCTACTGGGTATTCATTATTTTCGGATATATTGATCCAGAATACAGTAGCCACCCGGGTTTCATTCCTTGATTCATTCAAGTTACTTGAGTGAAGCAAATGAAAGGAATGCTATTTTCTTAGAGTTGCAAAAGTTTGTGTTAATTTCCATTTAGCATGTCGGTTCTTTCTTATGATGATGAAGTTCATTATTGCCGGCTTTGTTAAGTTGGGGATGTCGGTCTATAGTCGGACTATCGACTTTCTCCACTTTTGGGAAGGGATAGTTAGGTTATCGGCCTACAATCGGATGGGTTTATATTCAGAATTTAACGGTATGTGTTTACCATCTTTCATATTCAGATGACAATATCATCAATGTTGAGACTATACTTCCAATCTGTTGTATTATGCTCAAGAGCATATAACCATGTTAACCGAGTTAATTATAGCAAATCTTGGTTATTACATACATATTTCATTGGTCTGGACCATTTTGTTGTAATGGGATTTTACTATAGAATTAAAAATAACTTTACAAACTCAAATTTTTTTTAACAAATGTTTAATGGATTAAACTGTTAAATAATGAACTATTTATAAATACAAAAGTGCACATTCTTAATGACTATAAATGGAATTAATAAAATCAATATATTGTGGTTGAGCTTTTGCCACCTTACGAAATTCTTCACATAATGTCTTTGGGCACTGCATCTTGTTCCAGCTCACAGGTGCCATGCTGGCTCCTGAAAGAAATAATAGAATATTATATATTATTTGATTTGCTTGTGATCTGCAAGGTTGTAGATATCAAACTTGTGAGAAAGCATACTTATACAGGCTTCAAGTACAGTAAGACTTTCCCCATTAATTTCTGTAAAATAAAACCAAGTTTTATTACCATAGGATAAGGAAAAGTATTTTATCAGCATCATAGTATGCATTATTTATTCATAAGTACTAAGATGCCCGACCAGAAAACTCCAGACTAGTGTGACTTAAAATACACTCTTCAGCAATGGTGACATTTGTCCTGTAAGAGTGAGGGTACCATTTACTTGACTGAGTGAACCACTTGAGGTTTTTCTGTTCAATACGGGTAGCTGAGGAATCTTTAATATTATGCACAGCTTTCGTGTCATCACTGAAATCATGTCACTAGTAAAACATGTCTCAAAAACGAAATGCCAAATTTCATCAAAGACGTGCTTAACAGCTATAGATAAAGATGCTGTACGTTTGTTACAAACTCGAGTGCTAAAAAATGAAAGATATGCGGTCACTGTCATTGGGGGGGGGGGGGGCCTCCTCAGTGTGTAGCTCACACATATTTGCATCCGACAGCAGTCTGTAACATGTGTATTGCATTTTATCGATATTTATGCTATCACTGCTTATCTGCCCCTATTTCATTTTCTCTACATTCCAGCTTTTAATATTATTTCGTTTTCAAAAATCAAATGACAAAAGCAACTTCAAATTATATGTGGCATAAGAAGAAAAGAGACTGACAAGAAAACAGCATGGTGGAATGCTGAGGCACGGGTAGCTATTAAACGGAAAAAGCAGTATTTCAAGGATTGGCTAAAATTCAAATGACAAGAAGATATTGTTCAGCTAGACATGAAAAAACACACAATCAAAGAAGCAAAAATTAATTCATGGAACAACTAGGGCAAACATCTATCTGATGTAAGACAAACTCAAGGGAGTTCTTTAAAAGTATCAATGCAATGAGAGAGAGAGAAGAGACCTACAGTCCTTATAACAACTGTTAATGACAGGGATGGAAAACCCCTAGTAAATAAAACAACAAGAAAGGCTAGATGGAAAGAATACTTCTAAGAACTATACAATCCAAACACCACAACACGTGCATATCAACAGGTAATATAACGAATACAGATAATAAGGAGCCTGAAATTCTATATAAGGAAAAAGAGGAAATTCTGAAACATAGCCCGAGAAATAAATCTCCAGGAGATAATATATCAAATGAGGCAATTAGAGCATGTGGAGAAACGGTCATCCAATAATTGGCAAGACTATTCAGCATAGCATGGGCAGAAAGAAAAGTTCCAGCAGAGATTGACAAAATTCAATAATTGTTCCAATATGGAAACACAAAGGGAATAAAAAGATTGTGAATCATACATCTCCTTACTGAGTCATTTAGGAAAAATATAAGCAAAGATCTTTGAGCAAAGAATTTAAAACTTCTTCTTCTTCTTTCGTTCACTTGAAACATGTCTATATCTGTAATTCTGTCTCCTTAATAAAACTGTCTTTTGTAGTTCATACAGTGTCCCATAGAGTTTTGATTCCAGTGTTGTTTCCTCTGGCCAATATGTCTGCCTCAGCGTTTCATGCTCAGAACACTCTTGAAGAATATGTTTGGAATTTGACACATAACAGAACCTCAACTGAGCCCCACTCAATTTGGTTTTAGAAGAATGGCTAGCTGCACAGACACACTATTCACACTGAGACAACTAAGTGAAAAAGCTATTGAATACAACACTATATTTATAGACCAGGAAAAAAACATTCGATAGAGTAGATAGAAATATTCTCTGGGAAACATTAGAGAAGTACATCAGTGGTCAGCTATTAGACAACATAAAAGCACTATACCAAAATTGCATAAGTGCAGCTGATGGAATGACCAAAGCATTTGAAACTACATCAGGGGTCAGAAAGGGCTGCATGCTTTCCCCTTTACTTTTCAATATCTATATGGATAGAATAACGAAAGAAGCTCTTATTCTAAAAGAGGAAAATATAAATAATGCAGACAATGCAGTAGATGAAAACACAAGTGAAATCAATGAACTTCTGTTCGCCAACAATCAAAGCCTCATAAACATAAACCGTGCAAATCCTCATTGATGCCCAGTCAACAGCTTGTTAGAAGTATAACATGAAAATCAACATTATGGAATGACCAAACATTTGAAACTAAATCAGGGGTCAGACTTTCCCCTTTACTTTTCAATATCTATATGGATAGAATGTTTTAAGTTCCATAACTTACAAAAGACAGAAGTTATGAGAATCAGCAAGTCACCAACAACAATAGATATCACAATAGATGATTCAGTAGTGAAACAAACAAAAGAATTGAAATATTTGGGAGTGGTTTTTTTCCTTCAGAAAATGGGAAAAAGACAGAAATAAAATCAAGATGTCAGAAAGCAAACAGTGACCTATAAACTTTCACCATTACTCCTGATCCAAAGATCAATATGGATATAAAAAGACAGATAATATCTATAATTTTCATAGAAACACATTGTTGCCAGTGTCAAACATGGTCTTTAACAACCATGCAGCAAAGAAAAATCATTACATGTGAAATGAAGTGTTTAAGAAAAGCAGCTATTGTTCAGCAAAATCCTCAGCCAACCTGGACAGAGTAAGAAATGAGGATATCAGAAAAAGAGTAGGAATAATGCCATGTATCCAACATATAGAACATCAGCAGATAAAGTGGTTTGGTCATCTTATGAGAATGGACCCAAGCTAATTATCACTGAGAGCTTATAACAAACGATCAGCTGGATACAGAGCAAAGGGATGAACGGGAAAGAAATGGATCAATAACATCACGACCACCCTCCACAAACAGACTCAGTATGACCCTGGCATCACATCTGGCCTTGAACAGAACCATACAGCTCCCACCCCTACGCTTAATGGCAAGTGTGGATTTTATCAACCAGCTTCCACCTGGGGATAGACAACAGGCAATTATTTTGTTTTCCGCTACATAATGTAGGCTCAGCTGCCTGTACTGTTACTGTTTTTTTTTTTTAAATGACAATTTTTTTTTTTTAAACAGAGTGTATAGAGGGATTCCATTTTCTCAACTATTTCCATCCACACACTTTGCAAGTAGAACGTAAACCTTGATCACCAGGTATTTAGCCACTACTCTTCTACAATAATCAATGTACAATAAAGAGTGCTATAAATAACTTTTACCATAAAATATAAGAGGTTGGACATTTTATACAAAGGTGCTTCAAAATTAGATCTTACTTTGACAGTGAGGTTTTAAAACAAAAAGTAAAATAACTACCAATTTTACCAAATTTTGAACAGTCTGTCACAGAACTCATGTCATTTTGAAACTTCCTACTCCACTTAATGTGTAAACAAATAATGATCTGAGAAGGTTTGTTTAGCATTTACCCTCCCATCAGTCACTGCTCATTATATGTCAAGTGCTCACAGGTTAATACACATGTGGGTGATAATATCAATGTTTATTGATCACTAGAAATTTGACCACATTTCAAGTTCATGAATGAAACAACACTCAAAATATATCTGTAATTATAGTATATATGTAAAAGACATTCAAAGCATATCTATACTGTTACTAAGTTTTAAGTATCATAACTCACAATCCTGAGACTTCGTCCTCTGCATATTATCATTATGTGATCTGATCTCATTGTTGTTCGTCCATCACAAGTGATAATGACCATTTGTTACATCCACTTATGACAATTCAATTAGTTATATCCTTGATTATGGCCAATGAGCCATATTTTAGCTGTAAATGTCCTTGGACAGTTCGGCATAGAATGACCACTGTAGACAGATCTTGATCTATCCGTGACATTCTAGTTACTCTCTGCTGTCGAGCTGCTGCATTTCTCCTCTTTTCACAAGATAATTAGCTCTTTTTGATTGTAGAACGCCATGTAGATCTATTTTGTGCAAGTTCTTCCTATGTATCTTGGTCTATTTCAAAGGCTTTCAGTGAGGTCCTTAAGAAGTTCTTGTAGTGTTTCTTTTGGCCACCCTGAGATAGTGTACCCTTCTCCAGCTCACCATAGAGAAGTATCTTTGGCAGACGATGGCCTGGCATACGCACCAAATGACCTGCCCAACGAATCTATGTCTACATCAGGATAGTTTCAATGCTGAGGATACCAGCTCTATCAAGGACAGTGGTATCTGGAATCTTGCCTTGCTATCTGATGTTCATAAATTTTCTGAGACAAGTTGTGTGAAAGTGATTGTGGTTTTTCACATGGCATCTATACACAGTCCATGTTTCATTAGCGTATA
Organism: Meghimatium bilineatum; assembly: GCA_034231615.1. Taxonomy (NCBI): domain Eukaryota; kingdom Metazoa; phylum Mollusca; class Gastropoda; order Stylommatophora; family Philomycidae; genus Meghimatium; species Meghimatium bilineatum. Next base: position 69,232,643 of record CM067298.1, on the reverse strand, counting down.
ACAGCACTGGAAGTACCACTGCTCCGTAAACTTTTAGCTCAGTCTGTAGGTTAATGCCATTTCTATGCCAAACATTTGCGTACAATCTGCCAAAAGTGCTGCTTGCGTTGGCGATCCTTGTATACACTTCATCATTAACATTGGCATTTTTTCGTGGATGTAAAAATGACTTGCACTGGGGATTTTGATTAAAGTGAGGAGAAGTTGTGCAAAGCGTTGATCTCACTCTCTTGTTGGACCTCATTTAAAACCAGTGGCAAGGCAAATTGAGATGACTGAAAGTGAAGTACGATGCAGTGGATGACCATGGTTTTCTACGTGTCTCACCATGCCCGATGCTGTCAACACAGCATTGCTGGCGTTGGCCTACCCGGTTGGCCGATAAACTATCGTACCTCGAACGCATATCTGATCTCATATTGAGCATGTGGTAACTGTTCCAGTTCTGTATTGGTTGATAACTCTTTTTATTCCTATATGTTGTTCGCTTTTTACAATACCAAGCTTAACTCCTGGACCTGCAATCTAGCTATAGACACAGAAAAAGAAACACACAGTACATCTAACTTTGTGATTATATTCAAAATATCAGCACAGTCAATTGAACTGTCACTAGTCACTATGGTCGCACTGACAGGTCAGTTTGCTCTTTCATTTCCCACTAACACCTGCAATTTAAAGTGGAATAAGTGTATATAATCATAAGTGGATTATTTTGAGGGAGATTAAAACCAACTAGTTGTAAGTACGAGGTAAGTTCAAATGATATTTACATGTACTGCTTGACCTATAAGCATGCAAGATGTATGAAGACGTTATCACTGATGTAATAAGCACACACCAATGATCACGAGCAGGCAGTTGACAACATGGCCAGTGTGATAACGAATCCATCCAAATTGGAACAATGAGCAGTGATTCAGTTCCTTACAGCTAAAGGATGTCGACCGAACAAAGAATGCGGCAGTATATGGTAAAAAATATGTGTCAAAGACAACAGCGAAGGATTAGGCAAGAATGTTTTGGGAAGGGTGACAAGTAAATGATCTTCCGTGTTGGGTCAGGCACATCTTGACAGAAAAGACAACACCAAGATAGATGCAGTAATACAGGTTGATTATTGCTAGAGTTTGCATTCTGTAGCTGATGAACCCTTTGTGTTAGTTAGTCGTTGGGTCATCGTCACTGCACTCCAGAAAAATCCATAGGTGCTCAGATCTCCCCTTGAGTGTAGCCGACATTACACGTAGACTCACGGTGCCAGTACGCAGTTGATTGACCATCATTCTTTCTTGCCCCGAATTCGCTCCTGTCTAGCGGCACCACATTTCAAACCCTATTCTAGTCATGGAACAAGAGTCATCGTCACTAATACAGCCATTTGTTCGTGCGTTTGTAGGGCGTTCAAAATGTCTGTTCGATCCATCGCTCCACCAACAGCTGTAGTAGCAGCATGTGCGGCCAACATATCTGCTCTCTCATTATCCTGGACTCCCACATGTCCCAGCACAAAAATGAGTTACTTTATGCATACAGGAATTCTTCACTGCATCCAGCCACTGTTCCCGAATGTACCCCGCCTGAACTTTCACAATCATGCTCATGGAGTCACTGAGTATGCAGGCATGCTCGCAGATAGTCTGCAAGCACACCCATTGCAAAGCTTGGTTACTACCAAAATCTCCATTGTCATGCTGCTTGTCGTCTGAGCGAATGCACCACTTTCCTCTCTGATGGTCTCCCCCCACCTTTGAGCCATGAAGGCCCAGGCAATCCTGATGTATCTCTCAACCAACCCATCTGTATATATAATCATATCACCTTCCCTGGAATTTTCACCAATCACAACGAGTGCCTCCGACACCACTACTGTCGTATACCATTCCCTGCATTCTCTATTGAGTGTTATTATTACTGTGAAGGCTGTTGGACAATCTAAGGGCACAGACTCCATTCCGCACCAGGTAGCACATCCTCCAATCTGCACACACTCTGTATAATATCCTCTGCGCACCCTATCCACAACTTTCCTCTCTTAAGTCGACTGCCTTTCACTTTGAGAATTTCAGGGTGTAGTGGATGTTCTTTATTAGCTGTGATTTGTAGGCAGTCCCACGCCCTACAGATTTGTATTCTTTGCTCTGCAGTTGGGCAATCCAGTAAGTATCGCATAGCCCGTGCCGACGTATCTCTTGCACATCCCAAAATGATTCACATTGCCTCATTCTGGATTCTATCCAATCTATCTGTTTGAGTCTGACTCAGTGTCAGAATTGCCAGTGCGTTCTCTACCACTGCCACCACCAATCCCTGATACAACAGAAGTAGCAGCCTCTGTTCACATTGAGCAGCAGCCATAATTTTCATTGCCGCAAGACCTTTACACCAATGATCACGACATTGTATCATTTGGGTCAGTTTGGGAAATTATACCCTTTGTGTCATTTGGAACAGTTCAAATGGAGGCCACGCATTGTTGTGTCAGCTCTTTGAGCCGTGCAGCAAAGCAGGCAGTATGCAATGGAAACAGGGATCACCATACATAAAGCAAAATATTAAAATCACAAATTTCAGCAGAAAAGGTTATGCTTACATTTTTTTTTAACCAAGAAAAACTGTTGTTACTGGACTTAACCTGTATTACACCTTTGTTGAGTGGACTAAACAACGGTTTTTCCTTTACGTAGAGCTGTCGTCGAGTGTATTCAACCATTGTTATGAGTTTGTTTAGTGATGTGGGATCACATGATCATTAATATTACTAGACCAAGGAATTAGTGAGATAGAGACTAGGAATGTCATTTCCGTATCCGTTTACTGTTGAAGTAAGCTGTGGTTCAGAGATATCCTTCTAGAATTATAAATTCTCTTCGAATCGCGATCAATCTTAAATTATGGATGGCATTTGTCAGGAAATGTTTATGGAAAATGATTAGGATGATGAATTCTTGGGAATTACGTATGTTTTCAAAGTAGACATTTTAATATGGTGGTTTCATTATGAAATGACACCATACAAATATGGACCTAATGTAATGACGTCTAATTATAGACTAGGACTAGAGAACAATGGATCCGACAAGGTAAGTGACATCTACATGTTTTATTTGATGAAGATGGTAGGAAGATGGAAATAAAAAAAACATAATATCTACAATTTTTATACAAACACTCTGCTACCAATGTTAAACATGATCTTTAACAGCCTCGCAGCAGAGGAAAATCATTACTTGTGAAATGAAGTGTCTGAGAAAAGCTGCAATGGCTACTAAACTAGATATATTTAAAGACAGCAAGTAAAATGGTTTGTTCACCTTATGAGAATGAACCCAAACCAAATACTAATAAGAGCATATAACAAAATAATATCCGGGTGTAAAGCCAAAGGTAGACCAAGAAAACGGTGGATAGAAAACATCAAGATAGCTGTGACAGCGTAAGCTCCCACCCCTATGCTTAACGGCAAGTGTGAATACAATCAAGCATCATTCACCTGGGGACATACAATAAACAATTATAACAAAACTGCTGACGTACTTTACCTTGCTTAATCTTGTAATAAACCCACTTGGACGGGTTTAATTTGAACACGCCTCTTATCAGTCTAGGAAATTATTGAACAGTTATTTTATATCCACAACATAAACAAAATTCACTGAGATATTTCAAACACAAACTATACCTGCTTCACTGATGGCAATAACAACACCAAGTTCATTTTGGGCAGAGGTCAACAAGTATGACATAGAATCTCCCAAAGATAACTATTCACATATGTAAGAAAATATATGCATTTAAGTTCTTATAGTTAAGCTACAGCACTAAATGTATTGATAATATTTGCTATATATATATATAAGTGATACTATATACCATGCATTGAGGAAAATGTATCTATAAACTATTTAATGTTTTGCAATGGTAGTACTTTACGGAAGACTAGAATATGTCCACATTAACTCACTCTGTATGGACAGTCAAATGATTGACTTTGTGGCTGCATTACCCAATCGAGAAATCATTGAGGCATTTGATGTTTAATGTCTTTGGGATAATTTTCTTTATATTAAGAGTGAGAAAAACATGGCCTGCCACGTAATTTTTACTGGCTTGCCAGGCTTATTTAAAAGTAACATATGCATTTGGCCACAGGAGCTCATAACATATCACTTCTCAAGCTCAAGAAGTAAACCATGATGCTACATACTGATAAGGAAATAATTATGATGAATCTGTGATGCAAGTTCAACATGTAATTCTAACATGGCCTCAGAATGAACGCAAAAGAGATTTTTGGTAGAGAATATCTTCTGGCATTTCTAATGATCAACATAAAAGACAACAAAGTAGTAAAAGCTTCCATTTTCATCTTGGGACAATCTCATGAGACAACAAAAAAACACTTTCTATATTCCAGCCAGCATGTGTGGTCCCCATCCCGACCAATCCTGAATTTGGACCAGTGACTCCAAAAAGTTTCCAACCTCTTGTTTATACTTGATAAGAATTATTATAATCAAAATTTTCACTAAACTTTATATTTAGCATTATTTTGGTGTAATTTAGTCAGTTTTGTAAGTTATTGATTAGGTTTGGACTTGTGAATTAATTTTCACCCATGTCTCTAGTTTGTCTAACAGTTTATTTTGTTTAGGTTTATATTAGTTATTTGAAATCAACCATCAACCTACAAGTGCAACCTTTTCATGTATGTGTATTGCTGTGACCTAAATGGGGAGCAACTAATAGTAATGATGTGACCTTTCATTCATGTTGCAAGAGGTGACTAAGGAGGTCTGTGAATGAAGTCGGCTTTCTGATCTCGAGTAAGTCAAAATGACCCAAAATCCATGCTGAAGTTAGATGTGTGAGGTCAAAAGGACTGGATATCAGTGAAGCTGTAAAAAAAAAATACTGATTTCTAGACAAGTGGTTTCCCAGTGTGAACCTTATGCCATCCTTCTCTTTCTGGGTTCTGGAAAGAATGTCACCTAAAGATTCACTTTTACAGTTTGCTTAATACTGTATTAACCTTTATGGCTCTGACTTAAAATTACGCAAAATTACCCTGGGCATGACTTATTTTTTGGAAAATTTTGCGTTATTGATGGTGGGTGTTTTGAAAACGTGATAACTTTTTTGTTTTAAAAGATATCAAAATAATTTTTGCACATCTACATAAAGGAGTGAATATAATCGTGTTTTTGTTGTTGTTGTATGTGTGATATGACAGTTGTGAAGTTGAAAATTCGGGCCAAAAACGCAAAACTCCATTTATAAAATCTCAAATGTAAAATCTTTGTGACGACCCTAATACAAGAGCAATGTATGGCAACATTGATAAAATCCTCATAAATACCTATACTTAATTATATATATTGTTTTATATCCAAACTAATATAATATGGACTAAAAAAACGTGAAGATATCACATATAATGTCCATTCGGTCAACACTAGGTCTAGGCCGACACGCAGCGTAATTATTGTCTATGCACCCTGATACATATTATTTTTGTGTTTTTGAACGAATACACACACATTCTTATCAAATAACAACATATTAAACACAAAAAACAACAATTAGAACATGTAGGCACGATCACTTACCAATGTCACGCGGTACTCAATTTGATAGTAAAATACGGCCAGAAAATGGCAAAAGTTGCTCTAGAAATGCACTGACAAAATCTGGCTTTTGCTGGCTTTCACGTTCTTACAATGCAAATGTGTAAAGGAATTTGACCTTTAAACGGTGACGTATTCCTAGCTTTGTGTGGCGGGAATTTCTACATCATATGAGCTTAACTTCACGAAGTTCCGTACTCGGGAATCGAGCGATATCGCATGATTGCGACTATAGGGAAGGTGGGATACACACTCAAGGCGCAATGTTGTGCCCATAGGGTCCTAAAGGTTAAAAATTGTTTAATTATTTTTTTCAATTAAAAGGATACAACTCGACATATAATGATGTCTCCTGGTTTGAAACATTTATACATCTCAACTTTATCTTTTTCTGTTGCTCTCACATCCTCTTTTCTGAAAAGAAATGATTGCAATAGCTTCAGCAAAGGTCTAAATATAGCATATTTATTGAAATGTAATGATTATTTATATTTATTTAAAGCAACTTGAAAAATTACAAGAGGTAAAGTATGCACAATTATGGTAGTTTTAATGTGCATTCAACCCATATGCGGAAGGACTGAAGATCTCACTACTGGCCTATCAGACTAACCCCATTATGCAGGATTAAACTCTCAGCAGATGACATGCCAGTATAGTAAGTAAATTCTTATGGAAGCCTCACAATATTTCATTCTCTACAGTTACATTTCCATTTGTAGTGCAGAACCCAGCATTGCACATTTCACTGTTTATTATTTTTCCATTGATCTTGAGTCCTGGCATTTCAGGCTGCCAATGTGTACATGGTGCTCCAGCTAAGAAAAGGTGGCACATTGGGTGTGGTGAAATGCAACTTTCTGCAGGATGTGACAATCCCCTAGGAGAACCAAGAATCAGGCAAACATGTTATCCTTACATAATTGAAGAGTCCCCATGGGTGGTGGGGTATACCAATAACCATGGCCCAGAGCTGGGTTTCCAAGGACAACTTGGCAGGAAAACTGAAACCCATGAATCCAGCACTGAATGTTGTGGATAGAAAAGCTATAAAATCCCTCGAATTTATCCCCTCTGTGTAGACTTTTTTTCAATGAATAGAAAGTACACTACTGTACACTACACAACAAGTCTTTAAAACTTCATTTTAATTCAAATCTTTGATTTGTGTAGTTGATGCTTTAAAAACACAATCCTTTTAAAACAATATAACTAATGATAAAACCAAAAATATTGCAAATGGACTGAATAATGGACATTTAACAGGCTGAACTTGGAAATGGCGATGAAGTTTTCCTAAACACTTATCACATGAAAATAAATGTTTTGACAAAACGGTTTTATCAAAAACACATTCACAATATCATGTTGTGAATGGTGTGGCGCATGGCCGAGAGGTTAGAGTGTTGATCTCACACCTGTGAGGTCCAGAGTTCGATCCCCAGTAAGGACTTGGTTTTTTTCTCTGTTGGAATGTAAATAAAAAATTTCACCCTGAACATGACATGGCGACAGCATTTATCATACATGGCACTCAGACGGGAACTTTCCATGTAACTCTAACGGGAAAAATACAGTATGAAAATTATTTTTATTTTACACTCACAACATAAAGAATGATGAGTAAGAACAGCACTGTCCACATTTGCATTACAGGGCTAAATATAGGTTCTAGATAAAGGCCTTTTGGTTGAAACATCGATTTTCGTGTGTTATCAGTGATTAACAAAACATCATCACACCGTTTCCCAGTGATTAGCAAAATTTGATCACACTGTTTTCAAGTTTCACTTGTTGAATTTCAATTATGTTTCAGTTGTTACCTATTTTCAGTCCGGCTCTGTGGCGAAGAGCGCGTCTGTGACGGCAAAGATACCGAGTTCGATCCTCACCACAGGCAATTGTGCATCCGGACCATTCAGAAAGCAATGGCAACCTACTGAACATATTTATATTGCCTAGAAAATCACCACAGCCAACAAATGCTACCATTTCAGCAAATGCTACCATTTCAACTCACAGGACGTAGCGTCCTGGATAGGATATGCTACCAATTTTTTTATTTGTTTCCTATTTATATATTTAATAAAAGAAATGCCATAGAAGCAATGATGCTTTTCATATAAGGATGCATCAAAACATGTGGTGAAAGTATTAGTTTGGTCTGCAGCAATGATTGAAACTTAAAGGTGAAAAATGAAGCTCATCACAAAGACATAAAACAGTGACACAAGGACAACTGTTAACATAAATGTATGTATAAGCATTTTCCAATATGTGTAAGGTACCTGCTATACAGAGATATACAAATGGGACATCCTATAAATTTTACAATATTAAATGACACATACATGAAGATAAGAAGTATTATGAGTCACAGAAAGAAACAACACACAGTCAAAGAAGAAAGCTAATATGAATTTGCTAATCATAGTCAATCCAGTTTGTAATGGTACAGATTTGAATAAGTTACCTTATCATGCCCCTGAATACATCATTAAGAGGAGTTGTACCAACACAAGTGATTTCACACTTGCAAAATCTTGGATTCACATTGGTCACCTACAAAAGCAAAAATATCTGCTCCATGGACATATTCTGATAATATATATTATATATATATATATATATGATAATAATTTATATATATATATGTTAATAATTTATATATATATATATATATATATATATATATATATATATATATATATATATATATATATATATATATATATATATATATATGAGGAAAATGCTGATATAATCATAATATTCTGGGAATGAACTGCATCAATAAGATGTGAACAGCTACTCACCGCACATAAAAATAAAAAGAGGGGTACGGCAAGGATGTATTTTTATTAACTAGCTTATTTAACATTTACAGATAACATTTTTAAATATATAGAAGGAATACTCAAGATCAACAAAAATAATAAACAAACTGCAATATGCTGATGACATTGTCATTTTAGCAGAAAGTGAACAGGAACTACAAAGACTGATAAATCAAGTAAAGAATATGGACAATATAAACATCCAAAACATCATGATAATCAGAAAAATTTTAGTAGAACAGACGTGAAACATAAAAATACATGGAGAGATACTACAACAAGTACTGGAAGATCATTACTAATATTTTGGACCAATATGAAAAGAGTTGGTAACATATATTGAGCATATCGAAAGACAGCAAGTAAAATGGTTCTGTCACCTTATAAGAATGAACCCAAACCAAATACCAATAAGAGCATATAACAAATGAATATCCAGACAAATGACAAAAGGAAGACCAAGAAAACATTAAGATAACCATGAATAAACATGGAAAATGCAGCCAAGGTGACTCGTCTGGCCTTTGGAACAACAGCTGAAGCTCCCACATCTATGCTCAAGTGTGACGGCAAATGTGAACATCAATCATCGTTCACATGGGGACAGACAATAGACAAAAATCACAAATGATGGTAGATGTGAAACAAAAGTTAAAAGGAGAACAGGAATGGCTAACAGTATTCCATGACATGAGGAAAACACTAAACAAACAACTAGAAGACAGATTTGATGCCTTTGATAAAAAAGAATATTGCTACTGGTTTCAAATGAGGTTGAACAAGAGAGTGAGGTTGACACTTTGCACATCTTAAATCAACTCACTTAAATCAAAATCCTCAGCGCAAGTATTTTCACATCCACATAAGCTGAAAGTTTACAGAGCAGTCGTACTTCCAGTGCTGTTTTACGCTGGTGAAACATGGACTGTGTACAGACGACATGTGAGAAAACCCAATCACTTTCACACAACTTTTGTCTTAGAAAAATTATGAATATCAGATGGCAAGTCAAGATTCCAGATTCTGGTACCCCTAGCATTGACACTATTCTAATAAAGACACAGATTAATTTGGCAGGTCTCAGCAGAAGACGGATGTGTCAAGTCATTGGTGCATATAAAAGCATTTGCATTCTCTGGACTACATCCTGCCGGAAATCTAGTAGGACCATGGTCCTACAAGGTAGATCTAGCAGGAGTTTGAGAATGAATGCTGAAGAAGAATTTGGCAGGTCATCTGTATGTATGTCAGATCATTGCCTGCCAAAGATACTTCTGTATGGCGAATTGCAAAAAGGCATACTCTCAAGGTGGCCAAAAGAAGCACTACAAGGACTCATTAATAATAATAAACCCATAACCTGTCAGGGCCATAGGGGTGTCACAATGAGACATTTGGTGCAGAAAGACATCCTGATGAGTTTGGAAACCTCACACCCTGTCCATTCTTTAATATTATCCAGACATGTCTTCTTCTTCTTTCCACCCCATCTTCTTAGTCCCTCGGCAGCACCTTCAAGAACATCACGAATCATCGAGGAATGTCTGATCATGTGCCCGCACCATCAGAGTGTACAAAGTTTCACAATTGTCAACAGTGGTTCTTGTTGCACTGTTAATTAATTTTATCATGTATAAAAACATTGGTCTAATGTTCTCGATAAGAGATACCCAACACAAGTCGATAACATGTTTTCAGAAGCAGATTTTTCTTTCTAAATCTGTTGTTAAAGTCTAGGTCTGCCAAACACATAGAAATATTGACAAAATCAAAGATTTATATAAGTTGATCTTAACACTGGTTGTGATCCTGCTTTTCCAAATGGTGGTTAATCTTGTCATAGCGACTGTGGCCATTGCCAGTCGTTTCTGAACTTTAGCTGTTGATTCACCATCACGACTAAATCTGGGCTCCCAGATAAGCAAACATGGAAACCTACTCCAACATACGATTTTAAGCTTTATATTGGTTGGAACTAAGTGAATATTTCTATTCGCCAATATTTTACTCTAATCTGCAATGATCTCCATACCAAGTTTTTTGCTAGATAACTCCAATCTTGTTAATTCTTATAGTTCTGCTGCTGCTGTTGTCATCATTAGATCGATATCATCAGTGAAGTGGAGATTTGGAAGTTGTCATCCTCCATCGATGTTGGATGAAATTCATTAACATTTCTATTATGATTGCTTGTAGGTAGATGTTAAATAGTGTTGGTGAATGTAAGTATCATTGTTGAACACCGACATTAGTTCTGAAAATTTCACTGATTTCATTATCTATGAACACAGCACTTTTTGTTTCCTTATATAGTACCTCTATGACAGCAATAATGGTGTAGTCAAAATTAAACTTGTATAATATACCAGAGATTTATATGCAAAACATAATCAAAAGCTTTGGTGAAATCAATAAAATTATGAAATAGATCAAGCTGATGTTGTGTTTTTCACTTATTAGGCGTAGATTGAAAATTTGTTTTACAGCCTTTTTGTTCTTCCTGAATTTGGCTGGTTCTTTTTATCAAGATTTCTTCTGCTTTATGATTTAATCTATTGAGTATAATTCTCAGCATTACTTTACTTGGATGTGAAATGAGATTGATTGCTCTATATTTTATACAACACTTCAAATCTTTTTTTTTGGAAGTGGTATTAGTAGCGACTGAGTCCATGACACAGGTCAATTTTTTGTAAACCAAGTCTTCCAACATATGATTGTCATGCTTCTTATCCTCCATGTATCAGAAATTCTGATGTGATGTCAATTCCTGGGGATTTTCTTTATTTCAGTGAAGAAAATTGCTTTCTCCACGTCTTCTCTTAATATGTCACAGTCTTCTACCTGTTATTTAGCCAGGTGTCGTTTAGTGCAGGTATGTCAAATGTGCAGCCCTTTGCATGTGTGCGGCCTGCACAAAGGATACTGCAATTGTCTCATTTAATGGCGAAAATTGCAGTTTTAATACTTTAAACTGGGTGTATAAAACAGAAATCTGGAACTGTGTCACATAGAAAATAATACAGCCATTTTAAGTTAGGGTTTTCTATGAATATTGGCAAAATTGACCGAAAGTAGCAGACAGGTTGTTATTGCCATGTTAAAATTTTAAAACAATAATACATTGTACCTTGTGGAATCGTGCCAGTAATTATATTATTTGTTTTTATGAAGTTCTGCATAAACTGACACCGTTTAAAATGGCACAGCACCTTCAGCTAAGAAGAAAAGGACACTTGAAGAAAGGAGAGTATTTCACGAAAAATGGGAACTACAGTATTTTTGTACAATGGTAAATGGAAAGATACATTGTTTAGTATGCAATTGCCATGCCAAAAGAGTACAACTTAAAAAGACATTATGAAACCAACCATCAATCCTACGATAAATATGAGGGATTAATGCGTGTTTCAAGACTCAAGGAATTGAAGGCTAACTTGATACAGCAACAGACATGTTTTACAAAAATAGATCAAGCCAATGTCGCTTCCGTTATCGCAAGCTATGAACTCAGCCGAATGGTCGCCATGAGTGGGACAGTGAAGGAGATTTCATAAAGCATTGCCTTGTAAAAGCGGCTGACATTGTGTGCGCACAGGAAGCACAGTTATTTAAGGATATTTTGTTAACCAGGAACACTTTTGCTGGACGGATTGATGAAATGGCAGATGATTTGAACATTTTTCTACTGCTATTGATGAGACCGTTGACATCACTGGAATAGCACAGCTTACAGTTTTTATTAGGGCATGTGACAGTGAATTTAATATCTATGGAGAACTGATTGAACTAATCCAAATGCATGACATTACAGCGAGCAAAGACATCTTTGAAAAAGTCGTGCAGATTTTGCATGATTATGATGTGAGTAAACTTTATCTACTGACGGTGCTGTGAATATAGTTGGCAGATATAATGGTGTTGCTGCCTAGTTGCAAACAAAAATTGAGAACTCGTATCCAGATTCATCATTTGCACATTTTCACTCCATTATTCATCAGCAAAATTTGTGTTCAAAGACTCTAAAATTGAATCACGTGCTTAGTGTGGTCACAAAAACAGTGAACTTTATCAAATGCAATGCTCTCAACCATCGTTAATTCAGTTGTTAGAAGACATGGATAGTCAGTTCACCGATGTTCCATTCTACACAGCAGTCCGTTGGTTGTCATGTCACAAAGTGCTGAAAAGATTTTATTTGCTGAGACCAGAAATTACTTTATTTTTGGAGATGAAAGGTAAAATCACAGATGAAATAAAAGATGAAAGTTGGATCCAGGATATAGCGTGTGGACATTACTTCACATTTAAGTGATCTTAATTTGAAATTACAAGTCAAAAACAAACTCATCATTCAGTTGTACGATGACATCAAGTGTTTCTATACACAGCTAAGCTTATGGAAGACACAGTTGTCACGTGAAAATGTGGCTAATTTTAATAACTGCAAAGAACTCAAAAACCAGGCCAATGCTGAATCTGTACTTACCTTTGCTTCTTCTTCTTCTTTCGTTCACTTGAAACATGTCTATATCTGCAATTCTGTCTCCTGAATAAAACTCACTGTCTTTTGTAGTTCATACAGTGTCCCATAGAGCTTTGATTCCAGTGTTGTTTCCTCTGGCCAATATGTCTGCCTCAGCGTTTCATGCTCAGAACACTCTTGAAGTATATGTTTGGCACTCTGTACTGCTTGTCCACATCTACACATGGCCGTGTTGCCAATCTTGAACTTTGTATAAATGTGACTGCGGAGTCGGTTGTGTCCTGTTCTGAGACGTAGAATTGTAACTTGTTCTGATCTGTTCATAATGTGATAATCATCTTGTGTTGGTGTATGTGGCTTTCTTATTGATTTTATCATCTGTTTTTTCTGATGGTAGGTGATTGGTATATCTGGTTGGTCTTCGGCAGCACCTTCCTTAGCGAGTTGGTCTGCTTTTTCATTTCCTGGTATTCCACAGTGAGAGGGTATCCACTGCATGGTTACCCTATACTGGTAAGACAATTTGCTAAGTAGTTTTTTCAAGTCTGTTAGTTTTCCAGACTGGAGAGCTTGAAGCACTGACCTTGCATCTGTCAGGAATACCACAGGCTGTAGGTCAGAGTTGGAGTTCAACAGTTTTTTTTAGCTGCCACACTAATTGCCTGGATTTCTGCATCATAATTATTGCAAAATTTTCCTATTGGTGTTCTGATTGTATCTCTAGGCTTGTGTGGATATTCTATATATACACCAGCACCTCCATTCCTCACAGCATTCTGTGCTGACCCATCTGTGTATACTCTGACCCATATATCTTGTGGATATTCCTCATCCAGGAAACTGAGGGTGACTGTCCTCCGCTGCACACTGTTCAGTTCGTCCTCGCTTAGTATTCCTTTCACATGGGTCTGAATGTATATTGGCATTCCATGCCTTTCACTCCATGGGGTTTGTTCTGGTACAGACCTTAAGGGGCTGTCAACTTCAGGTAGGTCTGTAAGTTGTCTACCGTGTCGTTTAGCTTGATGGATAAAGCAGTTTCTTTTCAGTCGCCCCATTGCTAGGTTTTGGAATCTTTCCTTCATTGGATGACTTGGCATACACTGAAACTTTTCTGCTTGAATTAGTACTTTTGTGTCTCTGCGTTCGCCAAGTGTTTGCATTCTTCCCATTTTCTGCATCTCTGTTATGGGTGTTGATTTCATTGCTCCCAACATTATTCTAAGTGCCTGGTTTTGCACTTTATCTAGATCTTGTAATGTGGTGTTTGATGCAGGACACCACGCAGCTGAACCATATTCCAGGTGTGGTCTTATGCCTTGCTGGTAAACTTTACTGAGTATATTTCCACTGGCTCCCCATGTGGTTCCACTTAGTTTTCTCAGGATAGCTAACTTCCTCCTGGCTTTTGTTGTTGCTTTGTTTATGTGCTGCTTCCATGTCAGCTTATCATCAAAAGTAACTCCGAGGTATGTTGGTTGTTTGTCTTCTTTCAAGAGCTCTCCATCTATCTTGATATGACCGGCTTTTTGTTTTGGTGAGAGGGTAAAGAGTGTAGTGCTGCACTTATCTATGTTAATGCTGACACACCATCTATTTGACCATAAGGTTAGGGTATCGATAGCTCTTTGTATTTGTTTAGTGGCCACTGTCGCATGTTCTTCCGTGCACCAGATCACCAGGTCGTCAGCATACATTGCCACTTTGATCCCGTGTGGTAGTTCAGCAACTAGGTCATTGATGTAAACCAAGAAAAGTGTGGGTGACAGGACTCCTCCCTGGGGGACTCCATGACGCAGTAGGACTTTCTTGCTTTTGCGACCATCTAATTGTACCCTGGCTCTTCTCTTATGCAGGTATGCTTTTACCCATTTGTACATTCTTGAGCTAACCCTGCAATTTCGCAATTTCTTTAGGAGCCCTTCTTTCCAGACCTTATCAAATGCTTTCCTGAGGTCTATCCATGCTGCTAGTACCAGTTTCTTTTCTTTGAAGGCATCCTCAATCTCTTGGGAGAGGTAGGTTGCCTGATCTTCAGTAGAGTAGCACTGTCTGAAGCCTGCTTGCTGTGATACCAGAAGGTTTTCACTTTCAAGGTACCACTGCATCCTAAGATTGATAATGTGTTCCATTGTTTTGCATAGACAGCTTGTGAGGCTGATGGGCCTGTAGTTGGAGACTGTGTTGCCATCTTTTCCTGATTTGAGGAGAGGTATCATTATTGCTTCTCTCCATGCCTGTGGTACATTACCTGTGGACCAGCTTGTGTTAAAGATCTGCAGCAGCTTTGCTCTTGCTGCAATTCCCAGGTTTCTAATCATTTCATTGGACACTCCATCAGCTCCAGGGGACTTTTTCATTTTCAATTTGGATATTGCATGCTCCAGTTCTTTCATTGTGATTGGTGCCTCCATGACTTCAGGTATAGGTTCGTCTTGTCCAATGTTTTTCTGGTTCGCTCGACCTCCTGTTGTTTGTCTGGGCTGACTTTGACGTTATTGTCTTCTGCAAAGGAATCAGCTGCATGTTTACCTGTTAAAATGTTTCTATCTTTATAAAGTGTGATCCTGGTATTTCTCCCTGTACCTTCATCATTTAGTTGTTTTACAAGTTTCCATAATTTCCTAGTATCTCTTTCTAGGTTCAGCGTCTCTGTTTTTTCTTTCCAGCTGTTCCGTCTGGCTTGTAACTTGGCTCTTTGAAATTTAGCCTTTGTTTGCTGATATTTGTTGTGATGTTCTTGGCTAGGTCTGTTCTCAGCCTGCTGTCTAGATGTTTCCATCACATTTTGCAGCTTTTCCAGTTCATCATTCCAGTAGGGTTTGTAGTTTTTGTGTGCCCCCCTGGGTATGGTTTTACTAGCAGCATGTAGTATACATCTATTAAATTCACTCACTGCTCTATTGATGTCTTTGTCCAAGTTCATGTCCTTAGCTAGAACACTGGTTAAATGATGGTACATTTTCCAGTCTGCCCTCTTATAGTTCCACCTAGTGAGCGTGCTGCTGTCCTTGGTATATTCATTGTGAATTTCCAGAAATACTGGTCTGTGGTCACTACCCCCAAGCTGCTTTCCAACGACACGTGTGATGTTCCATTCCAGGCCTGATGAGTGGAATGCCAGGTCTGGTGTAGAGGTGGTGTGCCATGCTCTCGAGTAGAAGGTTGGTGAGTCTGCTGGCTGGTTAATAAGGATGAGATTATTTTCATCCTGCCAGCTCTCAAGTTCCTCACCTCTCTTGTCGATATGATCGTAGCCCCAGCTCTGAGAGTGGCTGTTGAAGTCACCACACACCATAAGCCTTTTTTTGTCTGGAATTGTGTCTAGTGCCAATGGTTTATCATTTGGGCAGTAGTAGTTCAGGAGATGGAATTCTGCACTGTCTGTTTTTAGGTGGAGCATCTGGTATTCTGTCCCTTCCATGTATACTTCCAGCTGACATGCGCTGATATTGTTTTTAACTAGTGTCAGAATTCCACCCTATCGCCTGTCCTTTCGGTCAGATCGGTAGCCTCTGGTTTTGAAGGCTATGTCGCTGCTGAGGTGTGTTTCTTGGATACAGCATATAATTAACTTGTTCTTCACTGAGGACATTCTCAAGTTCCAATTTTTTGCTGTATCCATCTCTTTTACTGTTGACACCCTCAGCATTCCAGTGCATTATTTTTATTGGTCGTTTATTTGTTTGGCCAGTAGCTCTATTCCCTTGCCTCCTGGCTCCTCGGGGCAATTGAGAAGGACTTCCAGTAACTGAGGTTGGGCCCTTTCGAGGTATAGGGCCTGGCACCGTCTCTGCCTGAACAACCGCCACAGGGCAGGCACCATAACTGTTATTAGATGCAGACATGTTTCCATTGTGTTTTATGCATGGAAACCTGATTATCTGTGCCCCTTTTGGCTGGTTGCCTCCGTCTTCAGCACTCTGCTTACTTGGGCCGGACTATGGTCCTGCTCGAGTGGGAGTGCCCGACCAGCCTTAGTTTCCAGCCTCTGATGGCTGAACTAAGCCACATGACCACTTCAAGGTTCTGGCATCGATGGGGTTACCTTTGCTAAATATGAGAGTCACCTAGAGTTATTGTTAAAAGAGTTCCAGGAAAGATTTAATGATTTCTCATCTTTTGAATACCATTTTGCATTATTCTCAGCATCACGATTCAGCTTTGATGTTGTCAAAGCAGAGGAAAACTTGCAGATGGAGCTATTAGAAATGCAATATGATTCTACACTCAAAGCAAAGTAACTAGAAGTCTGGTTTGATACAAAAGCAAACCCTCAGATAGAAAATGACAGAACACTACACAAATTTTGTGTTTATTCAGTAATCTCCACTTTGATTTCAATAAATTACGTATTGTAATTAATGATGCCACATCAAGTGGATGAAATCATGCTGGTTTCTATGGTTACATAGCACAGAAAACATTGATGCTAACATACAAACACATGTACTAAAAAACTATAATATTATCAAATAAGATAAGTATATCTGTAACTTTGTCCATTTTCACTGCATTGACAGTTTGACATTCATCAAGATTACTCTGATTGTGAATAGACCTATCTTTCACTACTTCTATGTGAGGTATTCAGAACTAACCAATCTTGTGTATGCTGATATTCCAATTTTCAGAAAAATGAGATCATATATTCGAAACCAGTTTCATCAAATATCTAGGGCTTTTATTATGGGAACTAGGCCTACATGTTTGAAGTAGTTAACAGTTACAGAATGATGTTGTCATGCTGTGTAAGGGAGACTGCGTTGCAAGTTTAATTTGATATATTTCTCAGCAAATAATTTGACACAAGTAAATTAAGCTGACATGAAATTGGCGAAAAAATTTTCTCTCTTGCATGTTACATGACAAATAAACTTGTCTTACATGCCATTCACAAAGATATGTTCACACATCAGTACCAATTATCTGTAAATTGGTCTGAATTATAAAAATTAATTGCAAATTGTATTTTTCATTAATTTTCTTGCACAATCATCTCTTATTTTTCCAGAATTATTCCCTTTGCCCTGGGCTTGCAGCTCAGAGTTTTCCCTGATCTGCAGGCATTGAAAGGGTTAAAGCTACATCCTCAGTATATAAACGGATTGGTTTATATTCGGAAATATACAGCAAATTTTCTTTTTAGTATAACATATATAGGCAAAACTGGCATGAGATTTGGTGATTACTTCTGCTAACATCTTCGCCATCAATCAACCACAAATTTCTCATTTTTGTTGCTACGCATTCCATTGGTACTGATCATCTTGGTGCCCACAACATCCAAGTCACTGTAATAAAATCTTGCTTCTCACTAGATCATTGAGAATCATATTATATTGCTGTATGGTACCTTAAAGTAATGTGGTCTTATTCAAATTAGTGTATCTAAATAGCTGACCTAGAATATCCCAAGATCAACCTAATTTTAGGAAAAGGTAATCAGAATACAATAAGGGCATCACCATACATTTCCAATAAGCCTCAACTTTATTAAAAGAGAACTTACCCTGGCAATGACAAGGTCACCAATATTAGGAATTGCATCATGCTTTTCTCCTGTGCTAACACTTATTGATTTAGTCTAGAGAGAAACAAAATAAAGGTTGGTTACATGCTTCTCAGTGGATGCATGCCTCATGAATTAATATTCTGGTGGAAAAAATATGGAATACAGTCATGAATAGTTTAAGATAGAAAGGAAAATTTTCTGTCTGATTCGAAGAAGAGAATGGAGAATGTGTTATATATTTGTATGTCAATGGTTCTGAACTCCAAGAACTCACCTCAAAGTTGGAAGATGCTAGTTGGAAATATGGCATGGAAATTAGCATTGACAAAAGCAAGATATTGGTGACTAATAATATTAAGTAAGATTCCAAGAATATCTGGTTAAACGGTCACAAACTTTAAAAAATTACCACCTTAAAATATCTTGGGTTCCAAAAATGTGGTGATAGCAACTCTGGAAATGAGATTACGCCAAAAATTGAGCTGGCTATGGCTGCCAAGGCAAGGTTGAATATGATTTGGAAAAGTAAGATCAGTATTTACAGTAAAAATCAAGTTATGTAGATTGCTAGTGCTAAGTATACTTTTATATGGATGTGAAAGTTGGACACTAAATGTAGACATAGAAAGAAGGAGGCAAGCTTTTGAAAATAAGTGCTACACATGAGTTTGTTAAGAATTAGCTCTGTAGCTCTAAAAAAATATATTTTTTCCAGCAGGAAATAAACAAACTTGCAGGTTATCAAGAACCAATTTTGGCAGTGGTGAAATAGCATAAACATGTTTAGTTATGTATCAAGACATGTCCTCGTAGCATAAAGTTGGAGTTATCATTAAGATATTTATGCTTTCAAATATATTTCTGGACATTACATTACAGTCAGATTCAACAGCTCACCAGCGGACTACAACATTTTGTAAACTCCAAACACATAGACCTAGTTCACAAAGAAATACCATGATATTATCTGGTGAAACAGGCTTCCAAGAAGGATCTGGTTTATCTAAAGATTTTCATACCAGCATAAACATTAGTTTGTTCTGCACATACCTCAAAGAATGGCATGTAAAATAGCAAAATATAGGCCTAATTAAAAGCAGAGTAATCTGGATCAATATCACTTGAAGGACCTTATTTCTTATGAAATTGATGAATATTGACATAGATCTGCTATGGAATATTCATAATTGTTTCTAGGTCAAGGGAGTGGTGAATGTATGGAAGGGGGGGATTCACTTTAAAAATTATCTATTATCCTCATCTAAATCATAAGTAGGATCACACTTTATAAAAATAGAAACATTTTAACAGATAAACATGCAGCTGATTACTCTGTAGAAGACAATAACGTGTCAAAGTTAGCCCAGACAAACAACAGCAGGTTCGAGAGAACCAGCAAAACATTGGACAAAGCGAACCTATACCTGAAGTCATGAAGACACCAATCACAATGATGAAAGAACTGGAGCATGCAATATCCAAATTGAAAATGTCCCCTGGAGCTGATGGAGTGTCCAATGAAATTATTAAAAACCTGGGAACTGCAGCAAGAGCAAAGCTACTGCAGATCTTTAACATAAGCTGGTCCACACGTAATGTACCACAGGCGTGGAGAGAAGCAATAATGATACCACTCTTCAAATCAGGAAAAGATGGCAACACAGTCTCCAATTACAGGCCCATCAGCCTCAAAAGCTGTCTATGCAAAACAATGGAACGCATTATCAATCTTAGGATGTAGTGGTACCTTGAAAGTGAAAACCTTCTGGTATCACAGCAAGCAGGCTTCAGACAGTGCTACTCTACTGAAGATCATGCAACCTACCTTTCCCAAGAGATTGAGGATGCCTTCCAAGAAAAAAAACTGGTACTTTCAGCATGGATAGACCTCAGGAAAGCATTTGATAAGGTCTGGAAAGAAGGGCTCTTAAAGAAATTGCAGGGTTAGCTCAAGAATGTACAAATGGGTAAAAACATACCTGCATAATAGAAGAGCCAGGGTACAATTAGATGGTCACAAGAGCAAGAAAGTCCTACTGCGTCATAGAGTCCCCCAGGGAGGAGTCCTTTCACCCACACTTTTCTTGGTGTACATCAATGACCTAGTTGCTGAACTACCACATGGGATCAGAGTGGTAATGTATGCTGACGACCTTGTGCACGGAAGAACATGCGACAGTGGCCACTAAACAAATACAAAGAGCTATTGATGTCCTAACCTTATGGTCAAATAGATGGTGCATCAGCATTAACACAGATAAGTGCAGCACTAAACTCTTTACCCTCACCAAAACAAAAAGCCGGTCATATCAAGATAGATGGAGAGCTCTAAAGAAGACAAACAACCCACATACCTCGGAGTTACTTTTCATGATAAGCTGACATGGAAGCAGCACACAAACAAAGCAACAACAAAAGCCAGGAGGAAGTTAGCTATCCTGAGAAAACTAAGTGGAACCACATGGGGAGCCAGTGGGAATATACTCAGTAAAGTTTACCAGCAAGGCATACGACCACACCTGGAATATGGTTCAGCTGTGTGGTGTCCTGCATCAAACACCACATTACAAGATCTAGATAAAGTGCAAACCCAGGCACTTAGAATAATGTTGGGAGCAATGAAATCAACACCCATAGCAGAGACGCAGAAAATGGGAAGAATGCAAACACTTGGCGAACGCAGAGACACAAAAGTACTAATTCAAGCAGAAAAGTTTCAGTGTATGCCAAGTCATCCAATGAAAGAAAGATTCCAAAATCTAGCAATGGGGCAACTGAAAAGAAGCAGCTTTATCCATCAAGCTAAACGACTCCGTAGACAACCTACCTGAAGTTGACAGCCCCTTAAGGTCTGTACCAGAACAAACCCTGTGTAGTGAAAGACATCGAATGCCAATATACATTCCGGCCCATGTGAAATGAATACTAAGCGAGGACGAACAGAACAGTGTGCAGCGAGGACAGTCACCCTCAGTTTCCTGGATGAGGAATATCCACAGGACATATGGGTCAGCACAGAATGCAGTGAGGAATGGAGGTGCAGGTGTATATATAGAATATCAATACAAGCCTAGAGATACATTCAAAACACCGACAGGGAAATTCTGCAATAATAATGATGCAGAAATCCAGGCAATTAGTGTGGCAGCTAAAAAACTGCTAACTCCAACTCTGACCTACAGCCTGTGGTGTTCCTGACAGATGCAAGGTCAGTACTTCAAGCTCTCAAGTATGGAAAAGTAACAGACTTGCAAAAACTACTTAGTGAATTGTCTTACCAGTATAGGGTAACCATGCAGTGGATACCCTCTCACTGTGGAATACCAGGAAATGAAAAAGCAGACCAACTGGCTAAGGAAGGTGCTGCCGAAGACCAACCAGATGTACTAATCACCTACCATCAGAAGAAAAAAACCAGACGATCAAGTCAATAAGAAAGCCACATACACCAACACAAGATGACTATCACATTATGAACAGATCAGAACAAGTTATAATTCTACGCCTCAGAACAGGACACAACCGACTCCACAGTCACATGTATACAAAGTTCAAGATTGGCAACACTGCCATGTGTACATGTGGACAGGCTGTACAGAGTGCTAAACATATACTTCAATAGTGTTCTGATCATGAAATGCTGAGGCAGATATATTGACCAGAGGAAACAACACTGGAATCAAAGCTCTATGGGCCACTGTATGAACTACAAAAGACAGTGAGTTTTATTCAGGAGACAGAATTACAGATATAGACATGTTTCAAGTGAACGAAAGAAGAAGAGTTTACGCTTCAAGAGTTACTCTATAAGAGTAAACAATTTTCGCTACAAAAAACAACTAAGAAGAACCAGCTTTGTGACGACGGCTGACATACTTAGTGGAAAACTAAAACTAATTAGTTGTTCCCTCACCAAAATGATAACCCAATCAGCCTATATCCCCTTTGGGCCATTAAACCCGTACCTAGAATAAAAATGTTCATACAGAACATAAAGACAAAAGCTGACCTAGATCTAAGTGCCCTAAAACAATTAGTATTGAAGATGATTCATAATGACTAACTGAAATCTTCTTGGACCAGAGTGATACAGATGGTTCAGCAGAGGAGCCAGTGAGAAATGGTTTTAGGAGCATCCATATATAATGGTCCAATGGGAGAAACTTGAGATCTCAATTGCCACTGATATTTATTGCACAAATTTTAAACCAGAGTTAAGCAATCAAAAAAGCAACTTTTTTTGCTGTTGTGATCAACCTATCTGAAGGAAACCAGGAGTCCTGACCAATGTCAAATCTTCTTTTCAGGCCCTGTAGAACCCAAGCACATTTCATCTCTCAGTGGCATAAAATCAATTCTCTCATCTAAACAACCAATTTAAAGTAGTAGTTCTCTAATGGATTCCATGTCGTTCACAAATCTTGAGAAATGAGATAGCGGATCAGCTAGTAAAAACTAAAGTAACTGCAAGCAACAACATTTAAAAGACGTATCATTTCCAGAAATAAAGGCCACCATCAAAAGTCCCATGAATATGGAATGAAACTCAGCTCATCCATGCCAATGCCATCCACAAGCTTGAAAGAAAAGAACAGTCATTTTTAGGTTGAGAACAGGCCATGAGACTCAAATAACACATGTACAAGAGAGTTGGGGATGCTGACATATGCCCTAGTGGATAATCTGCAGAAAAACTACAGTACTGCCCACTACACCACATCACAAGGAGAAAACTATGGCTATCTGAAACAACTCTAACAACTAAGTTCTACGACCCTGACACAGATCTGATGATCACAGTATATCATCTTACCGAAGAAATCCATATCAGCATCTGACTCCAGGAGAACAAGGAAGAAGATTCAAATTACCATTGGGGCTTATACAACTGAGAATGATGTCCAGGTTCTACACAATAACAGAGACATTACCTAAGGTTCTGGATGTCAGTTTCCAGACCTGATGGCAATGTGTTGGAAAAAAAACTTCAACAATAATCTATTGATTGCAGTTGTGCTTCAAGAATTGACTAATGAACTAATTAAAATTACCCAATAGGGTCAGTACCAATCCTGGTGGGCCGCTGCCTGCAATTTTAATTCTCATATTGACCTGCAGCCCATTGTTTCTCCTTTTTTACATATGGTGTTTTTTAGAGTAGTTTTAAGTCTTCCTCATTTTCTTTTCCCATTCGGTGTCCACATGAGTGCTTGTTGGTTCAATCCATAAATGTGCTGCAAATGTGAAACAAATATAAAACAGAATAAATAATTTATAATATATTTACAGTTTTTTTATCTGTGCTATATTCTCCCAACCAGCCTACACGGCAGGAATGTATAAAGCCATCACGAAGGTAAGTGCCGCTACCACCATAATTCGTGCCATCATATTTGCATAGTCTCTGACCTGAAAATATATAGTAGAATCAGTTTTACTTTCCTCATCACAAGCCCTAAAAATCTTGATTGTCTGCTTCTAATTTTTGCTACAATTTGTTGTTTTTCTCAAGCATCGTTTGTACATTAGTAGAGTTATAAAAATACAATTTTACACCTTTTGTCATCTATCTAGAATAGGGCCTACTTCAGTCTGCTACAAAGAATATTATGTGTCTGATCCCAGAGACATTGGGTTTTATTTTGTGTTAATATGTATAAAAAATAACACAACAAAATCATCATTACATTGTAAGAAAAATATTCTCGTCTGTTAAGTTTTTAAGAGAAATAAACTATAAGTCAAATCATATAGGCCTACATATATCTGTAATGGATATAATGTGTGTAAGTAGGCCTATTAATTAACACTCTGTTGAATGTTGGAGAATTTGTGTCATTCGCAAAATAAACCCACCGATATTCGTTACACAGATTTATGGTTCGCCGCAACTCTTCACATCATTTATTGTTGTCAAGATACATTTATCATCAGTTTGCTAGTGGCATGTTTCATAATACTAATATATTCATATTTTAACTAGGGTATTGATGGGTATTACCTGAAGTATATATATATATCTCAGTGTACCCACCGACGGTTTACAATGATAGAGTAGACACCTGTTGCTATACCCTGTTCAACGAAGTGAAAGTTACACAATCGTTAATGTCATTTGACAGAAGTCAGCGAATCATAGTTAGCAGTTGTTTTCAACTTCTGATATCAGTATATAATGTAAGGAAGTCAGCAGGGCCGGTCTTAGGCCATTGCAACCTATGCGGCTGCAGTAGGCCCCGCACTTCATAGGCCCATAAATTCATATTAGAATTTATTTTATTATCTTCTTCCCTATCCAGACTGGGCCTCGCGCAATCCGTTTCGCATTGGGCCCCGCAATTGTTAGGATCGGCCCTGGAAGTCAGAGACGTTTGTAGGACAAGAAGTTGTAAATCGTGAAATATTCACATCAAAATCAATAGCGGGTTACAGAATGTATAATTGACACACAATCATTACAGATGTGATTATGATAGTAAGGAATATTTTAAAATTTCACTTATTTTATAGTAGATATAGTATGATATATTTTTTTATGATATGACATTAAATAAGCATGGAACTAATGTATTGACGGATTTACTGACAACATTAGGTCTACATTTATAGAATTATTTTTCCTAAAGGGTTTCTTTTACATATTTATTTATTTCCCCAGCAATACTATGTTATGAAACTCCATAAATATAATAGACATGGGTGTGCTACAGTGTGTAATACTATAATTTCCAAGTTGGCATATCAGAAAATAAATAAATGTGAGCAGTTTTTACAAACATATTTTGAAATGTGATTTTGTTGTTTTTCAATTTTCCTATCTTTACAACCTTCTCACACCTCTTGTATCACACATACACAAACAAAACTTAGACCGGAATATGCAGTATTCAAGTCTTTAATTACATGTACAAAAATTATTTTAAAACCTCAAAGCTGAAAGAACAAAAGTTATTGCATTTTCCAAACACCCAATTTTTGTTTGTTTTTTTGCAACAACTTCACCACACCTCTCATATCAGACATACAAAAGAAACAAAAACAAATTACAAACATATTTGCAGTATAAACAATTCTTTATTTACATGCATTTTATCAAGAAAGATGTTGGAGAGAAGGGGGTTTTCTTAGGAATTTCAATACTAAATTAGATTTTATTTTGAAAAAAGTGAATGATTATTATTCAGGATTATTGGCCCGTAAGTGGGATATCAATGTTTCTTGAAATATTATGTTACAGTGAAGTTATTCCAAATTTAGTGCTCACAGGTATGTTACAACCATGTTATTTACTTATCTTTTAGTAGGTACTTCGACATCTGGGATTAAAGTTTTGGAAAATTTTTGCTTAAACTATAAATTTATTGTGTCAGAGTTTATATTTTGTCATTTTTTCATGTTTGAAACTAAATTTATTAACCTTTAAGGCCCTGAATTAAAAATTAAGAAACATCCCATGGGTCCTGAATTCTTTTTTGGAAAATTTGCGTTATTGATGGTGGGTGTTTTGAAAACGTGATAACTTTTTTGTTTTAAAAGATATCAAAATAATTTTTGCATATCTAAATAAAGGAGTGAATAGTGAATATAGTCATGTTTTTTTTGTTGTTGTATGTATGATATGACAGTTGTGAGCAAGTTGTGAAGTTCAAAATTAGGGGAAAAAATTGCAAATCGTCATTTTCAAATAGCACATATAACTTCTTGACGACCCTAATACTTGAGCAATGTGTGGAAACATTGATAAAATCCTCATAAATACCTATACTTATTGTATATAAATATTGTTTTATATCAAAACTAATATAATATGAACTAAAAAATCTAATAAAACGTGAAGAAATCGCATATAACGTCCGTCCTGTCAACACTAGGTCTAGGCAGACACACAGCGTAATTATTGTCTATGCACACACGTGGCACCCCGGATACATATTATTTTTGTGTTTTTGAATGACTACACAAACATTCTTATCAAATAACAACATATTAAACACAAAAAACAACAATTAAAACATGCAGTCACGATCACTTAGCCATGCCACGCGGTACTCAATTTGATAGTAAAATATGGCTACATAATGGCCAACGTCGCCCTAGAAAATTGTTGACAAAACCAGCCGGATTTCTCCCTTCTTGCAATCGTAATGTATAAAGGAATTTTACCTTTAAACTGTGACGTATTTCTAGCTTCGTTTGGCTGGTTTTATACGTCACGGGATCATTACGTCGTGAAGTTCTGTACTCGGGAATCAGGCGATTTTGTATGTAGCGGAATTGCGCCTGCAGGCTCAATGGAGCCTGTGCTCATAGGCGCAATATTGCGATCGCAGAGTCGTAAAGGTTAAGTTCTTTAACCATTTTACTTTTTATATATGTAACTTTTAAGAGTGCTGGACATGGCTGAAAACAGCAATTATGTTTTTAAAACATCAACATTTGTTTAAATATGCAAATTAGCAAACATTTTGAATATTAATTAGTTGTACTTGCATCTGAGAATCACTTTAAAGCATTAATAACTCAGAAATGTCATGAATTATTGGCTCTGCTACAATTATCGGTCACAACTTTGTGCACCAATCAGCTTATATTCCCTTATATGTTCTATGTAAATTATTTTGATGCAAAATTAATTTAAAAAATGCATAACTTTTTTCAGAATTGACGTACAGACTTGGTTGAGGCATCACTGAATTGCAATTTTAAAGGGCTATCTGTGGTATTTATAACGCTGTACACACATTTTGAAAATTATGTGCTAATGACTAAATTGGTAAAAATTTGATTACGTCCACCGTTACGAGCTATTAATAGCACACTGTTTACATATTTAACTAGTTGACATCACAGAGTTCAGCGAGAAAACTAGAGAACCAATGGAATCGACGCAGACCATGATGTCACATCTCCACGAAATGATTTTATGCGAGGCAGACATTTAAAAAAAAAAATATTGATCTATCTGATTTCATTGGTTTTACTAGTGGAAATCCGTAGACGCATAGCTAAAAATGTAAACAGTGTGAAATGGTGCAGTATGAAACACTTACCGTAGTCACCTAGTACCTTGGCGGATAAACTTGTTTTCCATATACTGTGATAAATATACTGTGGTAAACTTGATAAATTCAAATGTTTTCACATTGCAATATCTGCGTAAAATAGACAGCTTTTTTACCGCCGACGGTTGACCAGATCCAAATTGCGCATGCGCCAACTGACCAGATCAATTCTTGACATTTATTTATTGTACAATATAAATAAATAAAGAATTGAAAGACCTGGCAACACAAAGACGGAAATGGAAAGCTATGGTTTCTGCCATATGCGCCGCCTATGGCCCTGGAGGAACATAACATAAATATATTTATAGTATACAATAGGTGTACGAAATATAACAATTATGTGGGGCGGCGTGGAAGGGCTGGTATTTTAGTTAATTTAGAGCTGGTATCCCCAGCATTGACACGATCCTGATGCAGACACAAATTCATTGGGCAGGTCATTTGGTGCGTATGCCAGACAATCGTCTGCCAAAGATACTTCTCTATGGGACAAGGGCACACGATCTCAAGGTGGCCAAAAGAAGCGCTCACAAAGACTCGTTAAAGAACTCGGTAAATTTCTTGTTCAAGTAACCACTGTGCTATAAATAGCGCAATGTTTATATTCCGGACTACCAGACGTCATGGATTTCCGCGCACTGCCAATGAAATTAATGGATGCAGTGACGTCACACCGCAGAAGCAAAAAGGATGGTCCAAGCGCGCGACGTGGTTTTAGGAATGAGAATTCTTAGAGAATTAATTATTAATTTTAATAATTCTAAACACTGATTCTAACCCTTTTCCCCCCTCCCAAAAAAATCTATAAAACTAATTCTAATCCTTTTAACCCCCATTTACCAAAATCTATAATCTTACACAACTTATCTAACACTGCAGTCACAATGGTGGAGGTTAGGAAACACCGTGAATCCAGGCCAAAGGTCACACAGTTACTTGAACGTGAAATGCGCCAAGAACTCACTAAAAGCCTTTGAAATAGACCACGATACATGGGAAGAACTTGCACAAAATAGATTCCAAATTTCCATGCCAACCGTGACGTTACGATTCCAACCTCCAAGAATCTGCCAGCAGTGTGTCAAATTTCAACGCGAACCGTTACAAGCATTGAACTTTTCGAGAGAATACCTCGAAAGTAGGTCAATAAATCCAACGGTGGGCGTAATCAAATTTCTAAAATATATAAAAATATATATATTAAACATAATAAAATACCACAGAAACTTTATAATTTTATATTCGCAATGGAATACCGTGTCTGTTGATCCCATTGCTGTGATTATCAGATGCAAGTATAACCAATTAATATCTAAGCCAAGCAAAATTTTCCAAACAACAGTGCAAACACTTGAAAAACACGCTAATCCCAGATGTCCAAGCAAGTACCTACTACAATTACAATCGAATCAGTAAGGCCTGATTTAACATGTAAAAATATAGGCTTTAAGTTTATTTCTAATGATTATCGACATCAGAATATATATATTTTTTAAATAACTTCAAAGCTCTCACAAGTACACCTAATAGTATTTAGTAATACAAACCGGGTAAACAGAACTCGGCCATTGCAAATTTAAAAAGTCATGTTCCACGGTCAGGGTTGTCACATTTATTTTCGAGAAAAGTCAAAACACTTCAGAAAAAGGCCAAATACACAAGGAAAAGGTCAAACTAATTTACACTAGATTTGATGCATCATATTCTTATTTCGTTCACTTGAAACATGTCTATATCTGTAATTCTGTCTCCTTAATAAAACTCACTGTCTTTTGTAGTTCATACAATGGCCCATAGAGCTTTGATTCCAGTGTTGTTTCCTCTGGTCAATATGTCTGCCTCAGCATTTCATACTCAGAACAATCTTGAAGCTTGGTACTCTGCTGCCTGCCCACATGTGCACATGGCGCTGCTGCCAATCTTGAACTTTGTGTACATGTGACTGCGGAGTCAGTTGTGTCCTATTCTGAGGCGTAGAATTACAACTTGTTCTAATCTATTAATAATGTGATAGTCATCTTGTGTTGGTGTTTGTGGCTTTCTTATTGACTTGATCATCTTTTTTTCTGATGGTAGGTGATTAGTACATCTGGTTGGTTTTCGGCAGCACCTTCCTTAGCCAGTTGATCTGCTTTTCCACATTGAGAGGGTATCCACTGCATGGTTACCATAAACTGGTAAGACAATTCATTAAGTAGTTTTTGCAAGTCTTAGTTTTCCAGACTGGAGAGCTTGAAGCACTGACCTTGCATCTGTCAGGAATACCACGGACTGTTGGCCAGGATTGGAGTTCAGCAATTTTTCAGTTGCTACCCTAATTGCCTGAATTTCTGCATCATAATTATTGCAGAATTTTCCTATTGGTGTTCTGATTGTATCTCTAGGCTTGTGTGGATATTCTATATATACACCAGCACCTAAATTCCTCACTGCATTATGTGCTGACCCATATGTGTGCTGTGTATATTCTGACCCATATGTCTTGTGGATATTTCTCATCCATGAAACTTAGGGTGACTGTCCTTCGCTGCACACTGTTCTGTTTGTCCTCATTTAGTATTCCTTTCATGTGGGTCTGAATGTATATTGGCATTCCATGCCTTTAACTCCAAGGGGTTTGTTATAGTACAGACATTAAGGGGCTTTCAACTTCAGATAGGTCTATAAGTTGTCTATGTTTTGCTCACCAAAATCTTATTACCCAGTAACATATTTAGCGCAACACTTATAGTAGGTTCAGATTGATGTGTTCAATATGTATAAATTATGAAATACTAAAAGATGAAAGATGCAAAACTAAAGAAAGTGGACACCAATTAGCATTGCCAAGAACGGGGGTGGTGGCGTTGGTTTAGTGGGCGACGGGAGATAACCCCTCAACTTTGGGAGGCTATCATCCAGGTAAGCAGACTTGGCACAGCGTCGCCGTATTTGCACAAGCAGTGTTCAAAAGTTGTGCCGATTGAATGGAGACATGCGCGGCTGCAATAGACCCGGAAGATGCTTATAACAGAGTTCCCTTGGATTTCTTGATGACCGTAATGCTTCAACTCCAAGTTAGTCTTTTCACTGTCATGTGTATTATCTCGGCACTTTTTCAGAGACAGGTTGTTCTTACGTGTGGGAGTTGGTCTTCGGCACCAACAGTTATACACCAGGGACTACCACAAGGGTCACTTCTGTCCCCAGTATTATTTAATGTGCATACAGTTCAAATTACAAGCTGTCATATTGCAGACCGGGGAGAACTATGTCCTTTGCTGATGACATCTTGGTATATAGGCAGGGCAGAGATAGAAAAACGATCGCCAGGAATTTGCAGAGGGAGCTTGATCGTATAGGGGATTGGTGCATTAAATCTGGAGCTTTTGTTAATTCATCAAAAGCACCGATAACATGGTTTTACCTAAATAATCACATAGTAAACATGCCCACGCCATCGGTTACTTTGAGAGGGGATGTCCTCGAGAGAACCAGCACAATGAAGTACTTGGGGCGAAGTCTGAGTTTCAAAAATAATGTTGACCACATCATTGTAAATGATTATAAAGGTCTTGCGGCGATGAAAATTATGGCTGCTGCTTAATGTGAACAGAGGCTGCTATTTCTGCTGTATCAGGGATTGGTGGCGGCAGTGGCAGAGTACGCACTAGCGATTCTAACAATGAGTCAGACTCAAACAGAGAATGAGGCAATGCGAAACATTTTGGGGTGTACGAGAGATATGTCGGCACGGGCTATGCGATACTTTTTGGTTTGCCCAACTGTAGAGCAAAGAATACAAATCTGCAGGGTGTGGGACTACCTACAAATCACCGCTAATAAAGAACATCCTCTACACCCTGAAATTATCAAAAGTGAAAGGCAGTCGACTTAAGAGATGGGGCGCGCAGATGATATTATACAGAGGGTGTGCAGATTGGAAGATGTGCTACCTGGTGCGGAATGGAGTCGTGCACCCTTAGATTGTCCGACAGCCTTCAAAGTAATAATAACACTCAATAAAGGTATGATGTCCGATAGTGGTGGAGTCGGAGGTACTCGTTCTAATCGGTGAAAATTCTAGGGTAGGTGATATGATTGCATATACAGATAGGTCGGTTGAGAAACACATCAGAAGTGTCTGGGCCTTCACGGCTCAAAGGTGGGGTGAAAACCATCAGAGAGGAAAGTTGTGTATTCGTTCAGACGACAGGCAGCATGACAATGGCGATTTTGGCAGTAACCAAAACTTTGCATTGAGTCTGCTCGCAGACTATCTGTGAGCATGCCTGCATACTCAGTGACTCGATAAGCATGATTGTGAAAGTTCAGACGGGATACATTCGGGAACAGTGACTGGATGCAGTGAAGAATTTCTGTATGCGTAAAGTTGACTTTCATTTTTGTACCAGGACATGCGTGAGTCCGGGGTAATGAGAGATCAGATAGGTTGGCCGCAAACGCTGCCATTACTGCTGTTGGTGGAGCAATGGATTGAGCAGACATTTTGAACGCTTTCATTTGAAAGCAAATGACTGTATAAGTGACGATGACTATTGTTCCATGACTAGAATAAAGGAATTATGTTTGAAATGTAGTGTCGCTAGAAAGGAGCGGTTTTGTGGGAAAGAAAGAATGATGATCAATCAACGGCGTACTGGGACCGTCAGTCAACGTGTAATGGCGGCCACACTCACGAAGAGATCTGAGCACCTATGGACTTGTCCGGAATGCAGTGACGATGATACAACGACTAACTAACTATAGTGCGTTTATAAATAGTTGTCCACCGATATTGTATATTTTCTCCGTAATCACAGCAAGTACAGGCTTCATATTTTTCATGAATGCATTATTTCTTTACCACGTTACAGAATTATGATTAATTATTATCTACATTGAACGGATTTATCACAGCAGTCGCTACGAATGCCGTTTTTAAGCCGTACTGGTTTTATTGTATGTAGAAGATAAATTTTACAGTAATTGCTGTTGTAGGCGTAAGGTTAATATGTCATAGCATGGGTAAAAATCAAGTACAGTATTCCGAATGTAATATTTTTCTTTCGTTACATTGAGATTATATGTAGCGATATATACATTTAACAGTTAAACGTGTATATAAATGTATAATTGTGGAAAGTCTTCGCTCTGTGTACATTCTTTACCATTAACAGTAACTCCGGTTTCAAGTGAATTTCAGTAAATGGAATATGTTCTTTTCTAATCCATATGTTAATATCTTCCTTAGTAGATGAGGTTGTAAGGATCTTATCTTCACATGCAATAACATTATGGTAGGAAGCTTGTTCATAACCAGACAGGATGGTGTATCTAATGATGGAAGTACAGTCTTTTCTATCTAATCTCTAAATATATGACCATTCATTTCAGCATGGTAGTCTCGATTATCGGTAGATATGGAAATGAAAATGAGTTCACCATTCTTCAAAAGAACATTTTGTCTGCGACCCGCATTTGCTATTATTAATCTTTGACATTTGCTGCTCGGTACATATTTTAATAGTTCCATCTACGGATGGTCATCCTTTTTTATTAGTGTGATGATCGTTAACCCACGTTTCATCCGTATATAAAATATCATAGGGAGCCGCGTATCGCAGTGGTTAGTGCACTGGCTTCGCATATGAGTGGTCCTGGGTTCACTCCCCAGTTGAGGCGGAAATGTTTTTCAGATCGCAACGGCTTCCAGGTCGACCCAGCCTTATATGGGTACCGGATTAATCCGGGAAATAAAGACTGCGAGGGAGAGGAGATGGCTACCGCCCTCATTGTAGAGCTTCTGAAATGTGAGATCGCGAACATCTCACACCCTTACGGCATTAATAATTGCTATGGGTGACTTCACTTTTGTTTTACAATATCATAATTTTCTTCAAGCATCTCCCTGATTTGACTCAAAAATTTACTTCTCATAGTTACTAAATGTGGTTTTCTCACAAGACGCTTCTGCTACATGTATGTAATTTAGTTTTAGAAATGTGAATGTCGTTGTTCTTTTCTGTATAAATTTTCAATGTCGTTAATGTCAAAGCTTCTTTGCAATCCAAAAGTCTACAAATTACTCTCTTAATTATTTTCTTCAACAAAATTATCTACAACATTTTTTCGTCCTCTCGTTTAAAAAACAAACAAACTAGGTTATCTTTGCGTAACCACCTTGACAGTGTCAAAAACTTTGAAATAGAGAGTTCTGCGTCGCGTCTTTTGTGAAAAATATTTGTACAATCTCATAGTCATACTTTTTAGTGCAATGAATTTAACTTTCAAAGACATGTTTGTAATATAGTTGTAAATGCTGCTTTATGTAATTATTTACAAAACCATATGTTGAAGACATCACAATAAAAAAATGTCCAATATGAGATACACCTTGGAGGTAGGGTTACCATAATTGTCAGATGGAAAAGAGGATACGCAAATTTTTCATCAAATATGGCCAATATTAAGTGTTGCACAAATACAATTAAAGCTAAGCTACATAAAATATTGTTCTTATTTAATTATAAACTTGTATTAACTGAGTGTTAACTGAGTTTCGACATTTTTTTAATCTTTAAAAAAAAAATTAAGTTCAATCTTCAATTCAAAATGTATTAATTAATTATCACTAACGAACTCAGTTACCGTCTGCTATGCGAAATGCGTTATGTTTACGAATAATTGAAAATGGCAAACGGAACCAGAAGTTCTGTTGGCTAATGTTAATATTGAGTTAAATATAGCTGGCGCGCGTGTTTATTTCACTATACATAGTAAATTAAAGTATATAGCATAGAAAAGTAAATAAGAAAGTATCGATCGATCGGGGACGGGCAGACGATCGGGGACGGAGAAAAACCCAGACAAAATCCATTTTTCTGGAAAGACGCGGTCATAAAAGAGGACGTGTACGGGGAAACCCGGACGTATGGTAACCCTACTTTGAGGAAAATGACATTCTGCTATTATTTTAATATAATGAACTATGAAATCTCTAAACAAAATGCTTACTTAACGTGAGGTAAATGCGAATAAGGTAAATAGGTTACTAGAAAACTCAATATAAAATAATAAAATATAGAAAATAACAATAAAACAAAGAACAAATACAATTGTCAACGTGTCGGTCCAATTGGGACCTTTATCAAGACAACAAAAAACAGTTAAGAACATAAAACCATAACGAATTTAACCAAATTGGCTGGGAGAATGATTTTTCTCACCAGAAAATCATCACCCAGTGACAAATCGAACGCAACACAATATTAATAAGTATTTCAAATAAATATTAATATTAATGATGCGTTCAATATGTATAAATTATGAAATACTAAAAGAAGAAAGATGCAAAACTAAAGAAAGGGGTCACCAAATAGAAAGAAAGGAGTTTCTATGACAGACCTAGCAAGTCGATAGGAGAATATGTGTGCTAATATTTATACAACGAGCTAAGTTTTGTGATATTCTATGCATAAATTCAAGGAGGAGTGCTATTCAAAGGATATTTTGTGTGTAAATCATTCGAGGACAAGTCTAAACTTGAGTGCAGTAATGAACATATTCTATATATGAAACCAATGAAATAATGACAAAAATTGTCAGCGCATGGATTCATATGACGATGATGTTCCTCCTTCGCAAGCGAAGATGAGCATGGCATGAAAAAACATTAAATGAATGAAAAAAATATATATATAATAATTAAAATTGGTAATTAACTAATTTAGTTTGTGAGTTCGTAGATGCCCGATGAGTCCGATTCGTGCACGGAACGTTCTATTGCAGTGCATGCAGGAGTGCTGAAGGTTCGGGGTAGGAGAATTTACTGATTTGTCCTTCCGCTTCTTGCGCTTGTGGATTGCCCGCAGTGTTCTTTCTTTTTCAAATTTCGTGATGCCAGCAGTGATCTGAGTGTGCCAGGCTGAGCGATCAAGTACTGTAGTTTCCCAGGAGCTAGGATTGATGCTGCAGTTCTTGAGAGAGCTTTTTAGGTGATCATTGAAGCGATTTTTCTGCCCTCCACTTGAACGTTTACTTTCGCACAACTCCCCATAGAATAATCTCTTTGGAAGGCGCTTGTCTGGCATACGGACGATGTGGCCAGTCCAGCGGAGTTGGGACCTAGTCAGCATTGCATGGATGCTTTGCATACGGGACTTCTGAAGAATTTCCGTATCTGATACACGATCCTGCCAACGTACTCCCATGAGGTTTCGTAGGCACCGAATATGAAAAGAGTTAAGCTGTCGAGCGTGTCTAGAAAAAACAGTCTAGGATGACGCAGCATAAAGCAGTGTTGGTATAACCACTGCACGGTACACGTCCAACTTAGTTGTCAGACTGAGACCACGCCTGATCCAGACGTTGGCACGAAGGCTCCCGAATACTGCACTGGCACGTGCAATACGCAGGGCAACATCCTCATCAATTGTCGCAGTTTGTGATAGTGTGCTGCCGAGATATACAAACTTATTGGCAGTATTAAGTTTTTGTTCCTTTACTGTGATCACTGGCTCTGTGTAGGGGACACCTGGAGCTGGTTGATACTTTACTAAAGTTTTCGTGGTGCTGATGGTGAGACCGAACACATCACAGGCCAAAGAAAAAAGGATTCATAGAGAAACATGACATAAAGTCATGCAGACATCACAATGTTGTGTCAACAGGGCCG
The DNA here is from genome assembly GCA_034231615.1 of Meghimatium bilineatum. Taxonomy (NCBI): domain Eukaryota; kingdom Metazoa; phylum Mollusca; class Gastropoda; order Stylommatophora; family Philomycidae; genus Meghimatium; species Meghimatium bilineatum. Next base: position 69,196,457 of record CM067298.1, on the reverse strand, counting down.
TAGAAGTGATTACTGTAAGTAAGGGGAGTGGGGTTTCAGCGTAATTGTTTTGTAATAGTACTTTTTCTACAGTAAATAAAACTATTTGATGGGCAATTTTAGGATCTTCTTGTGATACATTGCTAATGGAGGAGCTTTAACTAACAATTTGGCTAGATTACTAGTACTAGAAGCCATGTTTGCAGTTGCTAAGACAGGGCTATGAGCACCAAAATGACTTCTTTATCTACGGACTAGTGTGTTAATATTAATAACCAACATTTCTGAGGATGTTCAACGAAATGGAGAGTGCGACAGTAAACCAAGGAATAAGTGATAAATATTACATAAAGTACAAAAGTTACTTTTAAAACGGAACTATTCATGTATTAAAAACAAATATTAAAAATAGAAATTCTTGTTCTTTTAATTACTGTCATTTAATTGTTATTTACATCGATAGTTAGCCTTCTATAGTTACCTCTGTACTTTAAGTAGTATTTATTACTGTGTGTTACTGAGAGTAATAAGATAATATCTACCTAGCATAGGGTGTATGCCGTTCATATTAAATATAGAAACCAAACCACGCCAAATTTGTTGATTTTGTAGATGCATTCGATATTTGTACGTGACGTGTTTGTGTTGATCGTTGTAAGTAAATAGTTTCTCTTTAAATAGCCAATACTCCACCATTGTCAGACTTCGCTATCTAATATACTATTACATTATTCCGCGTTTTCTCTTTCCTGGAACTTTTTCATTAATAATTAATCTTATATGTTTAGGTCTCTATAGAGGACTGTGTTTATCTTTTTGTGCATGATTGTTGCTTATGACATGTCTAAATTATTTTATTCCAAATAAATATATTGTCTTTTTCATTGCTGGTTCATAGCCTAAGATTGACAGATGTTTCATCTGTGGTTGGTTTTTGTGGGATTAATTCAAATCTTTCCTTGGGGGGAATTTCCTTTCAGATTGTTAATTTGCACTAAAGACTTTTGATAATTGAAACATGAATGTGAACTCACACTCTCTCAGGACTGTATTATTAATGTTATGTTATGTTCCTCCAGGGCCATAGGCGGCGCATAGGGCAGAAACCATAGCTTTCCATTTCTGTCTTTGTGTTGCCAGGTCTTTCAATTGTTGCGTGTTGTTTAGGTTCATTGACATGCCTTCTCTATTAATGGTTCTTCGTAGAGTTTCTCTAGGTCTCCCTCTTCTTCTTACCCCAGGTGGCACCCAATATAGTGATTGCTGGGGAATTCTTAGGCTGTTCATTCTGAGAACATGGCCGATGTAAGTCCAACGCCTTTGTCTAATGAAGGAAGATATATAGGTTTGTTTGCTTTCCTCTCTTATAGTAGTGTTAGATTTAAAGTCACTCCACTTAACGTTCAGAATGGTACGTAAGCATTTGTTTTCAAAGGAGTCGAGTCTTTTATCTGTGGCTTTTGTGGCTTTCCAACTTTCGCACCCATATGATAGAATAGGGATGATGTTGGAGTTAAATAACTTGAGTTTTGTGGTGTTTCTTAGTGTGTTTGACGTCCAGATGTTGCGTAGTTTATTGAAAGCACCCGCTGCAAGGGCAATACGGTGTAAAATTTCTTTTGAGACTTTGCTTTTGTTAATTTGCACTAAAGACTTTTGATAATTGAAACATGAATGTGAACTCACACTCTCTCAGGACTGTATTATTAATACAGTAATCATTATTTTGATTTTCATCTTTATCATGCAAAATGAATATTGGTCTAAACATAGAGAACAGCAGCTGGTCATCAAGAAAGTCTTGTATATTTGTGTATGACAAGACTCTGTTCGACATACTACATTGTAAAAATCTGTAGGACTTTGAGTACAAAATTGTTAGAGGATACTTACTTGCACAATGGTTTCGTGCTTGAAAATATTATTAACATTTGTCAGACTCAAGATTACTGCAATCCACTGGCTACTTTAATATGTATCATCAAACAACCGTTTCATCATACATATACAATCACACACAATCCATAGGATTACATCACAAAATGCATATTAGACATTAATAATTAACACCTGGGGGAGGGGGGGGGGAGCTACCGACCCCTATCAGGCGCGTCCACAGGTGGCGGATGGTGGATGGCACTCCATATATGTCCATATATGGAGTGCTTGCTGCAATTAAGCAGCCGCGGAACAAACCGGTGTTGATGCCTACCAGGACGGGGCGGGATATCAGTCGGTGCTGATATCCCAACTGAAACACCCCATGTGTCCAGTAACGGGAAGCTTCAAGCGAGTATGAGCCGCTATAAGCTCATGCTGCTGGCATGGAGTTATTAACTCCAAGTCAGGAGCGTGCTAGGGGAGGGGGGATTTAAACATTTTTTAAAATAATTTAATTTGTAATTTTAATTTTTAAAATTGCTGCCTTGCAATCACCCCCCGGAGATGGAAAGGCTAGGGGAGACAACCCAGACAGAAAAATCACAACACAGCCTGCCGAAGAAGGAGTGTGTTAGCCAGCGATGGTGCAGATACTGGGATAAATTAGGACACACACGCTTTTACAGAAATGTGATCATGCGACAATCAACCCTGTCATCATGGCGTCGCTCCTATCAGCGAAAACCGGGGAGGCGCGGAGCCGGGCCCCTTGCCTCAAAAGGGCCCACCCAAGCGACCGATGCCTCTGCTAACCTGGAGGTCAGGGGAAAGCAGAGTAGTGCTACTGACCAAACCAAATGCCTCAGAGTTGCTCAGTGGAATGCGGAAGGAGTGCGAAACAAAAAGCCTGAGCTACAGGAATTCCTGAGGAAAAACCAGATTGATATATTGTGCATACAAGAGACGCACCTAAAGGACACACAGAGATACTTTATTCGAGGTTATGAGTCCTTCCGCCAAGATCGACTCAAAAGAATCAAAGGAGATATACTGACGTTAGTAAAAACATCAATACCAGCAGCAGAAGTAAAAAGATCAGGAGAAGGAGAACTGGAACATATAACAGTAAAATTGTTGCTACCTGGTGGAGAAATATCAATAATAAACTGCTACAGTCCTCCTGCCACCAAAATGGAACTTTGTAAACTAAAGATAGAGGAATCGAGTCACCTAATAGTGGGTGACTTCAATGGTCACTCACCAAGCTGGGGCTACGAGGATATGGACAACGGGGTGAAGAGATTGAAGACTGGATGATGGAAAATAAACTAACTCTAATAAACCAGCCAGACGATACACCAACATTCTATTCCAGAGCCTGGAAAATAACTAGCTCACAAGACCTTGCCATGGCAACAGATGACATAGATAGACACTAGTCCCCAACCATGGACACATACACAGTGTTCAATTTCTTTGTTGTCATTTCCAGTTTTAGCATTGAAGTCACCCATTACTATAACAATGTCGTGTTTACAAGTTTCATTCAACACATCGAGTAGCGTGGCGCAAAACCTGACTTTTCTCAGTACTGTCGTTTGTTGGATCGTAGCATTGAATTATGGTTAGTTTAAAGTGTTTCGTGTGCAAACGTGCTGTTATAATGCTTTCGTTTATTGCTTTCCAACTAATAAGCGATGTTGCAACTTTCTGTGTCATAATAATACCGAATCCTTCACTATGAATATTATCAGTTCGTCCAGAATGAATAATATCCACTTTTTCATTTGGAAAGTAATTCCTACCTGTGTCTAGCCATCTGCATTCACTTATACCGAGTATATTTCGAGAAGCTTGTAATCTTCCATTTCTCTACATACTTGAGCGGTCTTCCCTATCTGGGCCATAGTTCTGACGTTCCAGTAACCGATTTTTGAATACTGTTTACATCCGAATATATTAAAACGATCCTCCATCACACAAAAGAATCAGTAAATCTCTGTTTCAAGAATAATGGGGGTTTTACGATTGTGCTTATTAGGACACAGATCAACCGACCATAGCAAGTAATAAGAACACAACTACTTCCATCTTGAACCGGAACCGGAAAACAAATAACAAAAGATCACAAATGCCAGTATTAAATTCATATGTGTACCTAGTACTCTTATATTTTATGCTACCATGACATTTCATTGAATAATGCAAGCACACACTACAATCATTCATAGAAATACCAGGATTAAAATCACACCAAATATTTCTAGATTTGTCTCCAATTTGTTGTATTATCTTTAGCGATTACTCTGAATGTGTGAGATTAATGTGTGGAATTTTATATAAATATTTCATGGACATACTTACGGAATATTTATTGGACACGTCATTATTCACATTCAAACCAAATATAAAGAAAATATCATTAACATAATGTGTACAAAGGTGTACAGAGAACTCGTTTCTTGTAGTGATGTTTCTTTTTTTGTGTAAGTAATTTCTCTCCACATGTCCTGCATAAATCTTGAATGTTTGAAATGTGTTTCTCCAACGTGTGCGCCATCCTCATATATTTGATTATGTGTGTGTAAAGGTTGCAGTTTTGGACTTCCAGCTCAAACAGTAAGTAATTCACACAGACAGCAGGAAATGATATATATATTATAGATGAACCTGCAATAGGAAACAAAAATAATCATTTGTTAGTACTGGAAAATTTCTCAACTACTTATGATTAGTGTGTTGTTGTTTCTTCAATCCCTATAAATAATAAAAAGATATGGCTCCTACTTCATCTTCGAGGTGACCTAATCAAATGAAGACTAAATCTGATCAGCAGTGTTCATTGCTTCGCGAAGAATTCTACTAATATGGATTAAATCTTGCAGCGTTTTATGACTTCTGCAACATCCAAGAATTAGTTACAAGCTTCAACAATCCTGACAAGCAGGCTGTCATGCATTATGTTTTCACAGCATCTAGTCTGTTATCCATGTTTATGGAGGTTGATGGGGCAACCTGGTATGCAATTTCCCTCATCCAAGGGCACACTCCAATTATGGAAGGTTATCATTGATGCTTCCCTTCTTCTTCTTCTTAATCTGCGTTCGCTCTCATATAACCACAACGAATATATCGTGTGATTTCCCCTGGGGAGCGTGAAGTACGTTGTGCTGCAAGTTACACAGTAGAACTGTGTTATTTATATTGGTTAGCCACTTGTGGTCAGGACTTCCGAGGTCCAGCACATCCGTTTTCGTTATGCCTTTAATTCGGGTAGGCTTCCCTAGTCCGTGACAGCCTGTCTATCTGTCGCCGGGCACGCTGGTGTGTAGTGCCTCTTCGCCAAGACGCTTGTCGGGAGTGTCTTTCTGGCACGAGGTGTTCAACCGTCTATGATCTCACCTCGTGCAATTGGACGTACTGTGCCTGTGTCCATCGGGTACTGAACCATGTCTCATCCGCGAGCCTGGTTCTGTATGAGGAAGAACTTGCCAGAAGAGTTGGACCCTGGCTCGTTCGCCCTCTTAGCCGAGGTGTCGTTAACAGACATCGTGAACCCCTAGCCCAAGTTCGAGTCTCACACCACGCATTTGAGAGGAAGGCGTTCTCGAGCTGAGCGACCTTGTCCCAATAGCGCTTGAGCCCATCAGGTACTGAACCCTTTCTCTCTGCAAGTGTATTTCCGGTATAGGAAAGCTTGACAGTAGAGTTGGGCCAGGGCTAAAATCGTTGTCCCTTTTGTGTCAGTGTCCATCAGGTACTGAACTATTTCTCTCTGCTAGTGTATTTCCGGTTAAGGAAATCTTGACATAGAGTTGCCAGGACTGCCATATTTGTCCCTTTTTTTTTGCCTGATCCCCTCGGGTTGCCAGGACTGCCATATTTGTCCCTTTTTTTTTGCCTGAGCCCCTCGGGTACGGAACCCTTTCTCTTCGCGAGCATATTTCCGATTTAGGGAAGATCGACTTTAGAGTTGGGTCAGGTCTTCTTGCTTTTCCGAGCGCCAATGATTGGGTCTGGGTCTCTGCCTATAAGGAGCACAGGTAACAAGAAGCTCGTCTCGAGCTAACAGAGCTTATAGTTCTTTCCTAGGAACTTTTATCTTACTATTTGCAGTTCGCGCTGCCCTCTGGCGCTGTTCTGCCATATCAGTGTCATTGTACTCATTATGACATCTATTTGTATCTCGCCATGCATCTACCTTTACGTGCCTTTTACATTGGCCGCCCCTCCAATGTTCGGACTGGACTAACTGGCGTCACTGTATGTCGACAGTGTCACTGTATGTATGATGATGTTGGTATCGAAGATGTTGTCTGTCTCTTATGCAGTCAAATCTCTTTCCATCTGCTACCTCGACATTCTAGGACACGATCCCTAAATGATTTGTCCAGAATCAGCTCGAGCTGCTGTATTTCTGTTTCCAGGGTGCACCGCGAGGAGGTACATTTGGGATGTTGGTTATCTGCTAACCCTGGGTCCACCAAGAACAATGCATTTCCTTTGCACCTCGATGCTTCCCTGATTCTGGGCCCTTTCATGCATTTGTCACATCCAACATAAGTTCACATAATCACATGTACTACCTATTTATAGAGGGCTGTCATGAATTAATGTTATGACAGTGGTCATGGCAGGAGTTGCATATGCATGTCATCTAAATTTAGCACTTACATAATTTTTGATGTGATAAATTAATAGTAAAAACAGTAGGACATGTATACAAATGATGCAGATACAAAAATTCAATATTCATATCAAAATGTATGCATTAATTACATAGTGTATGCCTAGCATTATTAAACTAGAAATAATTTCCTTACAGCATGTATTTTCTAGTTCATAGTTAGGCTCATATTTCAGAATTTAAAATACTATGCAGAATAGTACGACATTTTTTCAATAACAAACATAATTGGGTAATTCAATCTGATAGGCCTTCGTTGGTCAATGAATATTCCAATATAGGTTGTCAACGTTTTATTAAATAGTTGTTACATAAATCAAGGCTAACTGTGATTTGGAAAAGCAACATCAGTGTTGGAGTGAAAATCAAACTGTATAAGTTGCTGGTGCTTTCTGTTGTGTTGTATGGTTGTGAGAGTTGGACACTCACTGCGGACATGGAGAGAAGATTACAGGCTTTCGAGTGTGTTGTTCGTCCATCACAAGTGATGATGACCATTTGTTACATCCACTTTTGGAAATTCAATTTTAGTTATGTCCTTGATTATGAGTTCGTAGATGGCTAATGAGCCCTATTCGAGCTGTAAATATCCTTGGACAGTTCGGACATGGAATGACGACTGTAGACGGATCAATTATATAATCTATAAGATGCCAGTGTTTTGATCGAGGGTGCATCCAGGAGGTCCGGTTTCAGATTGGGAGTTGAAATATGGTGTTGGTAATGAGGAGGTCATGTTCGACACAAGTTTGTAACAGACGAAGTCCATTTCGAGTACAAATGCTACAGACGAATTCTAAAAATTCTTGAGACAAACGGGAATTGAACCAGTTCGTTCAACGGCACCAAATCGCCTAGCAACTATTGAACACGCGTTCTTCAGTACTTGACTAACCGCATCTCCAAAAAAAGATGCGATTTCATCAAGCCTTTCAAACCGTGCACACAAAGTCACCAGAACGGGCCGATCGAGACAAGGACTATTACAACAACAACAAACATCCCGTACAGGTATTGAAATATCCTCAGTAACAACAAACATATAACATAATATCCGTATTAGTTATACAAGGGCCGATAGGTCTTCTTGTAAACATGGATAACATATATAGACAATACAATTTTGCTTCGAATAATTTTTTATACAAGTAAATATAAGTAGGAAGCCAGATGACACTTTTTAAAAATTCTTGAGACTAACGGAAGAACGCGTGTTCAATAGTTGCTAGGCGATTTGGTGCCGTTGAACGGACTGGTTCAATTCCCGTTAGTCTCAAGAATTTTTAAAAATTGTTCTGGCTTCCTACTTATATTTACTTGTATAGACGAATTCTACGAATTTCCTATAGGGAACATAAGACCAATGTGTACGTATGAAATAAAGTAGAGATGTGTGCAGGTGTTCAGGAGGCGTTTCAATAGTGAAACGACGAAAACTAGCATGGTTCGGACATGTATGCAGGCACGATTCCTTGTCAAAAACAATACTGCAGGGAACTGTCGAGGGTGGAAGAAGCAGAGGAGGTAAAATAAAGGCATGGACAGACAACATCAAGGAATGGACAGGGCAAGATATTTCCGCACCGTTGGTGATAGAATTCGCTGGAGGACTCTGTGTGCTGAGGCATCCAATGTGGTACCCTTACGACCCTGAAGGGTTAGTGGTTTATTGATTGTTGTTACATTTCTACGCAAATGTTAATATTACCCAATAAGGATATCACAAACACATTTCAAAATGATGCTCTTTATTAAATTTAATACTACAGGCGGCATCAATGGATGACAAGTCCAATGTTTGATTACATTAGGCTAGTAGGTCAGTAGGATAATGTAGAACTAGTCGAACAAGTAAGCTGAAACAAAATAGACCATAGTAATTAACTATATTGAATTTGTTATTTTCATATCATAAGCATATATAAAATTAATTATTATGGATATATTATCATATTGTTATGAAAACGATAGAAATAAGTCTCTTTGTCACGACACTTATAAATAAAATAATTTTCTTCAAACCTACCTTCTTGCGGACAGAAAATTTATGAAAGGCACTTACGATGGTAGTGGTTGTTTCAATTTATATAGTTGCCAATAAGTTTCACCTAACACGTTTAATGCAGTAGTCAAACAACATTAGGATTAAAGTTAATGACATATGTTAATGATTATATAAACAACAAGTGATGACTCTAAACATAAATGATTATGTTGCTAAAAACATGTTTTGCTTACCGAGTTTCTCGATTCACAATCGGCTTGCCAATGGCGGGAAAAAATACGCCAATGTTGATGGTTGGTTGCTGATCCAGCGGTCCATGGGCTCATGACCTTTGACCCAATGACATTGTGTGATATATGCATGTGTTTGTGAGTTGTTGTTTTGTTCCATATAATGTGTTCCATTTATCTGACCCTGGAGGGAGAAGCATTTTCCTGATGTCATCCAGCGCTGGACATTCAAAAAGGTGGTGGTCAACAGTTCCATATGGATGAGTGCACAGCCGGCACCCTGGAGTGTGTTGTGGTTGTATTCTGTTCAGGTAATTGTTAAGCTGTACATGTTGTGTGCGCAGTCGGAATATGATACTCAGGTCTTTTCTTTCCAGGAGGTTGATATTGTCTTTAGGATTTGGGCTGGTCATATATTTATAGACCCCCCCCCCAGTGTTTCCCATGGCCCATCTGTTCATCCAATTTTCTTTGTTCACAGATATCAGAATAATTTTAACTGTTTGCATTATTGTTTCTGTATAAGGCTGTTCTTGTTGTGCTCCCCTCTTTGCGAGTCTGTCTGCCTTATCATTGCCAGGTGTGTTTGAGTGGCCAGGAATCCACTGCATAACAATGTTGGACATCATAATATGTGAGCAGCTGGTTGGCATGGTGGTATATTTCAGCTAGCTCGGGTTTACAATGTCCATCACATTCCAGTGCTTGGAGAGCAGACATAGAGTCTGTAAAAATAACAATGTTTTGGACTTTTGATGGGAAGGCATCAAATATGGTCTTCAGGTGGTACAAGGCAATTTCTAGTGCTATTATTTCAGCTTCATAGTTAGAACATATCTCCCCACAGGTATCAAACAACTCATCAGATGTTTTGTCTGGATATTCTACATAGACACCATAACCTGCTTTGATGATGGCTTTGAAGGCAGACCCATCAGCATAGACATGAATTCATTGTTCTGGGTAGGTATCTATTGTTTTCTGTGTTGCTTTCATAAGACTTACTGGGTCGGAACGTTTCGTTGCATTATCTCTTAACTGTGTTTTGATTTCCGGCAATTTAAAGCCTGCGTGTGGTGGTAAAAAATTTTCTACTCTTTGCAGTTTTTGTCTCTTGCCTGGAAGGTGATAACTGTCTTTTATTTCATTGACATGGCTCAGGACTGACATTTGTTTTATTCTGTGGTTTGGTTCCCAGTTTTCTAGAAGTTGTTTATTTGGGTGGTATTTGTTCATTCTTTTGCTTCTTTCATAAGCCTCCATTGCAGCCATATCTCTCCGCATCTCAAGGGGTTCTACATTCGTATGTATTTCACATGCAGCCGTCGGTGTAGATCTCATTGCTCCACTAATAAGACGTATGGCATTGTTCTGCACTCAGTCTAGGGATTTTACATTTGTCGTGGAACAGGTTGTGAGAAGTGCACTGTTGTATTCTAAAGCAGAACGTATGTAACCAAGATATAGTCCTCTAAGGGTATCCTTGTCTGATCCCCAAGATGTGCCAGTGAGTCTTTTCAGTAGTTGTAACCGTTTAAGTGCTTTATTTTTGATATTTTTTACATGCTTCTTGAGGGTGAGCTGCAGATCAAGCGTGATTCCAAGATATGTGGGGTGTTCTTCTCTTGGCAATTTCTGTGTATCCAACAATAGACTGATATTTTCTTTGACTACCTTATGACTCTCGGTAAAGATGGTATAGACAGTTTTCTCACAGTTTATTTTTAGCTTCCATATTTGACAGTATTCATGTAGTCTTCTTAAATCTCCATTTAGTCTTTTGGCAGCACTTTCAACATTCTCATGGCTCTGCCATATTGTTTAGTCATCAGTATAGATGGCTTTTTCAGCTTTGATATGTTTGGTAAGGTCATTGATGTAAATGAGAAAGAGATGCAGCTTAAAGCAGAACCCTGTGGTAAGCCTTCCTCTAGAACTTCTTTAGATGAAATTGCATCATTTATCTTTGTCTGGATAAATGCGGAAGTATTTTTATCCAGCTGTATAGCTTTTCACTAATTCCCATCTCAATCATCTTCATCAAAAGACCCTTTCTCCATACTCGATCATAAGCCTGTTGTAAGTCAAAGAAGATGGCTACAGTGTGTTTGTTTTCCTGGAATCCATCAAGGATTTTCTGTGTCAACCTAAATAGTTGGTCTTCTGTGCAACTGTCTTTTCTGAAGCCAGCCAGTTCATGACAGAGGATGTTTGAGCTCTCGAGGAACCAGTAAAGTCGTGTGTTAACCATTCTTTCTGCCAAATTCCCAAGACATGATGTTAGGGATATGGGGCGGTGGCTTTTGGGTTCATCTGGAGGTTTATTACTTTTCAGGATGGGAAAGATGTGAGCATTTCTCTAATGTTTAGGCAGTTTTCCATTTCGCCAGGTCATATTTATTAGTTTAAGGAGTACTTCTTTCCCTGATGTGCTCATGTGTGTTAACATTTAATTATAAATTTTATCTGGTCCAGGAGACTTTCTTGGCTTTAGTTTCTTCAGCCCTTGTTGGAGTTCTTGCATGCTGAAGTCATCATCAAATATGGTTGAGCCAGAGGTTTGGACTTTTTCTTGCTGCTTCAGTAGGTACAGACGCTTCTTGTCAGCCTCGGACAGCTTCCCTACTCTGTTCACACTGGCAAAAAAGTGGTTAAGGTGTTCTGCCTTTTTCTAATCTGTGGTGATTGTTCTGTTTCCATCTATCACAGGTTTATCGTTTGTTCTTCTTCTTTTCCCAGACAAATTATTGATCAGCCCCAAAGCCTTTCTGCTATTTTTCCTTAGATCTAAATTTGCGCATGTTTTTGTCCATTTATCATGTTTGGCCTTCTTCACTATTAGTTTTAATTTGGCACATGTTTTATTGTACCGGATTTTTGCTTCTTGTGAAGGTGAGATATCAAGGGTTTCTCTTGCTTTTTTTTCTATCGAGGATTCCAGCTTTAATTTCTTTGTTGTAGGATGGTTCGTATGATTTCCTACTGCCCCTTGGTATGCTTTGTGATGCGGAATTGAGGATAGCTTTTGTCACCTCTGCAGTAAATGTTTCTATGTCATTGCTTTTGATTTTACCTAGCAGGAAATCAGATGTTTCGTGGAATAGTTTCCAATCTGCCGTGCCAAAATTCCAGCGAGTTTTATGTTTGAAATATGCTTCGTTGGGTGTAGTTATGGTGGTGAGGATTGGTCTGTGTTCACTTCCAATGTCATCAAGTATTTCTAGAGAGCAGGAGTCTATTATATCAGATGAACAGATAGTCAGGTCAGGTCGACTGAGAGATAGATGGCTCCTGTGCAAAAGTGTTGGTACAGACTTTGCATCTTGAAGGACAGACAGGTTTGTTGTTTCACATAGTTCTATATATCTTCCTGTCTTATTGTGGTTCTGGTAACCCCGATGGGGTGAGTGACCATTAAAGTCACCAGCAAATATTGTTTTGATAAATTACGTTGTATAGATTTCCAGTAAATTGCATGTTGTCTGGGGTGGGCTGTATATGTTGTAGATTGTGTATTTTCCTCCAGTGTGCCAGATGGTCACCTTCTGCATGTCTGTGGGATTGGCTGTTAGTTGGGTGACTTGTCCCTGAATGTAATTCCTGATATAAGTAATTATGCCACGGCAGTTGGTAAACTTACAGGCATAGCTGGTATATCCTGACAGATATGGGTCAGTGTCTTTGTGTATAGTCTCCTGTAAGAGGGCCACATGTATCTTATGAGCATGTAATAAATTAGCGAGCTCTAGTGTTTTGTTTCTTATTCCACAGATGTTCAGTTGTAGAATATTAAGTGAAGACTTTGTTTAAATTTTTACTAACTCGAACCAAATTTCAAACCACAAAGAACTTCTAGGACAGTGTGATATGTAGTGGAAGAGTGACGTAACGGAAGTGTGACGTCAAAAAAATTGTACGCCCACGATGACATTAGCAAGTTCTAAAGTAAAATACAAGGTGAGCGAATTTTTAATATAAAGTGTAAACAGAAAATGCTACAATGACTCTTGATCCTGTATTGTTCCTAAATTTATACTGGTAAAAGTACAGATTAGTTCTTCACTGTGCTATAAATAGCACACTGTTGAGAATTTTAACTATCCAACGTCATGGATTCCCGTGTAACACCAATCAAAATAATGGCTGCCGTGACGTCACATCCGACAATCAAACTGTTCAATGCTAGACACAGACGAACTTATACATACTCTGTTTTCCAATTTACACATTTTTTACAATTTCCTATTATTTGTGGTGAGCAATCAGTATTTCTGCCCGCTACACACAGATCGAGGTGCGCGCACACATTATACATATTATTTCTTATCCTAACCTTACTCTAAGTACTTACCCGTAAGCTTGCCAAATCACACAACAAAGGTCAGGTAACATCTCGAAACTAGAACAAAGGTCACAGTGAAGAACTATACTGTACTTGGGCCATTTATACTTTCTAACAAAGACACCGTAATATTGCAATTTAATTTTAGCTAAGAGAAATATAAAGATGGCTTTAGCATCTATGTCAGTGCTAACATTGATTTGGAAAAGCAACATCAATGTTAGAGTGAAAATCAAACTGTATAGCTCACTAGTGCTTTCTGTTGTGATGTATGATTGTGAGAGTTGCACACTTATTGCCGACATGAAGAGACGATTACAGGCTTTCGAATACAAATGTTACAGACGCATTCTACAAATTTTAAGACACATGTGTACGTAAGAAATAAAATAGAGATGTGTACAGTTTTACAAGACCCAATGATTTCAATAGTGAAACGGCGAAAACGAGCAGGGTTTAGACATGTATACAGACACGATTCATTGTCAAAAACAATACTGGAGGGAACCGTCGAAAGGGGGAGAAGCAGAGAATGACAGACAACAACAAGGAATAGACAGACGACATCAAGGAATGAACAGGGCAATATTTATCCTCACTCATCCGCATCGCTGAAGATAGAAATCTCTGGAGGACTATGTGTGATGAAGCATCCATTGTGGTACCTCTAAAGCCCTGATAGGTTATGGTTTATATGGATATATAAATGGATAGAAATATAGATTACAAAGTTACTTTTGCATACTAATTGCTAATTTTGAAAAAAAAGCCCACAAAGGTCAAAAAGACAAACCAATTTTCATGTAGTAAAACTCATTTGAAAAAGGCCAAATGTGTTAAATATTCCCTTTAAAAACCACAGAGAGGTGACAGTTATTTTTTGTACCACAAATGGAAGTTCACTTCAATGCTTCAGGAATATTTGCATGGAGTATTTGGTTTCTTTCTGTATGAGTTAGAGATCGCGGTGTCGCCATGTGAATTTCCTGATACAACACTGAGACATGATTAGCAAATCGAAAGGGAGAACACACTGGCTCGTAGTAAAATGAAGAAGTTTTTGCTGACGATAAATATAGAAAAGACCGAAGTAGTGAAAATAGGAAGAACAATAAGAAACACCAATATATATATATATTGGAAACAACAAACAACAGACTTAAACAAGTGACATAACTCACATATATAGGAAGCAATATAACAAAATACAACAAGAGCAACAAAGAAAGCAAAGAAATACACAATAGATGCAGTAAAGCATACTAGGGCAAATGGCACAAACTTTCAGAAATAAAAATGTAGAATTTAAACACCAAAATAACACTATTGAAAACGATTATTACGCCAACGCTGTGATACTAAAGCCAAATATGGACAGCGATAGCACAAGACAATCGTGACTTGTGATAGCTGAAATGTCATGCTTACACAGAATCCCAGGAATATTGTTGACAGCATGAAGAATGAGAGACATTAGACAAAGAACCGGCACCACCCCAATCTTGGAATATATTAAGAGTATACCACCCCAATCTATTCCAAATCTAGAGGAAGAGGAGACAATGCCACCATTAGAAGCTTCGATAGAAAATTTCACCCTTGAAGAGGTAAAACAAACCATTAAGAAATTAAAAAACAATAAAGCAGCAGGTCAAGATGACATAACAAGTGAAATGTTAAAAGCAGCAAATTATAATACCCTGTCATTTTTACTAGATATTTTCAATATGATTTGGAAAAACGACTGCCCACCCCAACAATGGAAAAATGGCATCATTATCAAACTACCAACAAACAAAACATGAGACTTAACAAACTGTGATAACTGGAGGGGAATCACACTGCTATCCATACCTGGCAAAATTCTTTGTAATATGATGCTTGCAAGATGAACGTTATACTTAGACAAAAGACTTAAAGAAGAGCAGTCAGGCTTTAGACCAGGTCGTTCCTGTCTCGACCATATATTCACTCTTAGAACAATAATAAAAGAATGTCTAGAATTTAGATATAATCTCATAATAAACTTCGTTGATTTTCAAAAAGCCTTCGACAGCATCCATCGACCATCGCTTTGGGAAATTTTAAAAATATACGGATTCAAAAACAAATATATAAATGTGATAAAATCATTCTATACCAACTCAAAATGCTGTGTTAGAACAGAAAAAGGCAATTCAGAATTCTTCCCTGTGATTACTGGTGTTAAACAAGGCTGCCCTATTACTATTCAATATCGCAATTGACTGGGCTATGAGAAAATGCACATCCAACACAAATTTAGGAATCAAATGGATAAATAAAACAACATTGGAAGACCCGGATTTTGCCGATGATCTTGCACTATTGAGTGAAAACCATCAAGATGCACAAACAAAAACTGATAGATTAAAACTCATTGCAGGACAAATAGGTCTCCAAATCAATTCATCAAAAACAAAAATTATGGACTTCACCAATTCACCTAACGAAATTACTTTAAATGGGCAACAACTTGAAAAAGTATACAAATTCTCCTATCTAGGAAGCAAATTAACACTCGACGGTGATGTCATAGCAGAAATTACAACTCGCATTGCCCTAGCATCAAGTGCATTTAATAGACTGTCTAATATCTGGAAGTCAAAGTCAATCAGCACACGCAAGAAAATGCGCTTATTTAATTCCTGCGTTATTCCGGTGCTATCATATGAATGTGAGAGCTGGAAAAGCTCTTTATCTTCAGAAAAGAAATTACTGAGTTTCGAGAACAAATGTCTTCGTAGGATAACTAACACACATTAGAGTGAATTCAAATCTGATGAAAAAATCAGAGAAGAGACACATCAAGATTTCATCACAGATGCTATCAGAAAACACCGTTGGTCCTACATGGGGTCTAGATTGCTCCTACGCGCAGACACCAACAGAATATACCACCAATCTCTTGAATGGATACCTACAGGCAAAAGAGCAAGGGGTAGACCACCAAAAAAAAAACACTCAGAAGAACAATACTTAGAGAAAGTAAAACAACCAATATTCATACTATTCAAGAACTGCACAGAATAACTTTGAACAGACATAATTGGAGAGATTTGACCTCTGCCCTATGCGCTAACTTCAGCGCAAAAGGAAAATGAATGAATGAATGAATATATTTAAGGAATATATTAAGAATGGTGTGCACGCATCAGCAGACTACCATCAGACAGCATACCACAGCAAGCTATACTACACAAATACAGTGAAGGCAGACCTATAGGCCGACCATGAAAACGATGGACCACCGAAAAAAGAGGCGACAAATTCCACAATATATTCAGCATACACGAGGGTCATCTCCAGAAAACTCTTCTACCGCTGACGCTTAAAGGCAACAAAGTGTTTAGCGAATAGATAGATATATAGAAAAATCATTATGGAAAACTGTGCCACACTGTTACCAATCATATTTTATAAATAACCCCAGATAGTCATTAGAGAAAGACCCAGATAGCCACAGATTATATATTATACGGGGTGCTAAGGGTACTGCATTGCTCTTGTACTGACCCAGGGTTTGCAAATATTTAATATCATAAAGGTATCTCATCGTGGAGCACCATTGAAACAGAAATACAGAGACTCGTGCTGTTTCTGGCCAACACTTTTGTGGATCGTCTCCGTAAATGTGCAGGCTGTACGTGGAATGAAAATTGACTGTAGAAATCAAACAATATCTCCAACACCTTTGCCCCAACATACAACGGCACTGTCGAGTCAAAGGGCTGCAAGACATTCTGGCTCGGGCAGCAGAAACGCAGATGCGCCGAAGATGCCAATGAAAATGCCTCGAAATGGACATAATTCTTTTTACAAATATTGAGAGTCGTGTGCTAGTTTTCGTCAGGATAACATACTGAGTAAAATGAGAGGGCAGCAAAACACAAGAGGACAGCGCCAAGTGCAAATAGAATGAGACAACGCCACATGGAAATCGGAACCAAAGTATAGTTCAGCTCGAGAACACGTTTCTAGTACCCGGTGCTTCTAAATATATGTAAAGACTCGGGCTCACCATGTCGGTCTCGGTCAATGATACCTCGGCTAAGAGGGCGAAAGAACCCAGGCCCAACTCTACTGTCGAGGTTTTCCTATACCAAAATTATACTCGCGGATGAGAAAAGTACCCGATGGGGACAGGCCCAATTGCGCGAGACAAGTTCACTGGAAGCGTAACACCTCGTGCGAGATAGACGTAGTCGACCAATACCAGAATCCCCGAGTACCGCCTTCTCGGAGATATCCATCAAGGGACATGTTGTGTCTGAAAAGTTCAAGGATACAGTGGCTGATAAACCATCACGGCGTAAGTCGATACACATCCGTCGCCGTGTACAATAAAGTACTATTCAAGTACCCAATGAACATGCTCTTGCTCTTCCATGTTGACCTTTTCGTTGCAAGATTGATATCAGCGGTTTTATGGAGAGGAAGATTGCTCTCAGTTGCGGCTTTTGGACATCCAAACCAATAACAATACCCTCAAACTTACCACAGGGATCTCCCCTATCACCCGTAAAAATAAATGTGTACACCTTGGAAATCATACAACAGCAGCTCGAGGGAAGAGGTATGATACTGTCCTTTGCAGACGATATCCTGATATACAGACAGGAGATAAAGGTTCCAGTGTCGGGTAACAACCAGAGTCAGACGTCCCACCTACAGTATATAGGCGTAGATGTGCATTTCCAGTTCCTCGCATCTAGGTGCAAATTATCGCAGCGGATTCTACTGTATGTTTTGATAGTGTGGATATAGAATGTCATCTACTGTAGAACTGTGATCATAACTCGAGATAAATCTAATAGAGATACCACTGTTGGCACAGTGTTCTATGGGAATGACTGAGTTCTTTGCGATACAATCATGTTTACCTTCTTTTTCTTCTTATCTACAATGCTTTCCTTGTGTAATCTAGACGACCACACTAAGGATCCCGAAATCGTGATGGGAAACATCTCTACCTTTAGTAGATCCAGGCCATGCACAATGTTCCAGATACAGCGATTGTCTTGGAAACTGTCATTGCTACAACAGCCAGAACATATTCAACTCTTATAATATATATTGATTAGAGGCTTTCGTTAAGACTTTTCCATTGCTGACTGACGAAGATAGCAGTCAGTTCCAGTCTCAAAATATTGCATGTGGATTATTTTTTTCCATGAACGGAGACATGCCATGGTCAGGTGCATCTCCGTTCCTCTTCATACGTTGGGCAAATCTGTAGCAAATGTTCGGCTGTCAAAGGTTGGTACCATAGATTCATAATACTCTAGTGCCGATATTGTATTTGCGGTGGTGAAGTAGTCTGTTACGTATGGTTCGTAGTTAGAAAATTATAACATAGTGGTCCCATCTAGAGAGCTGATGGTAAGCATAATTTTAGACGATATGGGTGATATCCAACTTTCATTTGAGAGTAGCTTTGGCTGCCCAATAAAATGAAATTTAAGTCATCTATTTTGTTTATTATTGTGGTGTTTACTGTTGTTTGTCTCTTGAAAAAGGTTCCATTTGAGCCGATACGTGGAGAATTGTCCTGTTTAGTTTTATTGTATGTTTTTTATATATACTTTTTAATATATTTTTATTCATAGGCAAGGTAAGTGTTTTTAGTAACCTGTTTAATTCATTTTGCTTTACTAGCTGCCCAATAAGCTGTTCCTATGTTACTCTATGTTGCAACGGACCAACTTCTTTGACGAGTTTGTCTGCGGCTTCATTTCCCGGTATATTGAAATGTGCTGGTATTCACCGAATTGTAGACTACTTGTAAACGATGGGCAAACTGTTTCAATTAATTTACAAGCGCACACAAGCCACAATTATTTTTACACTGTAGGGTTTATATTACTGAGAGAGCATCTGCGAGCTTCTGTTACGATAATAAGTAGTTACTGAAACAAAACTGAAATTAAAATATGCGAAAGAACTGTACAAAAGAATTTATTAGGAATTTATGTAATTTCATATAAAAAAGATTTATGTTACTTCCTGTTAGAATGGGTATAATAAACGCGTCCTCTTTTTGATTCTTGTTTTTTTCTGTCAAAATTGCAATTTTGTCCTCTTTTAATACGAGTTAACCCTAGTGTAGATTATATTTCTTATATTTATGAGCAACATTGACCAAATCATTCCCCGTAAAGTAGATACCATAATGTGTGTAGACGATCTCGCAATATGGTGCAGTGTAGACAGTGTGGGCACATAAAAATTAATATTGCAGGAAACTATGGACAACTTGTCAAGTGAACAGTCATATGGGCCATGTCTATCAATGTTCAAAACTACATACATCATCTTCAGTATGTCTACCAAACCACTTTTCATAAAAGGCTACACATTGCCAAAAGATGAGAAACCCGCTAACCGTGGAATCACTTTTGGTCCAAGACTTACATGGAAATGCTAATTATATTAAACATGTAAATGTGTGTTACAAATACCTAACTCTACTAATACACAGATGATGAAAACAACTGCAATAAAAAAGATACGTTTACCCTTTAGTTCATCGTGTACGCTGATATACACTGTGTCTAAATCATGTATCATACATAAAAATCTCATAAGCTTCGCCCCTAAGTGTAATCTCACTGCTGTCTCGGCAAAACTCGAGGTTATCATTTGTTTTGAAATCCCACGAAATTCACCTGTTTTCGACACCCTATAGTAGCAGCTGCCGTTTTTTGCCTTCAGCCTACCAATTTTTTCTTTTCCTTAATTGGATCTAAAGAGCAGCGCTGTATTTAGACTTGATAAGACGCTAAGCTATTTGAGATATGGGGTCCTTTATAAGTCCAGATATTATATGTCAGCACCAAATCTAACTTTTTTGCCCCCCCCCCCCGACAGTGGCGCCCTAAGCTATAGATTCTAAGCTTATACGTAAATCCTGCACTGCTAAAGAGGATGCCCGATAAAGCTCCATCTCCTTCTTGCTTCCTCGCTTCATCACCTCTCCTGTTTGACCATTGGGCCCTGAAATTCTGCAATATGAAAGCACTGATCTCTGATATCACATCCGACATAGTTCTCGGATAATCTTACGTAAGAAAAAAGCATTTGTCCCTAGTGGGATCTAACCATACACCACAATCACTTGGTACGATCTGTTCTCTTTTCAAACCAGCTCCAAGTAGTACAATCCTGGGGGGTGGGGGGGGGGTGGAGGTGGGGGTGATACCGACCCCTACCAGGCGCGCACACAAGTGGTGGATAGTGAAATGACCTCCATATATGGAGTGTTAGCTGAAAATAAGCAGCCTCAGACCAAACAGGTGTTGCTGCCTACCAGCACGGGGAGGAATATCAGTCGACGCTGATATCTCCACTGAAATACACCATATGTCCAGTAACGGGCAGCATCAAGCGAGTGTGAGCACTCATGCTGCTGGCATGGGGTTATTAACTTCATGTCAGGAGCGTGCCTGGGGAGGGAGATCCCCCCCCCCCCCCATTTCTGCCTGGCAGTCACCATCGCGAGATGGAACGTTTATGGGAGGTAACTCTGAGAAAAACAGGAGAAGGGCACTCCACAAACAAACCTCTAATGTATTGTGGGCAGTGCTAGCATCTCAAGAACATGGATAGGAGACTCCATAACTTCCCTCACCGAAGACGGAACAAGTCAGCCTGAACAGGCGTGGCTACCCACCACTGGAAATGGGACCTGTACGCACGATACAGTTAATGACTGCTCAGATTTGTTACATTAAATGGGACTGCCTCTGTGGTTCATCGTCATGCAAGAGGAGTTCCGGACCCCCAGCCTTGAATGGGCCCACCAAAAGCTACTGATGATGACTCTGTGTATCGAAATCCTATGATAAAACAAGAGTAGAGCAACCGTTCAAACAAATCAAGTAAACAGAAGCACAATAAAAATAATGCAATGTAACTGAGGAGAACTTAGACTGTAACTGAGTAGCTAAGAAGAACTTAGAACTACAAAATTTCCTCCAACGATAAAAGATTGATGTCTTATTCATTCAGGAGACAATGACAACAACAGATTCTCCATCAGAGGCGTTGAATATTTCAGACAAGACAGACAAGGCCACAAAGGAGGGATCATCACTATGGTACGGAACAACATACCTGCTACAGAAATTGCACGAAACCCAGATGACCCAAAACATCTCACCATGAAATTGAACACAACCCAAGAACCACTGATAGTGACAAATGTCTGCTGCCCAAACAACAAGAAATTACACCTCATGTCAATTCCCATCTCAACATCAAACCATATTTGGGGATATTATGTAATATTATGTATATATATATATATATATATATATATATATATATATATATATATATATATATATATATATATATATATATATGTGTGTGTGTGTGTGTGTGTGTATAGTGTTATTTAGGGGAAAATATGTATATACGCCAGTTTGCCAATAATTTCCTATATTTTTAGTTCTAATACCAATACATCCCTCCTCCCAACCATATAGCACACACAAATACAATTTATTACTTCGAAAATAATGATAACGATGTTGATATAGGAAACTTCCTTTACAAAGTTTGATATTTGGCTAGAAAGCATTTGTTTTTCCCGTTAACTTATCTCTGTGGACATACAGTTCTGAATTGTTGTATCTGGAATCTAAATTGTGCGTATTCCAATTATAAATATGTACAAACAAGGCTTATTCCAAGTCTTATAGAAGACATTTTCTGTAAAACGATTTCGGCAAAGGCCTACGCCAACTACCTGTAGATTCGATTTCGTTTGAAAATGTGTAGCAATCATGCCCAGCCGTGATCAGCGTCATGGTTCAACAGTCAGCCGGAGATCGTCGCGCTAGATGTCTACTGGAGAACCTGTATTTCTTTGGTTGTCACCATAGACATTTGAGGACTTGTGGGGCGAATTTGGATTCGTCCTTTTAAACTAATAACATTGATTTTTTTCGTGACCTTCATTGGCCATCGACACAAAGTGATCAATAAAAATCACAGGAAAAGTCAAATGCGTCACTATAGAAGGATGAAACCTGACTAGCCAGCAGGACAGAATAAATTACTGAATAAGGTTTAACAGTCCAGATTATATCAAGGTGAAATACGGTATTTATAAACGGGGGAATAGCTTGGGTTATAAATTTTACAACCAGGCAAAAGTGGAAGTGTCAGCATTAAATCAAGAATCCAAGAGTTTTGAGTCAATGTTTAGCAAAAATATACAGAACATAGATGGGATGAGCTTTGAGTCACTATATAATTTATTTTTCATGGACAGGTAATTTTTTTGCTCAGAACCAAAATAACAAAAAGGTGGGTATACGGTGCGTGCGTATGTATCTGGGTGTGTGTGTGTGTGTATGTGTGTATGTATGTGTGTATGTATGTGTGTATGTATGTGTGTATGTATGTGTGTGTGTATGTGTGTGTATGTATGTATGTGTGTATGAATGTATGTATATAGAACACGTGTTAAAGTCACTTTGAACAATTTACTTTCATTTGTTCAAGCTAGATTTTATCTTCAAGTATTACAGAATGATAGGAAAGGGTAGATTGCATTAAAACAAACTTTACAATAACTGCTTGTCTTCTTCCGTGGGTGTTGATGTGTGCACTTGCGGCAGTGGTTCTGAACTATAAATTCCTCAGAGAGTTGTTCATACAAGAGGCATAAATATTTGGGCGTGAGAGAGCTCAGAATACCAATTTATTTCTTTTTGGAAATATGTTATGTGTTATTATAACGTACGTAGGAATCCGGTGTATTTGCTCACGTAAGCACTGTAAGAACATTATAACTACATTTCTGTTGTAAAATACATCTCGAATTCGCGTGCTTATATTTTTTACTCTTGCTGAAAGTAGTTTATTAGTCATTATTGAATATTTTTATCTTATACAAACTTGAGAAACCTAATATTTCATTAGTTGTAACCTATGTAACAATTATCAATAAGTCTTTCGGTGTGAACAATTTATTCCAATCATTTCGTGATAGTAAAAAATAATTGCTGATACAGCATTTTTATTGTCGTTGTTATCAGCGTTATATTTGAAAATGCGCTGGTGTAGTTTTGGAGTGTTAGTTGCGTGCTTGGTAACACTTGTATCTTCATCGACCTGGATGGATGGCGACATCCGACTTGTTGGAGGTCCACGTAGATATATGGGAACTGTTGTAGTTTATCATAATGGAAAATGGGGAGCAATCTGTGACGATCAGTGGGACGTGAAAGATGCGACTGTGGTGTGCAGACAACTCGGATACACGTTCGCTATTCGAGCAACAACTCAATCAGAATATGGACCAGGTAACAGTAAGTACAATGTTAAGGCTGTCAAGTAATAATACTATGTGTAAGTTGTCCAGAAATTTCAAGGTTTGTATTAAGAGGTATGTTTTTATATATTTCGTTGTGTGGGCGGTAATTTTAGTTGTATTATATTTGTATTGTGCTTTGACTATATAACGTTAGTGACAGTGATTCCCAATCAAGATTGTGGGAATTCACTTATAATGACACATAACTTTATTGACATAAGTCATTTCTTGGAAGATAGATTATTGTTATCAGCAATTAAAGTGTTGCTTCAACGTACACGGTATATATTGCTGCAAAGAAAACTGAAACATCCGTTCCTCCTACCCCAGAGATTTTCTAAAAAGTCATTAACTTTCTTATGAAAGTTAATAAGAACTTTTAGATGTGATCAGGTTGGCATCCCTTCAGATGTGATCAGGTTGACATCCCAAAGCCTTTCTAACAAAACGCACAGTTCTTCTCAGTTCAGTAATTGAGTCAACACCCATACTCATATAAGGTTCTCTCAAAGACATGGTTGCGTAAGGTTGTATATATAGATGCAAATTTAGTAATCGAAGGGAGGTATTCCATTGCGTCAGTATTCCATGATTACCAAGTTCTGCCATGAACACAACATACTTCTAGCCCAACTATATCATCATTCTTCTATCAAATGTTCTAACCAATCAACAATGACGACCCATCTAGCATTCCACGTCACCTAGATGTTTGCCGCAAAAGGACAAAGCTGTGATGTCCGCTAACCAGCATCTTTTCGTCATCCATGGGGATAATTACAAAACAAAGTAAGAAATTGAGACAAGATGTCACGATTATATTTTTTTCCCACAGGTGACATGTTATCAAATTATCCGTCAACTTTTCTTAGTCGCCTCCTACGACATGCATAGGAAGAATATTCTTTGAAACCTTGAACTTAGAAATCCATTCCGCGGTTCCACACAGATGACGGAGTAGATCACCAATGCTTCAAGGTCGCAGACTCCTGCTATTTAGTATTGTGCATCGTTAGCTCCTTAATCTTGATTGATAGTGGTTACTTTTCTGTTCAGTTATCATCTGCATTTGTATTGGCTTGTGTGCTCTTTGTCCATCCAATAATGAAATAATAAAACGTTATATTATTCCCAATAATGAAAAGGTCATTCCATATCCCTCCCTTTTCCTCTATTTCTCGTCACAGACACACATTTATGAAACATCTTTGATAAGGGAGATGACTGATATGTTCCTGTACATTGACCGAGTTTACCGTGAATTGCCGACTAAACCAGGCAAGGATTAGAATAAGACTGTGTCATTTACTACACATTGAGATAAGAATGCAGAGCATGGTTGCAATAGTCAACGACTCACAACTGATTGTTAGCAGCATGACATTGTTTCCAAGACAATATCACACTTTGAATTAATATTAAAAACAGCAGACAACAATAAGAAGACAATCGGACCAATGATTTGGGGATTGGAGATGGAACATAATCAACATCGGTACCGTCCCCGCATAGAAGGTTAACTGCAACAGACCTCCAAAATTTTTTGCCTTGAGAGTGTTCTGTTCTAGACTATAACCAGTCTATGTCATAATGTTTCCCACCCACTTGTATCACTGCTTATATCTGATCACCGACCTTGACTCTACCCTCAAGTAATGCTTTCAACAGTATCATTTCTTTTAATATGTCCCAAAATATGTCCTTTGTTTTATTTTTATGTCGTGTATTGTGCAGCAGTTCATTTTTTTTTAAAACGCAGTGTAGTCAGAAGCCTTTAATTGATATTTTCCAAACTTTCCATGAAGTTCTCCCTATTCTTCTATATGCCGGCATCTCAAATGTATCAATTCTGCCCTCTAGCTGTTCTGTGTCATGCAGTAATGTAGAATAGATGTTGTATTTTCTAGTTACCTTTTTTTTAAATTAACGGGCTCATCCGAACCTCGACTATGATATCTAATACTTTCAGTGTTTTACTCACGAAGCTGAGTGTAGTAAATCAGTAGTGCATCAGCATTTCCCGCACTGCATGCATGCTTTGTTCACAAGCCTGACTGCTAACCTCAGTCAGCGATGCTTGACTTTTTTTTTGCGGCTGTCTGGTCTGCTATCGTCGTGATCACAGACACCAACTTGGATTAAAATATGCATGTGAGTTTTCTACTCATCTCAAATATGGTTTAACCCAGCTAGGACTGTTTATGAAGTTTCAATTCATCTCTGCTAGGATTAGAATACTAGTCTCTGAATTAAAAAAAAATATTCCTAAGATTAAATCTGTATTAGCTGGAGTGTTTAGCCGGGAGTCCGAAAGAGGAGCCAAGACACTGTTGCACTATCATGTACGTTGTAAAATCGACTAAGGATGTTTTCTGCTGGAGTTGGCTGTCTCATACCTTAAAGAGTCAAATTGACCCAGAAGCTATGTCGAGTGCAAATGTCTCATGTCGAAAGGCGCAGATATTTCAGCCAAGATGTAAACAGTGACGCAACACATTCCAATTTTGGACTATATCTAGCAAATCTGCAGGAGTTTTTGAACGACAGCTGAGGAAGTAATCATATTTATCTATAAAAGAGCTTTTACAAATGCAGTTTAGGTTGAAATATTTATTTGAAACCACCATCTTTTCCGTTTGTATGCTGTTTGTTTCTATAGATATGCGTCAGGATATTCGAAAAGAAGGATCAATCCGAAACTCACTGTGTCTTTACCATATGTTTTGTTTATTCTCTTATATTATTGCTAGATTATGATATGATGATATTTCGGACGGTCACAGATTCAGTTTCTGACATAGACGGTTTTGCATCTAAAAGTTCAGAAAAAAGAACAATCCACTGAAAGCAAATATTGTTTATGAAATCACTATAGCCACACAAATTTTACATTAATCCCACCATCTGAATAGCATATTCTACCAGCCTGTTATAACTATTAGACGCACATAGTGCTCAAGTTTTGTAATTTTGACATATGAAATGTATTTAGATGGACTTGAGGGAGTATGGGGGTAATCTCATTTTTTGGGTGCTATATACACCTCTTTTTAACCGAAACTCTCATTGGTTATATCAGGGGTGCAATCATTTACACAGTTTGGGAGGATGGAGTCACTATATATAGGGCAATATTGAAGCACAAAAGCATGGTCTTTCTACAAAATTTCATATCGCACATTAAATGCTTTACCAGGAACAACGGGCTTCTGTTCGCCCTCGAGGGAGAAACATCTGACTGGTTTAAGGTACAAAAAATAGTCAGACAGGGATGTATCATTTCACTACACTTGTTTAACATAGAAAATATTAAGAAAATATTAAGCGAAATGTACGAAAAGACCTACGTTATGAACAGTTTCAACCTCTTAACACGAAATTTCAGAAAATATGTATACAGATGACACCACACTAATATCACCGAGCCCACAGGTTTAGAACACAGTCAAACATCATAGTGAGGCGCAAAATATTTTATTCAATGCAAAATATTTTACTCAATGCAAAAAAAGCAGCCAAAAAAAAAAACCAAACATAATGCATATCAGTCAAGATGAACTCACACCTACTATTGACAAAGAACAACTAAAAAATGTCAGCAGCTTTGAATATCTCGGGTCAACCATCAACACCACAGGAAATTCCTTTGCAGAGCTAATTAGAAAGAGAAGTCCCTACTCCCTACAAAAAACATCGCGGATGAAAAATCTATGGCAAGGGGCATACAGAAAAACAAAGTTACAACTATTAAGAAGCTATACTTTTCCAGTGGCAACAAATGGTTGTGAGACGTGAAATGACATCTGCAACGGAAACAAAAATATCGGTATTTGAAATGAAATGCTATAGAAAGTTTCTAAGTATTATGGTACTCTTTATCATTATTAAACAAAAAGACGAACCAACACAGATTTCTGCAAACATCTGAACATAGAAGAAGAATGGCTCCTCAAAACTATTTTTAAAAAAAGGCAAACTGGCATATTTCGGACATATAAAGAGTAACCAATAATTTAGAAAGATTAATCATACAGGGAAAAGTTCAAGAAAAGAGAACACTATGCAGAACACGACTACGATGGACACATGACATCAAAGACCTTCTGAATATTACACTAAAAGAAACAGGGCAGCTTGCACAGAACCGAATGGCTACAGAGTTACAGAGTAACAGTGAGGACAACGTTCTGTAAAGGACACTTTACATATATATATATATATATATATATATATATATATATATATATATATATATATATATATATATATATATAGTATATATATATATATATATATAGGGAGAGAGAGAGTTTGAAGCACATCATACATAGGGCTTTACTTTGTAACTATTATTGAATAGCGAATTCCTTTATACAAGGATGTCTTGTGACATTCTTTGCAGCTTAGCTGCGATATCTGTGCTTTTCGACCTGACATGTCCGATGCATACATGTATGTAGGTATGTACGTGTGTGTATGTATGTCTGTGAATGTATGCGTGTATGCTGTGCTATTTTTAAAGAAAAAGGTAAGTATAAGGTGTTTACTAAATAAAGCACATGATGTTAGTGTTACCCCCTCCCCCAACTTTTCCATCGACACACCACCACACACATAGTAGTACATAATTAACATAGACACAATTCAATACTTCTAAAACAGTTATGAAAACGTTCATATTTGAGTCATCAATTACAGAAAGTTCATCGTCTCCATAGAAATCATGCTACCTGTGAGTACACAAAGTTCTTAATTATGGTATATGCCTATGATTCATATTATATCAAGTGTAATCCGTCTCAGTACAACTTGATTCACAATAAAAATGGTTTTTTATTTAGTATTCAAAATACAAGGAAGTCCATAATCCATGCTCTGAAACAAGCAAGTCCTTTTAAAAAATAACCCTTCATTCAAATGACTGATCTTGGATGATGATCCAGATTTGCCAGCCAATGAAAAGCACGGGAACAGTTAGATCAGCAAAGTTAATGACTCGAAATTTACTCGAAAAACTATTATGGCAATAGATT
The DNA here is from genome assembly GCA_034231615.1 of Meghimatium bilineatum. Classification (NCBI taxonomy): domain Eukaryota; kingdom Metazoa; phylum Mollusca; class Gastropoda; order Stylommatophora; family Philomycidae; genus Meghimatium; species Meghimatium bilineatum. The sequence goes on along the minus strand of CM067298.1, from coordinate 69,167,955 downwards.
GGCAATAGACTTGGCAATAGACAGGGTAGGTCTTTACTGTGAGTCAATGTCCGGTGATCGGTTATAAAAGAAAAACGGATAAAAGATAGATGAGATGACATTTCGAGTGTTTCATGGTAGAATTTGTGTTTTTAATGGACAGGCTATTTTCTTTAGGTTGAATCTCATAAAGGCGGGCATATGACGTATCCCTGGCAATCCCCAGAAAAAAACAACGGTATACATGTTTGTATTTGTGTGTTATGTATGTATATTTGTATGCATGTATGTATAAATACGATCCATAACATTTCAGAATATATTTGGAAAGCGTGTTCAATTTTAAAGAAAGAAACATTAACTATGATGAGTAGGCGTTAATATTTTACCATATTCATAGATTGTTAGACTATCTCAATGAAGCATGTACGTACAAGTTAACTACTGCAATGATTTAAGATTCTAATTTAGACACAATATGAGGTAGCTTTAATTGGTGTTTAAGACCAAAGAAAAACTCTTATCAATGCATATATTATCAATTAGGAGACAGTTACAAGGTATGTCATTAATATATTCACCAGAAAGACTCTGGTTATCACAAGTTGGCTGCAACGGACTCGAGAACAGATTAATTGAATGCCCGCTTCTTGGCTTTGACGATAGCACTCGCGACAGATGTTTAGGTAGGTATCGATCTGCAGGAGTCATCTGCAGTGCAGCAATATCAACAACGACTTTCAAGTCGTTACTTCCTGTGCAGAAAATAACCGTGACAGAAACAGCAACGACAGTACAATATGACACCATTTCAACATTAGCAAAAGTCACAAAAAGGAGATATAAACAGAATGACTGGAATATAATGAAAAGTAGAGGCGCTAAAAAAGCAACGACAATTGTATGGACAACACCAGAAACATCAACATTAACAGCAATGATAGAAGATACAACAATGATACCAGAGGTACAATTATATATGGAACAAAATGAAACTGAGAGTTTGACCCACATATCTTCTATGAAAGACTTAACTTTACAAACTAATACTTCAATAACGCATTCAAATTCTAGTCTTTCACATTTGCTATCGAATGTCCAAGTTGAAGACGTTGAAAGCTCCGATAATGCCAGCACTCAAGAGAATGAATCACATTCCATCATTCAAAAGGAAAAACATTCTACTGATAACGCTGTGTCAGATAATTCTCTTCGGGGATGCAGATGTTTCGTTATCACCTTGCAACATGTCGAGTCAGAACGAAAACACTGAAGGGTGCGAGGTTTATTTTGCTGACGAGCCTAGATTTGAGGTAAGTGCTCTTTGAATCGTCAGCAGCATACTATACATTGCAGTGATTCATTGTGTTTCTGCTTACTCGCCATGTCTTCACCGATTCATTCATTTACTGAAAACAATCATCCCACCATTTAATAATTCACTGATTCAAGCATGAAAATAGTGTTTGGTACTGAACTAGAAAATAATTTACAGTGGAAATAGCAACCATAAGATCACATACGATTAATGAAAGCGTAGCATGCTATTCTATCAGAGAGACAATCCGAAATAGTCGCACCAAGCTTGTGGTTTGTGGAATACGGCAAAGGAAGAGAGAAAAGAGAGGAAAGAACAACTTATACGATTGCCATATTACAGCAAGCTAATAAGATAACGACATTGTATGTTTTAGTTCCCTCTTCATTAAAAATAAAACCCAAACCAAATGACATTGACGTTTGAGCGGGAAATTATAAAAGGAACTTGAGTTAAAAATTATAGAAAGAGAGGGGGAGAAAGATTGGAGATTAAAAATTGTTATCAAAATCATTGTGTAAGTAATCTATGCTGCAGGGGCTAATCATTCATGGTACTCAATGTATATAGAGACGTCTGTTTCCAGTCAGTCTCTTCCAGAGAATTGTATATACTCTTGTATATATCATCATCATCATCATTGTATATACGTTATAGCACCTTAGCAGTGACAAGGATTTGAGCAGTATCACATGGAGTTATACTTTTGAAGTTTCCGCCTTGGTCGGTCCTGCTTAGTTTCTGTGGTAACAGTGTTTCTGCCCTACTTTACAGGACGGAAAATGATTATGCTGGGAGAAACATCGAAATTACCACCATAGTTTATATAAGTGTTCTTCATTTACTCTTGAATTTAGCTGAACGGTACCGAAATAATATAGTTATATCCTGAATACAGAACAATAGAAACGTTCACTATAACCAGTTTTCCGTATAGACCAAAACTAAATCCACATAAGAAAGCACAAGACATTAATAACTATACAATAAACACGTCTAAGATTCATAAGACTAATCTGAGCACAAAACACGTCTAAGATTCATAAGACTAATCTGAGCACAAACAGTTTTCTACAGTACAAGTGATCATAGATCCACTTATACCATCGTGTACTTTTGTTCCTTATTAGACGTGCAGATCCTTAACTATCTGCTATCACTTTCTCCTTTATCTGTATACTATTACGGATAGTACAATAGTATATTGCTGATAGAATAATAATCCTAATAGTATCAAGACCCCATTTGCACCATCGTGTACGTTGTGCCTTACTGAGCGTGCAGTTCTTTAACTATATGCTATCACTTTCTCCTTTATCTTTATAATATTCTTGATCTTACCCCCTCTATGCACAACATCCATGGCATCCTGTTCTCATGATTCCGTATCAATGTATCATGTATATCCCGTTTGTATACGTATTTATATCGAAGTAGAGGTCGATCATGAAATACAATTCTTCATAAAATACACCATTCGGTATTCTGTCAACTTTCATCTTCCTAGTGTCTCAGCACCTGAGTGTACGCAGACCTAGTATTAGAAAATACTGTGATATTGTCTGTTCTTTCTAATACACCACCGTTAGTGATTTTTGTCCTGCCACCGAATTTCAAGAATTTAAAATAGGCACCGCATGTGAAACATTTAAAACCGTCTAGTAATGCATATACGTTGCCCATATTTCACTTCCATAGAAGAGGGTGATGAGAAAATATGCATGGAAAACTAGGAAAGTTATTGAGAAGCTCGTGGTACCCTTTTTCTAGTTAATTGACAATGACTTAACGTTTATAACCCTCAACTGCCAACTCTAAATGTTATTCCAAGGACCCATTAATGACAGGGATTGAGAAATCTTCTGAGAACTATCCATGTTTCCTACGAGCGTTTTAGTTCTGCACTGTCGGTTTACCAGTCCTGTCACAATATTGTTTCATCGTCTTCAAATGATTAAACCGTGTTACAATCTAAATCAATTACAGTGTACATACTGTAAATATGTTTTTAGAAATCCGCGATGTACTGAGGCCGCGATAAATGAACCGCGAAGTAGCGAGGTATGCCTGTAAACAGCCGAGGATAAAATCGACGATGTTTCCCACCAGGACGTTCTCAATGCAGCAAAACTGAAGTCCAATAGTCAATTGGCATACAAGAGGAGAAGAAGTGGAATAATTGAAAATTGATAACAAATTCCGTGTAAATACACAGGAAAATTACCTAACTTTCTAATCAATGAGGTGGAAAACATCAACTCCTTAGTATTTGTCACCGGAGATTTATATAAAATAGAGCGAACCTTAACCTTTATACTTGAAGAGAAAAAATCTTTTCCTCGCTTGAAATTTACGAGAGTAGACTGGGAAACATGTTTAAGGCTCACAGACGCATGTAGTGAGTCTATCAAAAGAAAGTATACCAATCAAATGGTGGAAATAATATGACAGATAATCTGAGGCAATTATTAGAGCAGCAAAATAAACAATACCCAGGGGTGAAATTAAAAACAACAAACCATACTAATCTAAAGAAGTAAGAAAACTTGTTAGTATTATAGTAACATTACTAACTTTATATAGTTTGTTATCGCTTACAAAAAACAATATAACCCTCAAGACAGTCTCAGCTAGATGTAAGAGGGTGGTAAAACATCTGCAACGCAGAGCTGGATAGACAATACTGAGAACCTTAACATAGACAGAAATGGAAACGTGCCAAGGCATTGAGTGATGAAAACAGCTGCCGTTCATCAATAACGCTTGAATACAATTTTTTAATGCATGCTAGAAAAGCAGCAGCAAACATTCTCATACACTATTATGCAACGGTGAGTCAAATCACTATCATCAAGTGTCATTTAGGTGATCATGGACCTCCACAAATCTTTCTCCAGTATTATGTATCAGAATCGTTGTTGTTTCCTGCCATGCAGATTGTTAAACTGTCTCATATTTTCTCATCTTGTCGCCCTCTGTCTGTTGTCTGCAATCTTGCCTATTGTGACTATGTTATTTAAACCTCATTGTCTTATAACGTCGCCAAAAAATAAAGACTTGTCTTTTTCTTATATTATTTATTAAACTTCGTCTCGCATTTGACTCTTTCAACACTTCCTTATTAGTTTTCCTGGTTAATCCATGGTATTCTCATCATTCTTCCGTAAAGCCACATCTCTACTTCCTCTAATTTCCCACTTTCCTGTTTGTTTATTGTCCAAGACTCGTATCCATATGTTAGTATAGGAGTTCTGTAGCACTGCAGAACTCTCATCCTACCTCTATTGACAAAGTCAATATATTTTTAATTTTTCTGAATGTTGTTTTTGCCTGCCCCATTGTGCTTCTTATTTCTTTTGGACTTCCTCCATCTGCTGTAATTGTTGTTCCTAAATACTTGAATTGGTGGACTTGTTTTAATACTATATTATTCACTTTGATATTGCAAGCTGTGGTATTTTGTTTCTTTTAAATAATCATTACTTCTGTTTTCTTGATATTTAGGAAGTGGCTTTTCTCTTTACTTCTTGTCACCACTATATTAATTAATTCTTGAAGGTCTCTCACACGTTTAGCAATCAGAGCAGTGTCATCCGTATATGTTAAATTATTTATACTATGTCCTCCCATTGATATTCCTGGGATATAATGCATTATGTTTTCATTGTATAAAGAGAACAGGTCCTATGAAAGTACACATCCTTCTCGAACTTCATGTTTTATTTATTGAAATGGTCCAAATTGATTTCCTATTCTTATTGCTGCTGTTTGTTGCCTGTACATGTTCTTGATGATTCTTAAACTCTTACTATCAATATTAAAATTCTCTAGCATATGTATAACTTCACTGCTTAACTTTATCAAATGCTTTTGTGTAGTCTATAAAATATAGGT